>JARYHS010008074.1:53848597-53960325 GCA_031002005.1 Vandiemenella viatica
GATCTTTTGCTGGCATGCATGAAGCTTATATCTTTATATTTAATTTAATTTAATTGCAATGGAGCACACGTTCCGGTGGCAATTTCCCTACACACCCAACTTCCCCCTATCCTGCACCTACCTACATTTGCCCTCTACAAATTTTAACTTTAAACTCTTTTAACGTTTTCGGTAGGTTATTCATCATTCCCCTTGGTAACTCATTCCAATCCCTGACACTCTTACCTAAAAAAGAAAATCTTCCCACACCCTAGTGCCTGAAATCGAGTGCCAGCTTGTGGTCATGGTCATCTTTTCCCTTCCATGAACTACTTTTCATACCTACTGCAATATCTTTCCATGCCTCATCGCCAGTATACGCCCTGTACACTTCCATTACCCTCCTCATCCTCCTCCTGTCTTGCAATGAATCCCATTCCAGCTCCTTTATCATATCTGTCCCTGATTGCATTCTGCGATAATTTCCAGAAACAAATCTAGCAGCCCTTCTTTGCACCCTCTCCAATTCCTGTATTTGATACGTAAAATGTGGGTCCCATACTACACTACCACATTCAAGCAATGACCTGACCAAAGTTTTGTAACCCAATTCCTTTACTTCTCTCGTGCATCCCCTCATCACTCTCTCCAACAAGTGCAGGATTTTGAAACCTTTTCCTACCACGTCAGAAAAAATTCAGTCTGCTAGTAAGTGATTCAGCATTGTGAACGCACTTGCATTTTCATTTGGCTGGTGACTTTACAGCCCATACTCAATCTTCGCATGTAACTCCGAGCTTATTCGCCGATTACAAAAATTCGTGTTAGTTTACCAGCCTCCCCACTCTGTCAAAGTAGATTCTTGGATACTTGGATGCTTCAGCATACTCAAAATGCCGCTGAAAATACATCTTATAAAAATCACGGACATCGCAACAGTTCAATGTGTACTCGGTATCTTTCAGATTGTGCAACAGCTCTCAAACCTAAACTTTAAATAGAATTGTGTTTCATGAATCATTTGTAGGATGCTAGATTTTGATTAAATATGATCTTGTATGTTTGTCTTGCAATTTACCGTAAATCGGTGTAAATGGATTTTGTTTTTTGAAAAGAAATGATGTAAATACCATTTAATATGTTTAAGGACACAACTATGCGAGAGAATTACTTAAATGTTTGTAATTCCAAGTTTCAAGGTGAGATACGGTGTTTAAACGATGATTTACTACAGTTTAAAATGATTTATGTGGATAATTTTGTGTTTAAGTATCTTTAACTTTCATTTCTGAACATTTCGTAATGACTGTAAATGATTATGTATTAATTTTAATTGGTTTTAATATGTTTTTAATTGTTGTTAAAGTTTAAGAAATATCTGTCGGAAGCCTTTGTAATGTTCTAGAATTTTCGATGAAACTTATATAAAGCGAGCGGCAAAGACTCAAATACAGTTTTTACAGAGATTTTTATGTACACTGTTTACGTAGACAAAGACAGGTTTTAGCGAACATTTTTACGTGTACTGTGAGTGTGTGTGGCAATTCTGTCTTTGGAAGAAGTGTCGAATGTAATCACTGGAGTGTGTTTACATGTGACCAGTATCTTTAAAGTGTAAATCTTCGATAAATTAAAAACAGTCAAAATTTTTAATTTAATTTAATTTAATTGCAATGGAGCACAGGCTCCGGTGGTAATTTCCCTACACACCCATCTTTCCCCTATCCTGTACCCACCTACATTTGCCCTCTACAAATTTTAACTTTAAATTCTTTTAACGTTTTCGGTAAGTTATTCATCATTCCCCTTGGTAACTCATTCCAATCCCTGACACCCTTACCTGAAAAAGAGAATCTTCCCACACCCTTGTGTCTGAAATCGAGTGCCAGCTTGTGGTCATGGTCATCTTTTCCCTTCCATGCACTACTTTCATACCTACTGGAATATCTTTCCATGCCTCATCGCCAGTATACGCCCTGTACACTCCCATGACCCTCCAATCTGGATCGTGGAATAATTATTGCATATATTGATTAAACCACGAATGCAATAGTACCAGTATTGCTCGCAGAGGTATGTCTAGTCAAGGGAGGCATCAATGTCTCATGCCGACAGATTATTAACTTACACTTTTCCAACAGTATTTAAAGAAACAGTACACGCATAAAAGATGAAACTAAGGACTAATTCGAAAACTCCATAGGAGCTATTTACTCACAGCACCTTCGCGCCGTTTACGTTTTACAGCTTTGGGTAATGTTAATCTCTTTACCCGTGCCCTATTTGGTGATGTAGCTCACGTCTCGGAATGGTTCTTATGTTCTGTTCCTGGTAACAGGGGTTATAGCAAGGACCAATGGGCTGGCATGAACTGATTACAGACACTCTCTTATAGACACGTTACGTTACGCACAGGTAACATTGAGTGAAGTGCAATCCGAGCAGGTACGACGTAAAATCTTTCTGCGACGGAAAGGTATGTTTTTACATACTGGTTTCAATAATTTGCAACTGATGGGGAAGTCATAATATCATTTGTTTTATAATTTCATTTCTAAATCCATACAAATTAAAGCAGACGCGTTACCAATAACTGCTCACCACAGCTGAATTGTTATCTTGAACAAATACTAATTGAGTTTGTTGTAATTTTTTGGAAAGAGCTCTCACTAGTTGTTAATGCTTTTTATAATGGTGCTATGTATCACTAAACTATACAGAGCGCCAAACTTAAATAAGAAAAACACATTCTATGAACCTCGTCCTCCTGAGTCTATTTTGGTTACTGTGAATTTCACGATTACAGAGCTGAGAGATAATAGTTAGACAACCCAACTCTAACAGTGACGTACAAAGATCTTCACCCTGGAAAACAGAAACGTCATCGCATGCCATACAATAGCCTCTTATTTCCTCATTTATGCTGTATTTGCAGATATATGGGACACATTCGGACAAGTTTCTTTATTTTTCTACTAGCTGATACCCGTGACTTCGTACGCGTGGATTAAGAATTTCTTTACCAGAATTCAATATAGAAAGTTGTTGGTAGCGAAGGATTGATCCGAAACAACACCGAGTCGGCATAATATGACCGGAAAGCCATCACTATATCATTCTACCATCGAACCTGTCTCTTGAAGAGAATCAATTTCCGACATATTTAAAAACAGAAAAACAAACAAATGTGAGGGATGTGGGGGAGGGGGGGGGGTGTTAACTAAGGGCAGCTTTGTTTCAGCTTGGATTTTCTTCTTTCTTCAGCATAAGCATCCGATTCTTGGGTTCTAATAAATTTAGTTGCTCGTGCTCTGCTAGAGTTACAACTTATGCCAGGCATATCAAAAATGAAGGCAAAATAAACTGGTGTCAGAAACATTTAAGCAGACACAAAATAAAAGGACAGAAAAAATCGACATCTATACTAAATAATACGTTTTTTAAATATGGGTTGTAAAAAATACAGCAACCAGTCACAATATGATGATCATATTGTGACTGGTTGCTGTATTTTTTACAACCCATATTTGACATCACAGTCGCGGAAGTTCCACCAATCCATCATGGATAAAATATTAATACATTTTTTCTCTAAACGAAATTTATTTACAAATTATACACTAACATAATGCGCGAGAAGCATAGCTTGAGCAAGCGACGTAACATTACAGACTAATACACTCATCCGTCTCTCTGCCACCATTCAATAAGTTCTCAAAATTTCGTGACTACAACTGTTACTCATACCGGAAAAAAAAATGTCCTGTGCCCTCCCTACAGATTTTCTTGTGAAATTCCGTCAATATGGGTAAAGGCATTTAATTGTGAAAGTGTAACAAAAGACAGAGACTTACTTCCGCATTTATAGTATTATTACAGCAGCTCACACACACACTGACTGCGAATCACCTCTGATGGATCAATATAACGTAAAAAAGTACACCTGCAGCATTGCAAGACTACCTACTATTTGCCTCACATTGCACCCCTAACTTTGTGATATCTACAGTTTAACATTCAATCCGAATAACCGACGGTCCAGGCATGACTGTTACGATGAAAAATATTTTTTTTTTAATCTTAGCCTCCACGGAGATCTGAACCGGAGACCACGACCCAAACATTAGTATGCAAGCGCTTTAACCACTGAGCTAACTGACCGCTACAGAGACGTCCATATCGAACGCGTCTGTCTATCGCCGTTCAGTAATTTTTCGAAATCATAAGACAACATGTATTATTTATACAGATAATTTTTCAACCAAATGTAGACAGTATTTTTCTCCTTGTTTCAAAGGATAAGTGTGCAAAGTTTCATCGAGATCGGATGAAAACTGTGGATTTGTATGAAGAAGAAACAAACAAACATACATTCATCTTTATATATATATATATATATATATATATATATATATATATATATATATATATATTCATATAGGTGTCAATACACTCTTATTTTCTTTCTAGTTTCGAAATAAATCACCGTGATGCGTCATATTATTATACAATGAGTCAATCTGTTTCTGAAAAGATTGATATTGAGGCAGAAATGGGAGACGATCTCAACCTTCATCTTGGTGATTACGGATATCCTCCAGGATGGATCGGGTACAATTCTATTCGAGATCCTGCGGTATTTTTTATGGTCTTGGACCTGATCGAGTTATGCTCTATGACCCAAAAAATTGTTGGTTTCAGAGCGTGCTAATCTTTCCATTTTGCGTTTCAGTACGTAATGGCACAAGGATATAGAGAACACAAATAAGCATTATTATGGCATCTTAATTCCCTAATCCTATCTCTTCAGTCATTGCGATCTAAATATGTTGGTGGACGATTTATTTTTCAGCAATTTTAAATGAAAGAGGACGTATGCATGTTTACCAGTATATTTAATCGGTTATTACGTCATCTCTCTGCAAGATAATTCAAGCTCAGCCAGTGCATCGCTCCTTTCAGAAAAGAATGGTTGGATCATACAGCTGGATCTGTACTGATTCAGTGGGATGTCTGTATTCCCGTCATACAGAAAGCAACACAAACTTACAGTGCAAGCGTAAATCGTTGCGTGACAAGATTAAGACTCTTCTCCAGGTTTATGTGTGAAACGAAGTAGTTTCCGTTTTATTGTGACCGCCAATGCAAGCCAAGGTATGGAATTAGCAGACGTAGCGCAAGCAGGTGAGCTTAGTTGGTGTATTTTACTTGCCTGCCAAGTAAGACCAAACGAAAGTTTACTGCATGTGAAACCATTACTGCGTCGCAGAACATGTTCCCAAGTTGTTGTAGGAGTTCTCACTGTGTAATTACACTCTCCATCCATATAATTTTCGAGGTTATCTTGTCTGGAAAATAAGAATGATGTCAGGTTCAAGTTATTTTATATCAAACCGTAGAGTGTGATAAATATGATGACTGTTAAGTATAGCTAATAAATTGTATAAAAATTTACACAAATATCAAAATAGTTTTTACTGTAAAATCCATGACACTGCTAAGGTAATGGTACACTGTTAGTTCGTACGGCAACAAATATTTTAAGATGGCGTTTATTTTCTCATGGATTTAATAAATTTTAAACAAAAAATATCCCGTTACGAGTAGTGGCCAGCTACTATATTAACTATTATCCTTTCTTTCTGTTCTTTTTAAGTTATTTTTTACACATCAGTTGCACTAAGAAAGCAATAATCGATGAAAATCTTCCGTTCAACCTCAATGAACATAAACTGAAGAGTGAATATACATTCAACGAATTATATATTTTTTTTATTTATTTGTTATTTCATTTCCCACACATGGGGATGGGCTGGCAGCGGGTGACGCCCGCCCTTCAGCCTACATTTTTTATTACAAGTCTGGTCTATTTGTTACAATTTATCATTCTTACAATGGTTTACAGTATACTTTATATAAACGAATTATTTTTTTTTTTTTTTTTTTTTCGCTGCCTTTGCGGCTGTGATTTGAAGTCCCACTACCTTCGGTAGTATAACTTCTAGGATAGGGTGTTTATTTTTTGGGACACTTTTTATTTCACTTTCAGGGGAAAAACCAGGGCTATGACCATCTAGGATGGTCTTAATGGTGAAAAAACCCCTGCGGAGTTCATGTTCTGTGCTGCTCTATGATGGCTGGTATAGAATACTGAGGGGAACTTTATACTTATGCCAACGTCTCGGCATTACCGTTCCAATCGACTCAGTTCTTTCGTCTCTGGCGTCGTTCAATTTCTTGTGGAATTTTTCTGTTAGATTAAATATTTCGGTATTTATTAAGGGAATATGTGTCTCGTTATGTAGAGTTTCTATTGGTGTATATCTGGGTGCGTTTAGTATCATCCTTAGACATCTGTTCTGGAGTAGCTGGATTTGTTGTAGATTGGTTTGGCTTGCCATGCCCCATATCTGGCATCCGTACATTAAAAATGGGAGAATAACCGATTTGTATATTCTTATTTTTGTATTAAACTGTAGGTTGCTGCTTCGTAATACTGGTGAAAGGTTGGAAATAATTGCTAGTCCTTTTGTTTTCCTATCCATGATATGTTGTCTAAAAAGTAATTTGTTATCCAGTAATATACCCAGGTACCGATGTTCTTTAACCCAGGGGATATTTTGGTTCAAAATTTTTAAATTCTTGTTAATTTCTGGCCTTTTTTTTGTGAAATAGATTCCCGCACATTTTCCAGGATTGATTTTGATTTTATAGTTTCTGCACCATTTACTGATTTCATCTAGTCCTTGTTGTAGGTGAGTAACGTTAAGATCATGTCTTCTTCCTGATGTGTACTCTGTAGTGTCATCGGCAAACTGTGCCAGATTCACATAAGGCGGGGTCGGGATTTTGTTTGTATAAATTTTGAAAAGTGGCGGTGCGATAACGGATCCTTGCGGAATTCCAGCTGGAATCGGAAGAATTGAAGACCTCTGTCCGTCAACTTCTACGTAGAATTTTCTGTCGGCTAAGTAACTACCGATGAATTTAATGTAGCAGTGTTTAATAGCCGTTTGAGTCCGTAATTCCTGTATAAGTTTAGCGTGCCAAACCTTGTCGTAAGCTTTTTCTATGTCTAAAAATACTGCTGCTGTAGATTTGCTAAAGTTAAAATTTTTTGTTATATCTTCTGTAATACGGAGGAGTTGAGTTGTTGCAGTTACGCGGCTTTGAAATCCGAATTGTTCTGGTCTTATCGTCTTTTCTTCTTCGAGACTGGTGTTAATCCTCTTCAGCAGTATTCTTTCTAGTATCTTTGATGTTGACGAAAGAAGACTAATTGGGCGGTAGTTTACAGCTTGGCGGTGGTCTTTTCCACGCTTTGGAATGGCTTTAATTTTTGCTACCTTCCATGCTGTGGGATAATAACAGTTTAGGAGACAGCTGTTAAAGATTCTAGTCAGAAGCACTAATCCCTTTTTCGGCAGATTTTTCAAATGTATGTTTTTTATTTTGTCATGTCCTGGGCTTTTATTTTTTGCAAGATTCTTTATTATACTTCTTACTTCCCTCGGGGTTGTAAGCTCTGGCTGGTCTGCAGTTGGTTGTTGGAGGATTTCCAATGCGTGGCTTTCAGTTTCCTCGGCTTGTCGGATCTCTGCCGGTGTAAGTTGGTACTCCGCTGTGGTATACTGAGATGCGAAGTTTTCAGCTAGTAATTCAGCCTTTGCTACAGGGTAGGAAGCAAGGTCCCTGCCGGACCATTTATCGCGATGTTCGCTTGTCGAGGTTCTTTTAAGGCTCTAATTAGTTGCCATGCCTCTTTGTTCTGCAACAAAAGGCTTGACATTTTGTCCTCCCACTTTTCAGTTCTTCTTTCTTGTAGCCTAGCTTTTAGTTGCCGTGCGAGTTGGATGTATTGTCTCTTGTCCCTTGGATCACGGTACCGTTGCCAAAGTTTTCTGTATCTATTTCGCAGATATCTCAGATCTTCCAAGATGGCTGGAAGCTCCTCTCGTTGATGGTTATCCAAAACGATTGTAGTGGAGGCTCTCCTTTCTGCTTCTAAAACTACCTTGTCGAAATGTTGTATAGCTGCATCAATTCGCTCTGTGCTAGAGACATTATATGTGGTTCGTATCTTATTGTGAATAAGTCTAGTAAAGTGATTCCAGTCAGTTTCTTTTACTTTCTTTGGTTTCACGTCAGAGTAGAGCCATCTTTGAATAGTGAGCAGTACAGGGAGGTGATCTGATGAAAGGTCATTCAGAGTTGCCAAATTCTATGTGTCCGGAAATATCTTTGGCGATTATAATGTCCAGCACGTCTGGTCTATGTCTCGAGTTGAAGGGAATATGCGTCGCTTCTGATGGTCCGATGACTTCTAAGTTCCTGAGATCGCACATTTGTAACAACCTTTCGCCTCTTCTGTTACTTGTTCTTGAATTCCAAATGGGGTGTTTGGCATTAAGATCTCCACCAATTATGACCTTGCTGCCCACAGCCATTATCAGGTCTAGGTCCTGTTCATGTAAGTCCTTATTTGGGGCTAGATACGCACTGACAAATACTATGTGTCCTTCTCTTGAGTGAATGCACACAGCTGTAGCCTCTAGGTCTATAAGTTGTGGCTTGGTTATTGGGGCATGTGACAGGTTTTTACGTATGACTACAGCTGTGCCTCCTCCTCTTTGTCCCACTCTATCCGTTCTGTAAACTTGGTATCCAGTTAAACGAAAGGTGTCCGTTGGCTGAAGAAAAGTTTCTGTTATTAACATGATGTCAATTTCTTCTCTGTTGAGAAAGGTCAGTAATTCATTTCTCTTGTTCTTAACGTTGTTTGCATTCCATAAAGCTGCTGTCATGTTTTTCAGATAGGGTGTTTGCGCCATTATTTCGCTAGGGCCATTACACCTTCAAGCAAGACTAGTAATTTTTGCAATCCTCTTGCTTTTTTCATTTTAACCATTGTTCTTTTTAAGATTTTGAAGAATTTTTCCATTTCTGAACCGAAAAAACTGGGTATGTCATCGGTTTCGTCCTCTGTTGATTCATTCTTATCTCTCTTGTTGTGTTGGGACTTCTTTTGGCGGTCGTCATCGGATTCGTCTTCCATATAATCATTACTATCTTTCTTCTTCTTCTGATTTTTCTTTTTTTGGTCTTGTCCATATTTATTTGTTGATTGAGACTTATTGTTTGATTGATCATCCCTTGAAAGGGCGTTTGCGTATGAGCGAGTCTGTTGGCTGCTCTTATTTGGGTCAGTCATTCTTTGTTTTATTCTTCTTGAGTTGTCTGTTTCAATGGCAGAGTTTTTATCTTTCTTGTCTTTTCCATCTTTTTCTTCTTGTCGCTTATCTGTGCGTGGTGGGCGTAGCAGTTTCTGATACTCTGGGCAGCCTCGCCAAGAGGCTGCATGATCTCCCTGGCAATTGGCACACTTTGCTTTTTCCGTTTTGGGTAAGCGGCAATCCTTTGTCAAGTGTGACTTTGCACACTTGACACATCGGCTTGGAAGGTAGCAATAATTTGAAGTATGTCCCATGCCTCTGGCATTTGGTACATTGGGGTGGACCATTCTGAGAACGATACCGTTCTATTTGGACTCTCATATAAAGTATAGCTCGTTCGTTGTAGATTCTGTCCGAGTGCTGGCCGCTTGGCAAAGTTACAGTGTATGTTGGGAGGGGGATGAGCTCCCTTGTCTCCTGATTTCGCTTTTTAAATTGGTGAACCGCTTGAATGTCGTAGCCTTTGGATCTGAGATCTTCCTCAATTTCTTCTGTTGCTATGGAGGGTGGTAGTCCCTTAATAACAACTTTTAGAGGCCTGTCTTCTTGAATCTGATAGCTGTAATGGTTGATACTGCTCTTCTTAAAGAAGTTCTGGATGATTAAGTGGTCTTCTTTGGATTCCGCATAATATTTCATGCAATCTCCTCTAAATACGCCTTTCAGTTCTCCAGATATCATACTCTTTAGTCTCTTGTTCAAATCCGTGAAATTCATTTTTCCAAAAACAACGATTGGGGGAAGGTGTTGTTTTGGTTGGGCCGTGGTTTCGTTGGAAGTTCCCGGCTGTTCTTCCAAGGTTTTATTTGATTTTTCTGGTTCTGTGTCAAGTTCTTCACCAAGTATTTCGAACCTATTATTGGTTGTGAGTTTGAAGGGTTTCCTTGTTTTGTTAGTTTCTTGGTATAGTCTTTTTTGGGGTACTTTTTCTTCTATTTCTATGTTTGGATGCTTGTTGTTCAATTTGAATGTTCCTGGCAGTTAGTTCTTCTTGATAGTTCTCACAATCACTATTTTCTTCATCTTCTTCAGACTGGCATTCTTCTGATTCGGTATTTTCGTCCACTTCTTCTTGGTCTTCAATTTCAGTCGATCCTAGGTATTCTTTGTTGTTATCGTCTTCATACTGGCTGTTGTTCAGTGGTGCTTCAGTAGCATCAGCCCAGTGTTGTTGCCGCTTATTTGCTCGTCGGGGCATGCTGCATACAACTATGTAACAACATACGTTGGTGCGTGGTACCTAACAGGGAGTGTTGATCTGTACCCTTAGTTATCACCGCTAGGTATCCGGGTACAGACACAACCCTACGCTTGCGCTCGGGGGTTCCACTCCACTCGGGAGTGGGCCGTGGAGCGGTAATTCCCTGACTCTAAGGTGGTTTGAAGAAGTTCTTGCTTGATAACGACGCAGCACGATCTGTCGAGGCCTCGGTTCCAACCGGGTCCGCGATGGCCGAATACGAGCTAGGCCCGCTTCGGAGTTGCCAAAAACTAGCGTGATCTCGAAGATGGCCGAATACGAGCTGGGTTCCGGTGACTTAGTGCTGCTCTCACCCGTAGCTTAAACGAATTATAAAATGGTGATAATATAAGTAAATACCGAGTACTTCTTCTGACTGCGAGAATAAATTTTGAGAGTTGGGGAATTTCATTTGCGCTTGTTGACAGACTTAAACCTCTGTATGTCACTTGACCCGAAGCGCGTGCCATAGGGTCTACAACCAGTCTAGTCCTCATTTCAATGAAAAACGCACCTCCATATCGAATCATTTTGATTGTCATTTTAGTCGTCGATATTTTCTTTGGTACTATACAGGTTCATAGTGTTTGATATCTCTGATTATATCAAAAGATTCTCAATTCATCATCATCATCATCATCATTAGATGTTTTCGCTTTTGCGGGTCGTCCTGCACATCCTCTTCCAAGTCTAGCGGTCATTCCATGGTTTTTACTCCGTCACTTTCCTCCAAACGACTCCATTAGCTTCTACATCTTTCTTCACTTGGTCCATCCATCTGTCCAAGGTCTTCCAATTGGTCTCCTTCCCTTCCCGCTGTTCAGCAGTGCTACTTTCAGCATCCTCTCCTCCTCCATCCTCATAACATGACCTAACCACTGCAGTCTCTTCCTCCTTAACATCTCTTCTAATTGTAAAATGAATCACATCCAACCTGTTGCAATATTCATTGAATTTATTGTTTACCGGTTTCGACCCGCCTTAAGGGAGTCTTCTTCAGAACTTGTTAAAAAGTATTACATAAATCTAAATAAACTCTTTATGGCGATAACAACAAGAAAGAAGAACAGGACGGACATAGGCATATCACTTAGAGGGGAGCAACTAAATAGAGTGGAATGTTTCAAATATTTGGGAACCTGTATTGAAGAAAATGGAGGAAACAGGATGGAAATAAATGAAAGAGGAAGATGTGCAGATGGATTTTTTTTAAGTATTAGAAGCCTGGTATGGAGTAGGGATGTCCCACAAAAGAGTAAAGAGGCAATATATAAAACATATTTTGTACCAATTTTAACATATGAAGCAGAAACATGGGTGATGAAGGAGAGAGACAAAGGGAGGGTACAATCGGTGGAAATGAAATTTCAGAGGAGTAGAGTGGGAGTAACAAGAAGAGACAGAATAAGGAATGAGAGAATCAGGGAGATGATAAAGGAAGAACCGCTACAACAAAGAATTGAAAAATCTAGGCTACAGCGGTACGGGCATGTAAAGAGAATGGGAGAGGAGAGGCTACCAAGGAAGATGCTGGACATGGAGCTGAAAGGGAAGAGGCCTAGAGGAAGACCGAGGGACAGATGGACTAAAGGTGTTAAGAAATGTGTGGAGGAAAGAGGAGGAAATTGGGCGTCAGTGGAAGAAGAGAGATGGTGGCGAGGCTTTTGTTCCCAGCAGACCCGGCCAGTGGCTGGAAGCTGTCCTAGATGATGATGATGTCATACTTTTTAACAAGTTCTGAAGAAGACTCCCTTAAGGCGAGTGGAAACCGGTAAACAATAAATTCAATGAATATTGCAACAGGTTTGGCTGTGATTCATTTTACAATTGAAGAAATACCGTTGCTGTTGATGCTGCCATGCTCAAGATCTCTTCTAATGCTTCCACTTGTAGTCTCTCCCTGATGTTTTCATTTCTAATTAATTTTTTCTTTCTTCGTGACATTCTCTATTCCTCTCAGAAACTTCATCCCTGCCGCCTGCAATCTGCTAATATCTCTCTTTGTTCATGTCTATGTTTCAGAACCGTAATTCCATATGGGCTGGTACTTTATAGAGCAGAATTTTTGCATCCTTCCCTATGTTCCACCTCCAGATAACATCCTTTATCTGCTGATACAAATGTCCGCTCTTCCTAACACTCTGACTTATTTCTACCTCCATCTTTGCTTCCCCGATACACTAATGATTCTAACCATTCCAATTTCTTACCGTCGAGTAACACATCCTTCGAAGGGTCAGTGCTTCATGTTATCTTCATTATTTTGGTGTTTTCCACACTAATCTCCAGGCCATGTTTACCCACTGCAGTCCACCATTTCCATAATTCTTTTTCCAGATCCCGTTATGTCTTCTCCCATATTATGATGTCATCAGCATATGCTATCACCTTCAGCTCTGTTGGATCTCTGTGTCCCTGGACTTCAGCTATTATTACATCTAATACTACATTTAATAGAACAGGTGACAAAACACTTCCTTGTCATACTCCTCTTTTCGTGTGAAACCATTCTGAATGTTTACTGTCTATGCGCACGCAATTCTCACACTTCTCATAGATGTTCTTTATTAATTCCACAATCCCTTCATCTATTCCTCTCTTTTTTAAACTTAGTCATATGCTTTCTCTCAATACTTTGTCATAGGCCTTTCTTATGTCAATGAAAGCTATTACTGTGTCTTTGCCATATTCCCACCTTTTCTCTATGATTTGCCTGAGTATAAAAATTGCTTCCACTATATATGTTCCTTGTATGAAACCAAACTGCTTCTCTCTAGCTGTATTCTCTAGACTTTGCTTGGTTTTATTTTTTCATATATTTTCAGGCCATGGATCAGCAATGTAATACCCCTGTAGTTCTCGCATTTTGTTTTACTCCCTTTTTATGAATAGGCACTATGACTCCCTTCCTCCAGTCCTCCGGTATTTTCCTTTCTTTCCAGACTCTCCATATGACTCTATGCAACCATTGCTCCTGCTGCGTTTACCATTTCTACTGTCAGTTCATCTAGTCCTGGCGATTTCCCATTTGTCATTTCTTTCACTGCCAATTCTAATTCCAGCATGCTAAATTCTTCTGTTTCCCTTACTACAGTGGTTGTTCCACTGTCATTTTCTTTGGTTGCTTCCTGGTTTCCTTCTGTTCCTTCCAAAAGGTTTTTGAAGTACTCACTCCATGTACTCAGTACCTCTTGCTCTTTCCATTGCACTTCACCCGAATTGTCCAGAACTTTGGTCAGCATATCTCTAGGTTTTGATTTGTTTCTTACTACGCCATTTTCTTATTTCCTTTGTAACTTGTCTTCAATCTATCTGTGAATTCCTTCCAAGATTTTACCTTTGCTATTTTTATCATTTTTTTCTTTGCTAACCTTTTCCATCTTGCTCTTTTCTCTTCAGTTCTGTCTTGAAACCACTCTCTCCATGCCCTGTTCTTTCTTTTAACAACTTCCTCATTCCACCATGGTGTTTCTTTCCCCTTCCTCTTATTTGACGTTCTTCCACACGTCCTTTCTGCTGCATTTACTAATGTTGCTCTAAATCTTCTCCATTCCTCTTCTGCTGTTTTTGTTTCATCCTTGGGCTAGTTGGCCTTCACTTCTTCCTGAAATGTTTCCTTATTGCCATTATCTGCCAGCTTCCAACAGCTGATCCTTTGCATCCTTTTGCTTACATCTTTGCCCAGACTGAGTTTCTACAACTAACCGGTGGTCTCTTTCTAGGCTCACACTTGGTATCACTTTTACATCCATTAATTTTGGGTGAAGACATTTGCTGAACAGTATGTAGTCTATTAAGCTTCTACTCTGCCCATCCCAGCTATATCGGGTAAACTTGTGCCAATCTCTATTCTCATACCAGGTGTTGCCAACAACTAATGAGTTCCGTAGACAAAAATCTAGAAGATTTTCTCCCTCTTTATTCCTTGGTTCTACGCCATGGCTTCCCATATCATCTTCAGACCTTGTTTTGTCTTTACCTACTCTGGCATTTATGTCTCCTATTATGATAACCATTCCTGCCTTGATTTCCCCTTCTAGGTCTTGTATAAATTCTTCTTTATCTTCTTCTGTGCACTCAACTTGGGGACCATACGCTTGGATAATATCTACTACCTCTCCATTTACCTCAATTGACAGTTTCAATATCCTTCCGTTGGTGTAGCTAACATTTATGACTACCAGTAGTTTATTTAGCACTATTGCTACCCTATTACGTCCCTTGTCTACCTCTCCCGACCACCACTGTGTGTACCTTCCTATTTCCTTACTTCCATGTCCTTTCCACTTTGTTTCACTTAATCCTAATATGCTTATGTTCCTCTCTTCCATTATACTGATAACTTCTTGTTCTTTTCTTTTTACTGATAATATATTGACTGTTCCAACTCATAGTCCAGTCCATTGCCCAGGTCGTTGTCCATTACAGCCATCCTTTCTGAGGCTGTACTTAGTTTTGAAAGCATGTTCTTCATCCACTACCGGTTACTAGGCCTGTCGTAGCTTCACCGGAGTTGGCCGTCAGTTTTCAGGGTTCCTGTAGGGCCTTCACAGCTACTGTATCGGTCCTGGGGCACACTAGGTCCCTACTGTACCTCACCCCCACAGGCAATCCCCTACTTTATGCCATTGTCCATCTCCCACCACGTTTAGGAGGGGTTGGACTTATGGGAGATTCAATTATAGCTAAAAAACAACCAGTTCATTCTAAATCATTTGCGTCGTTTCCTTTACTGTATAAAAATAGTATTGTTATAAAAATGAATTATAATCTTAAAAAAAAACTATGCAGCCGTCAGCTTTGCAGGAATAATTAATTCTGTGTTGCGAATGTTTTTTTATATTTATTAAATTACTATAGCGACTGTTTAGATAGTTATCCGCCACTTCATAATCCAATCAACCTCACATTCCCATTACAACTTATGTTCTCATACAATGTTTCCAAATGATTTTACTTTTACGTTATATCGCCAAGTTTTCCCCTCTCTAAACCCTCAGTTAAGCAAACGATAGTTTTAAAATCTGGCAAAACACCTTTTCTCTTCTTTTCGCAAGAGTCTTTGTCAAAATTCAACTATCTTATTTCGTGCTTCTCTCACTCCCTTAATTTTCTTCTATTTGACGTTGGTTTCAGTGCCTTCTGGGCCTCTGTGGTTCAGGAAATAACATTTACTAAATGACACCAATCTCATGTTATAGTGTTTCTTATTCCTTCATGAGGCAGTAGGGATGGTAGAAACATTCGTTGTCCGCGCCCAGTATATAGGCCTCCTGCTCTGCGACTCTGCGCTGTGGGTAGCATCACATTAGCCACAGAGGGAGGTGATTACAGTCTGCGTTTAACGTGGTGGCTGCCGCACTCAAAGTCCATATTACCAACACGACGTTTTCAACCCGTACACAATGATGGAGCAACTGAAAACTAAATACATACTTTAAAGAAGTGTCCGCTTCCATCCCACGTAGTATTATTATCAACAGATTCCCTCGTAAAAATAATAAAAAAAAATTCCTAGAAAATTCATAGAAATAATTTAACAATATTTTGATTACTATTTATTATTGGATGTGAGTCATTTCTGTACGACAGAAATATTATTAAGATTCTCGTCTTCCATTACTCATCTTTATAGGTTCTACGAAGACATTTACACTTCACAGAATTATTTTAGAGCACCACAGACTATCTTCATCAATTTCTGCTTTCATATCGCAACGAACCTTTGATTAAATAACAGTGGCTACCGAGCATGGTGGTGTAATGGTTAGCGTTCTGGCCTCGCATTCGGGAGGACGGCGGTTCGAATCCCCGTCCGGGCATCCAGATTTGGGTTTTCCATGGTTTCCCAAATCACTCCAGGCAAATGCCGGGATGATTCCTTAAAAAGGCCATGGCCGAATTCCTTCCCATTCCTTGCCCCCATCCTTTCCCGTCTCTAAAGACCTCGCTGTTAAGAGCCGTAAAGCAGTTAAAAAAAAAGTAAGCCGCGGAAACATTCAGTGGCGGATCCAGGGAAGGAGAGGGCTAGGGGGCCTAGGCGCCCCCCACCGCCAAAAGCACCAAGGTCACCGCCGACGACATGGAATTTGGGAACCTTTTTTTATGCTGTTCTTATAAGGGCGGCATTCTGGAGTTATGAGCCCCCAAACCAAAAATCCTAGGCCCCCCCTCCCCCCAATCAAACCATAATCCTGGATCCACCACTAGAAACATTTTGTTGTTGTCACTACCTGAGGAAATCACTTCGGCCGCCACTGATCACAACGATATAGCCATTCAGTCGTCAAAACTTAACAAAAAGACAGAGACTTACTTCCGTATTTATAATAATATTACTGTGGTTCACACTCACACACTGACTGCGAACAACACCTGAGGGATCATTATAATGTAAAAAAGTGTACACCTACAACATTGCAAGACTACCTACGATTTGCCTCGCATTGCACCCCTAACTTTCTAATATCTACAGTTTAACATTCAATCCGAAAAACCTACTGCCCAGGCCTGACTCATACGATGAAAAACAATTTTTAAAAATCTTAGCCTCCACGGAGATTTGAACCGGAGACCACGACGTTCGTAAACAAGCGCTTTAACCACTGAGCTGCCAGTCCACTACACGGAAACACGGTACGGAGATGTCCATATCCAACGTGTCTGTCCATCACCGTATTTCGAAGTTATGAGACAACATGTGTTATTTATACAGATAATTTTTCAACCAAATGTAGACAGTATTTTTCTCCTTGTTTCAAAGGATAAGTGTGCAAAGTTTCATCGAAATCGGATGAAAACTATGGATTTGTATGAAGAACAAACAAACTAACAAACATACATTCATCTTTATATATAAAGATAAATGCATATTCAGACCAATTTACTAGTTTTGTTCATATTTCTATATTATTTATGGTCATATAATAATATTTTTAGGAAAAATCTGGTAGTTTCTTAATAGTACCGGAAATTCACTGGATATAGATGAGAAGAAATTAAGATAATTATTCACAGAACTGCACTTCTGCTATACAGATGGGAAAAAACTAATTCCACTTTTGTCAGAATTCACCAGTCAAGAATTAAAGTTATACATTATTGTCACTCTCTAAATGGAATGTTCCGCCCGCCTTTTAATCTCGACAATGCAGCAGCAGCATGCCTGTGTCGATCCGCGTCAATCAATATCTCAATGAAATATCCTCAGTCGTCGTTAAATCTGCAGTGGATCAGTGAGAAGACCTACCGCAATGCCGAAAGTAAAATTTTCTGAAAGTGCAAAGTTGTACGTAAGGGAATTTCGAGTGAAGTATTTTTGTACAGATGAAATAGTTCTATTATGTAAATTATCTGAAATTAAAGTGACTTTCATCAAAACGATTTAAAATTTAATTTTACAATGGTGCAGCGAGTGCAAAGAAGCAAATTAGCGACACTACTAAATAAAATAAATGATGTTTATTTGAGCATGTTATGATGTATAGTAAATTTAAATGTTTGGTCATATTTTGTCATTTTTAGGTCATATTTACCCATTTTAAAGGTCATATTTTTCTGCATATTTCACTATTTTTTTGGTCATAAAGATCCGAACCCTACTGATCAAGTTTCAGTGTATAAAAAGTACAGTTGCCACACCAGCAAGTTATCGGAGTGAAATATCACACTTAAATATAAAAACACCACCTTATCGGTAAATAATCAAAACGTACTTTGAGTCAATTCGGATGTCACGAAAGTACGATAATAGGCAATTTAAGTAATAAAAAAGAGATTATAGTACGAATCGAAAATACCGAAACAATGTGCCTGGAGATGAAGTCATAGTTCTGTAATGATGACCCAAATATCTGTCAAATCAGAATGGTAAAGTATCTGATGAATGTTGTTATATATTGTTGAGAGTTCTTCTTATAAAAGTACCTGCTCTAACAAAGAGCAGTGTTCTGATTTTTGGTTTTTTTTTTTTTTGTTTTTTTTTGTAAACGATGACGTAAGATCAAATAATGAACTGCTATGTACAGTGGCGGATCCAGGGGGAGGGGGCTAGGGGACTGAAGCCCCCCCCCAAAAGCACCAAGGTCACCCCTGACAACATGGATTTTTGGGGACCTTTTTTTTTGCGCTCTACTGTTTTTATAAGGGCGGCAATCTGTAATATGAGATTTCTGTCGGCGAACCCCTCCTCCCCCGAGTCAAGCCCCCCCAAACCAAATCCTAGCCCCCCCAAAACAAAATCATGGATTCGCCACTGCTGCTATGTACAGCGGTGGCGAAATGTAACTTGGTGATAAACTAATGTCTGAAAAATTCCTATCAAAGTAGTGTGATGTGAGAAGGCAGATACTGAATGCTACAGCTAATAAGACAATACTAAGGCCAGAGAACACGCGGGAGACAATAGAGATCAAGAAACCATAAAGAAAAGTTTGACACATCCTGGAATCGGAAGATGTGCCTTGGAAGTGTCCTGGCAGCGCCGGATGTTCTCCCAGACCGTGTTAAACTGTTTGTTGTGGTTTCACTTTAAGTAATGCGGTGTGTTGTTGGAATGCGGCCGAAGGCACCACGGCGACCTACTGGCCCCTCACAAGAGCCTCTCTGGAGAGCTTCTGGTCAATACTGTCCACCAGCGGCCCAGCGCCTGCAAGCTTACACACGGGCCTTTAGTTTATACCATAGACAACACCGCATTCAGACTAAACACTACGGGGCCACAAAAATTTCTTGATCCGTTTTCCAGATTCCAAACCAGTTTACGAATTACTCATCTTGATTGATTAGATATCTTTTTTTTATGGCTTTACGCCTAGTCGACGTCGAGGTCATTAGAGGCGGGATGGGACTGGGGACAAGGAACGGGAAGGAATTCGGCCATGGCCCTTTGAAGGAAGCATTCCGGCATTTGCCTGGAGTGATTTGGGGAAACCATGGAAAACCCAAATCTGGATCTCCGGACATATCTTGTCATGTACATGGTCCTTTGGAAAGGGTATTTTAGATTTGCCAGAAGTCTCACTGACGAAATTATCTTTTTGACATTATACCACGTCGATGGCGAGATCATTTCAGGAGGGAAAGGACTGAGAACAGGGAACGGAAAGGAATTCAGCCATGTCCTTTTTAAAGATCAGGCATTCGCCTGGATTGATTTTGGGATTATCACGTACCTGTGTGGTTTTCCTTCCAAGTATTACATGGGCGTATACTTGTACATCCAGGACGCTCAAACTGTTGATCTCCCGTCATGACAACAATTGTGTGTCAGTCTTTAAGGTGCTGCAGAATAGTCTTCTGAATTAAAGACGGAATTCTTGTGGAATCTCTCAGTTGTACGTATATAACAACTCATTTCATCTGAACCCTTTAACTTGGAACTTCTTAATTACTCAATTTCTTAGTTATTACTACCTGAAACACGTTTATAGGGCGAAATTTGTGAAACCCATGGGTTTAAAGTGATTGAAGCGGGCAGGTTAAAGGGAAATAAAATAAATATATATGTGGATGTCAAAGTAAAAATGGAAAACCACCAAATCAGGTAATGATTGGATTTTTATTTGTATTAGTGATTTATAGTTTTTCGTGAAAAAATTCCTCTTTACTTCAAAAAGTACTGATCCGAAAATTATTTTATGATGTAGTAATGATAATGTAGTCTTCTAAAGATTTTAGGAAAATTGTAGGTTAACTGATTTTAATGGTTTACCCAAAAAGATGAGTAAGTTTAGAAAATTAGATGGTTCAATAGGTTATTTTGTGTTCTGGGCTAAAGGGGACGAAAGGCAAGGGACGGAAAGGTATTTGACCGTGGTCCTTTGAAGGAACTATCCCATCATTCGCCTGGAGTTATTTTGGGAAACCATGGAAAACCATATTCTGGATCGCCGGACGGAGATTCGAACCTGAGTCCTCCTTAATGCGAGGCCAGAGCGTTACAGTGTTTTCGCTCTTGATTGATTTTTGCCCTCCAAAGATACAAAAACTGCAGACTGTAACCGGTAGAGAAATGTACGAAAATCTAATGGCGACAATCCGTTAAAGGAGCCAAAAACGTTATGAATAAATTAGTTTTATGTCCGATGGCACTAAGCAAGTAGTTGGAGGCTATATTCAATAGTTAAACCTTATATATTTCACCCTGCAGCCACTACTACCTAGCGCAGACCACTGGTGTTTGTAGTAGCAGCATGGAATAGCCAATCGTGCAAAACGTTGGCCGAATGTAGGTAGCTTTGGGGATTTGGGAGATATGGTGGTTCAAAGTGGTCGATCTAGGGAATTTTCCCATTTCCACCAAAGACAAGTGAGTCCCTATATTTAACTTTGCAGCCATAAATACCCTGCACAGATCACTTGTGTTTGTGATGTTACTAGCTTAGAGTCTCCCAACGTGCACTACGGTGGTTGCATGTCGGTACCTATCAATCAAAATTCTTTAGAAACACGAAGTACTGGGCACCAGCAAGTTGTATTATAAAAAAGATCAGTAATGGAAAAGCTTTGGACAAAATTTTCAGAACTTTAATGCAGGTTCTGTATGTAGACTATCATTTTTTTAAAAAAATAAAGAAAGAAAGAAATAAAGCATGAACTAAATTCTTTGCTGGCGGAGCCTTGCTTCATGCCCCTCATAGCTGTTCTCCGCTCCAGTAGGCCTGTAAAAGCTTTTTTTTTTTTTGAAAAACTGCTTAACGACTCCTATAACAACTAGGTCTTTAGAGACGGGAAATGATGGGGGGCAGGAATGGGAATGAATTCGGCCATGGCCTTTTGAAGGAAGCATCCCGGCATTCACCTGGAGTGATTTGGGGAAACCATGGAAAACCCAAATCTGGATGCCCGGACGGGGATTCGAACCGCCGTCCTCCCGAATGCGAGGCCAGCACGCTAGCCGTTACACCACCACGCTCGGTCCTGTAAGAGCTACGCTTATGCCTGAGTATACAGCGGGACTCTAATTGAACGAGTATCACTTGATCGCGCAGTTAAAAACCTCTAGACACACGTGAGGCAGTCTTCCCTTACATTGTAATAATATTTGTTTTGGTTTTTTTTTATTGTGAAGTTGCAAAAATGCATGCGTTACCTATTCTTATGATTAAACTATCAGCATCTCTTATGTCGATAAATCCTCTAAAATTATTATCTTCAACAATATAATAACTCTGGATTAAGAAATGCTTTGTGCTAAAGCTGACACTTGAACATACTTAGTGGATAGTAAAAGATCGTATGGCTGAAGAAAATTACAGATTGTGACTTAACAAACTGACCTCCCTGGCGGATCTTTCTCGCCAGCGCCTGCCTGTTGGTTACATCTCCCATTCGTGTTGTTTGGCCGTAAATCATGCCGTGTGCCACTTAAGATGGAAAGCCGATAGCGGGATATTGCTCATCACATGCGGGCCGTCGAGATGGGGATCGCCTTCCAAATGCCCAATCTCGTAAACGTCGCCGTTCTCGTTTATGCTCACCGTAAGGAGTATTGCCTCCTCGCATGCAAGTTATACCTTGCCTGTGGTCGCACGGTTCCTTGTTCGCATCCCGTTGCACGAGAGTGTTTTCACAGGATCTTAATCTGCCCTTCAAGCAGGGGAGACTATTCTTTGTGTGCGTGGGTTAGCTAAAGAGTCAGGTATCGGTGTTCTTAATCGGGAATCTTTAGTTTCAGCCAATGGCGTAAGTAGGTGTGAAACACAATTGGCCCTATTTTCCCACGACATAATGAAAGTTATAGATGCAGGTTCGCAAGTTGATGCAGTTTTTTTGGATTTTCAGAAAGCTTTTGATTCTGTGCCACACAACCGACTTTTAGCGAAGATTCGAGCTTACGGTATTTCGGCTCAGATTTGCGAGTGGATACGTGATTTTCTAACTGGTCGATCACAGTATGTCGTTGTTGATAAATGTTACTTCGGGGGTTCCTCAAGGAAGTGTAATAGGTCCACTTCTTTTCTTAATATTTATAAACGATCTAGGTGACAACGTCAAATGCTGGTTGCGATTGTTTGCCGACGATGCGGTTATCTATAGGGAAATAAGGTGCTCCGACGATTGCTTAGAAATTCAGCGTGATTTGGATGCTATTTTCGATTGGTGCCGTAAATGGCAGCTTATACTAAATTGCAAAAAGTGCAAGGCAATGCGGATAAGTAACAAGAAGAATCAGTTTGTTCACGATTACAAAATAAACAATTCAGCTGTTGACACAGTTGATTCCGTGAAGTATCTTCGGGTGATAGTACAAAGCAACATGAAATGGGACATGCACATAACTTCCGTCGTAGGCAAGGCTAATTCTAAATTACGATTCATAGGTCGTATTTTGAGGAATTGTAATGCTCAAACAAAGGAGATAGCGTATAAAACACTAGTGCGTCCGCATCTGGATTACTGTTGTGGGGTTTGGGACCGGTATCGCAAGGTTCTGATTGACTCAGTTGAGAGGGTGCAGAAGAGAGCCGCTAGATTCATGACTTGTTGTTACAGCCCTTTTGAAAGCGTCACAGAATTGATACATAGATTGGGCTGGGATAGTTTGGAAGACAGACGACGTAGCTTGCGTTCGAATTTATTGGAGAATATGCGAAAAAATTTAAATTTCGAGTGCAATGAAATACTTCTTCCGCCAACCTATTTAGGTCGCAATGACCGGAGGGATAAGATTAGAGAAATAAGATGCCGTACTGATACTTATATGTATTCCTTCTTTCCTCGCACTATTCGGGATTGGAATGGGCGGGTTTAGGATTGGTGCTTAGCACCCTCTGCCACCCACAATTTTTGTGATTTGCAGAGTATGAATGTAGATGTAGATGTAGATGTAGGTTAACAAGGGCCCCGGTGCAAAAATATATTTTGGGCCCTCAGGCCAGATGGGCGAACTTTTTTGTTTTTAGCTCTGCCAAAGTCTTGTGGGGTTTGCTGGCAGGGGCCCCCTGAGCTGCCCTTGGGGCCCCCCTGAGCATGGGGGCCCCGGTGCCGGCACCGCCTAGCCCTGGTTTCAGTGACGACAACGGCAAAGTGTGCGTTAACATGAAAATATCACCGCGTGAAATTCTTACATGACAGAAAATTCGTGTGGCTTTGCGAACTGGTGACAGTGTTTCGATTTGTCGAGCATTTCGCCTCTGTTGTAGCTAGAGCTACAGCTTAACGTGGAATTCGAACCGCGAACACGCTGCAGAGCTTTTAAAATTCCTGATAGCATCGGGTTTAAACCTGTGACCCTGAATTTTGAAATCAAGAACCTCAGCCACTGGACTAATAGTCCCCCTTCTTATCTTAATGCGGATAAGTTTTTAACGATGTTTTAATAAAGAAAGGGACGGGGATGGTACTGTTTAAAACAAAACCCGATGATAGACAAATCGAATGATACGGTTTCGCACTGCAGCTCTGAATCTACAACCAGAGTGAAAAAATTCGATCGTTCTTGATTCCTTTGAGTGCGCACGAAAACTTCCACGCTTTGTAATTTCTTGATCCCCAGGTCAGGTTGCTCGCAACATTATGCGAAATCGAGCGTGGTGCGTAGTTTTACGACGTTTGCCGGGAATAAGTGGCCGGATCAGTTCTTTGTTTTTTGTCACGATCCATTTATCTCTCTTGATAGCTGACGTAAATGGATAAATAAAGTCTCATTTCAAAGATTAAGGTCTCCGCTTTGGTAACATCATATTTTAGGAAAGGAATTTTTCAAAATTCTACCCTTAGAGGGCAACAGTATTAATTATCAAAGTCACGCATATATGAAAGTTCAGAGCCAAGCCAATATACTTCGCTCAAGTCGATTACTATTGATCGCGTTATCACTGGATACGAGGAGAGAGATTTTCTTTTGGAGTCTTTTATAATTTTTATTTTTTTGTTAGAGTTTTACGACTCGTTGCCTTCGAAGCCCGGGAGAGAGTTGTGGCAAGGAACGGGAAGAAAGTTGGTTAAGGTCATTCGTCTGTAGTCATTTCTGGAAACCATGAAAAACCGAACTCTAGTCACTGGACCGAGTCCCAAATTCACGTTTCCCGAATGCCAGTTTCCAGCGTTTACCCCTCGCTCACCAGACAAGGTTTCTTTTTAGACAATTACACAGGAGACTAATACAGAAATGGTTCACTTTCCTCTTGTGTAGTTGTAGATGGCAAATGAGTACATGGTATCTGTCAGCATGTGTGATCAGTTATCTTATAGACAGAATCTATTTACGAGAGGCCATCACGCAACTGCTGCCGAAGCATTGTTCGGTGATGTCACCAAAGCTACATTTTGCACAATGTCCTTTATCGGATTGAGAGAAATTGAATGTACACTTGGAGAGCCATGATATCTTTGTGTACACTAACTATTATCGGATTCTTGATAGTCATAACACGCGGCTTCGATATACACACATGCATTTCGTAACTCTTACGGCTTCAGTCGGAGTACTTGCTAGGGTACCAGTAAGAACACAGCGAGCAAGGTGAGTTAGTTGCTGTTCCACGAATACATTTAATACTCAACAATAAATTATTTTTGATAAATTTCTACTATAAACTGTTGTGAAAACTTTACTTCTTCAAAATTTCATGAATTTTTAGTTTTAGCTAAATGGTTTTATATCGCCATCCCATTAGATTTGCGTTTGTTTACTTCTATTTATTCAGTCCCTTTTGTTACGAATATTTCTTTTAACAACTTTAGTAAACATTGACTGATTTGCGTGAAATTTGGAAATTAATTATTACAAATCGGTATAAAACATTGGCATGATTCATAAAGTTACGAAATTGCCGATCTCGGCATTGCAGGGGTTGTCGGTTTGAGTCCGGCCTCATGCAAGCTTATGCAAACTCAGTGTGTAACGTAGAAAGAATTACAATATTACTGGATGACCTATTATCAAAATTCCATTAAAAAATACGATTTCTATGATTGGATGTTAGAAACTTTATTCAGGCTATTTAGTTTCTTTCCGTTCATGCTCTTCTCTTACAAATAGCAGGAAGTTAATATATTTAAATACAATCTTAACTACTGTCATTTTTTAAATCGATTTCTTAATTCAACTACAAAAGCTTCGTATTTTCCCTAAGAAATTAGATTTTTAACAACTGAATCTTGCAGTTATGCTAACATGACTTAAGTTATTATATACAGTTATAGCTTGGCTTCAAATCACCGTTTCATTGTTTTTCATAACCTTTTGTGAATCGTCACGATAAAAAAGTAAATATATAGCGATCGATCATGAAACATGTCACCCAAGGTAACTACAGTTAGTTGATGTGTCTGTTGATTTCCGTGTTTTAAGATCAAATCGAAATTCTAGGTTGTTCAGAATTGGATTATGATATGAATTAATCGTCTAATAAAACAGGATAATATACAAATCGATGACGCAACTCCATGCATGGAATAACGCATTATCGTCAAATTTATTGCAAAATAAAACGCGATAAACCATAAACCTGTTGATTAAAATGCAGGAGTATTAAGATGGGGAAAACATATCCACCGCAATTAATACTTATTTCAACCAGAAGTTGGTTGGATCCTGCCGAACAAGGCATACTAAACCACCAGGAACCTACAGTTTAACGTGGAATCCGAATGACGGAACGTCATGACGCATCTCATGTGATCAAACGCAACTTTTAAAAATTCTTCGGCCTACCGGGATGGAACCCAATACTTTTGAAAGCAAACTCCTTAACCACTGAGCTACCAGACCTCTGTATGAGCTGTGAATTACTCTGATAATCAATCAGCATTGCGCATTATTAACGTCGGTAATTAGTCATATAGTTTATTATCAACATTATAACTATGGAGATTAGATGTATAAGCGCCAGTTACAATTTATCGAACTTCCACTGTCAAAGAAACTGCACACATCGGCTGTCCGAATAGCTGTTTGGAAGTGAGATTCCTCTTCAGAATGACGAACATACACCGAGTATGGTGGATGAATGGTTAACGTTCTGGCCTCGTATTCGGGAGGACGGCGGTTCGATTCCCCGTCCGGGCATCCAGATTTGGGTTTTCCATGGTTTCCCCAAATCACTCCAGGTGAATGCCGGGATGCTTCCTTCTAAAAGGCCATGGCCGAATTCCTTCCCGTTCCTTGTCCCCAGTCCCATCCCGCCTCTAATGACCTGAGCCGTCGACGAGGCGTAAAGCCGTAAGGAGAATAACAAAAAAAGACGAACATACCTCGATACGTTCCATCTAGACATATCCTTTCATTCTGTAACAACATGTTTATTTACCAGATCCACTAGTCATATTGAAAAGTTGTTTTGTGGCATTTATTTTTAGAAGTGCTAGAAATAGAGGTGAAATGAAGCGTTAGAAATGTAGTGCTATGTTGAAAATGATTTATATAGATAACGAAATAGACACGCTCTGGAAATGATGAGTGAGTAAGGAGTTTGTAGAAGAGATTCACAGAAAGAAAGACAGCATGGCGTGCCAGATGTCCAAATATGCGTCACTGATTGATTTATTAGTGAAGGGAGGCGTCTAAGAATAGAATTGTAGGGGTGTTCCAAATAAGGAGCACATATTTTGTAATGGATATGATGAAATATAGAGACGAGTTCACGAAAGAAACAGATGAAAGATCGCATCAAATCGGTCGAAAGAGTCTAAACTATTTTTTATCAACAACTACTTCAGTTTTTAAATTTACTCCGACTGTCGCATATACATTGTAGTGTCACTGTGTTAGTTATTAATTGTATTAATTCTACTGCTGCTTGGCATAAGGCCAAGCATGACTATCTTCTATAAAAGACAAAACTATGAACGATAATACAAAGATCATTTGATCAAAGAAAATTATTTGGGTTCTGAAAAGGAAATGTACCATTTAAAGAAAATGCAATTTATCTGCTAAACAAAAGTCATCTCAAAGCGTACGGTCAAAATTTATTTGCTTCAGACGCCCAATAAATCTCACGAAGCTCCATTTTGGCCTCCTGTGAACACTCCCCTCCCCCCCTTCCACTCAACGTAGCACGCAGCTTTTTTCCCTTTTGATTCCAGAAGAAATTTTTTTACAGTTTTCTCTTCTCAGACTATTGTAAATTACATGCGGCGATAATTAAATGAAGGAAATGAATTTCACGGGATGTTGTGTGTTCTGTGCCTCATTTTAATTGTGAAAAATGATATGTATGAGAAGCTACGTGGTCTGGCTCGGACACCCCCCCTCCCCTCTCCCTCGCAGCTTCGTAGCCTTCCGGCCAATCCCTCCTTCCCCCCACCCCTCTCCCCCTAGACCGAGCCACGTAATTTATGCACGCTCCCTTATCGCAGAGTGGGAAGTAGGTGGGGTTAGCCTCTTTGATGTTGTAGGAGAGTGTCTTCCACAGTGAGTGAACATACTTGTTCGAGGCCATCCAACAAAACCTAGACTGAAGGTATCCCTTATGATCGGCTAACAATCAGAAATGTCACTTATGGTGGCTTGGTCATCAGTCGCTGTTCCATAAGTCTGTCACTCTTTGAATATAAACACCATATGATCCAAAGTATCCGGACACCTATCTGAAACCGCACTTAGACCTCGTCATGTTTCCTATCACTGAATTTAAATGTGGGGTAGATTCACCATTTGCCTTAATGACGGCTTTAACTCTACTAGGGAGACCTTCAAGGTGGTGTCTGAAGGAGGATGGACAGAAACCCAATATTCGTCAAGCGCAGAAACCAGAGAATGTTGGACACTGGGTTCCGCAGTGAAATCGACCTTCTGACTCATCCCAAAAGCGTTCCATTGGGCTCAGGTCGGGATTTGGGGCAGATCAGTCCATTTCATGAATATTATTGTTCAGGAACCATTGCCTCACAGATACAGTTTTATGACAGGGTGCTCTGATCTGCTGCACTACCGTACGCAATACACAATGGTTTAAAATGTGCTAATATCCTTCCGCATTTACAGTCTCCCTGGTCTTAGTTTGTTTGTGGTTGTTCCTTCGCAATCACGTCACCAGCAGTCAACTTGCGCAGCTTTACATAGGATAAAATGACCTTGATGGATTTATTACTCAGGTGACTTTTAATGATTAGTCAACATTCGAAGTCAGTGAGCTATCGTGACCAACCCATTCTGCTGTTACTGCTACTATACTAACAACACAAATTCCTCCCCCATATCCTTTTAGCTGGTGGATCCACTTGTCGTGACATCTAGCGTTTAATTCTGCTTTACAGAGGGGTGTCAGGATGCTTTTGATCAGATTTTTTTACGCTCAGGAGACCTAGTGACTGGCTTTGTCCCACCAATAAATTCCTAAAACTCCCCTCCCAACTGAATTATTTGTTTCTTCTTGAGGTACTAGTCTCCATACGTGACTCTGAAAAATATCCGGCCGCTGTAGGCTGGAAAAAATGGGCGAGCCTCTGTTCAACATCAATCATCGCCTCAATGAAGCGTCCTTACAAATGGGCCACATCCGAAACCTGCTCGCGAGTTTCGTCTTATAAGTTGCTATTTACAGTCTTCACTGTTTCATTTCAAATTACTGCTCCAGTCCTTGATTCTTCTGACTGATTTCAGTTTTATTACTTTATAGCTGTGTATTTACATTTTAAAATAATGTACGTTGTGTGATAGGAATGCTCTCATACTGTTTTGACTGGAAACTTGTTTTGTAGTCGTAGTCGGCAGAAGATACTTTGAGTGTACCACTTGTTTCAGGATGGCGCCGTTCCCTTGGTGGCCACTGTGCTTGCTGGTGATCTGCCACGTGAGGGTCACCCAGGCTGCGCAGAGTCCTTCAAGCAGGCCGCACATCATCTTCATCATGGCAGACGACCTGGTAAGACATACTCTATGCTGATTAGCTTACGGAAATAATACGCAGCTAATGGAAGCAACTCGTGGGTACTAGCTAGCGCGTTGTTGTCAAGTTCCCTGTCTCGCCGTCTCCATTCTGTCAAGAAGACTGAAGGAAGTAATCCGTATCGGTCATTTGGCACGTTATTTCAAAACTTTTATTAATACGTTGATGTGAAGGAACTGTTAAGGTATAAAGTGATTGATTCTCCAATAACATGGAAAATGAGTGAAGCTGTTCTGAAAAACTTCTTCACCTAGAGAACAGATTGTTTATTCAGTATACTTTCATTTTAGTATAAATAATGTTAGAAAAGTTATATTTGTTTTTTGCAGAGTAATGACCTACAGACTGCTTTTCTGCACAACTAATATAGCTCCGACCCTGCATTTGAGAGGACGCCGGTTCGAATTCCATTCGGCCATCCAGATTTAGGTTTTCCATGGTTCCCCGAAATCACTCTAGGTGGATGGCGGGATGGTTTCTTCAAAAGGCAATGGCCGAATTCCTTGCCGTTCCTAGCCCCCAGTCCTTTCCCGCCTCTAATTACCTCGATGACGACGTTGCGTAAAACCATAAGAAAAAAAAATGTTTTTACAATATTTTTCTGTATGTAATATTTGATGTCAGGATGCAATAATCTTGCATTTTTTTACTAACATTTTCTGTAATTGATATAAAAATATTGTTTATATAGTACCGAGCGTGGTGGGTGAACGGTAACGTTCTGGACTCGAATTCGGGAGGACGCCGGATCGAATTCCCGTCCGGGCATCCAGATTTGGGTTTTCTGTCTCTTCCCTAAATCGTTTGAGGCAAATGCTGGCTACTTCCTTTAAAAGGCCATGGGCGAATTCCTACCCGTTCCTTGCTGCCACGCCTTTCTCGCCTCCGATGACCTCGATGTCGACGTGGCTTAAAGCCATATACAAAAAAGTTTATATAGCAATAAATAATCTCGACTGCTGCTAACCCCTTGAACTGTCGCTGCCAAAGTGACTGTTGTGTGCGGCGGATTGCGCCTTGCTGGCGCTGCTGTGGGGTAAACTGTATCCCGGCCTCGCTGATTTACTTTTAACTTTAATCTTTAACAAACAGTGTGTTTTAGTGTAAACTAAATATACTATTATTAAACCGTTAAAAAAAAAAAACGGTCCACTGATACTTTAATCACCAGTATATGTACCATATTAGTTGATAATAAATGGAATGTTGACAGCAGAAAAAATATAGGCCTATAGGATTATAATTCTAAGATATAATAGTTACTTGATTTATGTAATGAGGGGTTGAACAGGGTTTCAACGACGTGGGATTCCACGGCTCCAACCAGATTCCGACTCCTAACATCGACGCCCTGGCATACATGGGCGTGATCCTCAACCGTTACTACGTCACCGCCATCTGCACGCCGTCCCGCAGCGCCCTCATGACGGGCAAGCACCCCATACACACAGGTGAGCTCGCCACACAACACCTCCTGGGCAGTCACCACACGACTGGACGACTGTTTAACCACAGGAATATTTTAAGTTGATTGCGATGGAGCGCAAGCACCGGGAGCATTTTCCTTGCAAACCCTTACTTCCCCTTTCTTGCACCCATCTACTTTTACTCTCTACGAATTTCAGCTTTAAATTCGTTCAGCGTTTTTTAAAAATTATTCCTCATTCCTCTTGGTAATTTATTCTACTCCCTGGCCTCCTTAACTAAGAAAGAACATTTTCCCAGGCCCTAATGTCTCAAACTCACTTCGTCTGGTCATTGTCATCATTTTCTTTCAGGCACGTCTCTTAATTCATCCAGCAATATCTTTCCACAACTCATCATCAATATACGCCTTGTACACTACCATGACTGTGATCATCCTCCTCCTGTCTTCCAATGAATCCCATTCCAGCTTCTTTATCATATCAGTTACTGATATTACTGCGTTTTGGCCAATTTCCAGGGACAAATCTAGTTGCCCTTCTTTGCATCCCCTCCAGTTCTTGTATTTTATACGCAAAATATGTGTCCCATACTACACTAACATATTCAAGTAAGTTTTTTAACCGAGTTCCCTCATTTCTTTTGCACATCCCTTCATCACTGTCTCCCAGAATTCAAAACTTTTTCCAACAACCTGTCCAGTGAGTTCTGCCAAATTGAGTTTGTTATCACAGATGTAATTGCAAGATATCAGCTAACAATCACCATGGTTAAAAAAAAAAAAAAAAAAAAAAAAAAATGGGCCTTTAGGCCAGATAAGCGACTTTTTTTTAAAAAAAACTGTGTCTTGTGAGCTTTGCCGAGCTTTAGTAAGACCTCCCTCCCCAACTGAGCTTGGGCCCCCTGAGCTGCGCTTGAGAAGCTACGCTTAAGGGCCCCCCGAGGAACTGTGCTTTGGGGCCCCCTGAGCAACTGCGCTTTGGGGCTCCCTGAGGAGCTGCACTTGGGGGCCTTCTGAGCAACTGCGCTTGTGGCCCCCCCGAGGAGCTGTGCTTTGGGGCCCCCTGAGGAACTGCACTTCAGGGCCCCCTGAGGAGCTGTGCGTTGGAGCCCCCTGGGGAGCTGTGCTTGGGGGCCCCCTGAGGAACTGCGCTTGTGGGCCCCCTGAAGAGCTGTGCTTTGGGGCCCCCTGAAGAGCTGAGCTTTGGGTCCCCCTGAGGAGCTGTGCTTTGGAGCCACCTGGGGAGCTGTGTGGGGGGCCCCCTGAAGAGCTGAGCTTTGGGGCCCCCTGAGAAGCTGCGCTTTGGGGCCCCCTGAGGAGCTGCACTTGGGGGCCTTCAGAGCAGCTGCGCTTGTGGCCCCCACCCCAGGAGCTGTGCTTCGGGGACCCTTTAGGAACTGCGCTTCAGGGCCCCCTGAGGAGCTGTGCTTTGGAACCTCCTGGGGAGCTGTGCTTGGGGGTCCCCTGAGGAACTGCGCTTGTGGGCCCCCTGAGGAGCTGTGCTTTGGGACCCCCTGAGCTTAGGCACAGCATGGCCTAGCCCTACGATAGCTAAGCCCCTGCAAAATATTTATTCCCTCCCAACTTTGTAATCATAATCAACCTTTAGGTTTTTTTTTTTTTTTTTTTTTTTTTTGCTGTCTTTAGACTGGTTTGATGCAATCCTCCATCCCTTCCTATCCGGTGTTAACCTTTTCGTTTCTACATACCCCTTACAACCCACGTCCTCATATATCTGCTTCATATTTTCTAATCTTTGTCTACCTCTACAGTTCTTACCTTCAACTGTTCCCTCCACTAACAAATTAACCAATCCAGCATGCCTCAAAATATGACCTAAAAGCCTGTCTCTTCTTCCTGTAAGTTTCTTCCATAAACTTCTTTTCTCACCCATCATTTCCAAAACTCGTTCATTTCTTACTTTGTCTGTCCACCTAATTTTTAGCATTCTTTTGTAGCACCACATTTCAAATGCTTCAAGTTTCTTTCTTTCCGGTATTCCTAAAGTCCATGTTTCGCTGCCGTAAAGTGCTGTGCTCCACACATAGAGTTTTAAAAAGTTCTTTCTAATTCCTAGATCAATATTTGAAACTAAAAGGTTTCTCTTTTTCGTGAAGGCTCTTTTTGCTAGAGCTACTTATATGTGTGCCTAATAAGCTGACTCTTCTTTGAATTTATCTTGATCTGATGTTGACCTGTCCAGCTAGATATCCTGTCCAAATCACCCTGCAGCTGTTTAGCACTCTCCTGTTTTGATGCTATTATATACTATTATGTAATTACAACATCTGTAAATAACCCAACTTCCAACATTAAACTATCAACAACATCATTTACAAACCTAAGGGCAAGAGGGTGCATTGGATCAATCTCCACCCTCTTTTCAGGAGGCTCTGTCAAGCAGCGGGTGTTTCACATATTTTTTTCAATCAGAGTATTTCAGATAGATTTATGACCAAAAACGACTATGGTGTCTGTTACAACTCAACAAAAAATGAAAGTAGTTTAAAATATTTTTTGATGCACCACAAGTTTTGAAACATATAATTACAAACATGACCACTGACAGAATCTAGAATCTCGAATGAAAAGTATGAGAGTCGAAGACGACTTGAGCTCAAATTGTTCCAGTCGCGATACGCATGCCCCAGTATGCAGGGAAAATCTGTTATTTCTTTATCACTTCCTGCCAACCTCCAAATATCAGCAATAGCACACCTAATTTGCTTACATGGCAATATGCAGTGTTAGTAACAGATTTTCCCTGTAGATGGGGTCCAAAATTGGATCAGCAGTAGCTGCATTTAATACTCTGACAGTGAACACAATGAACGCTAAAAAGCAATACTCAAAAAGTGCTAGTATTCCATTTGAAGAATTTTAAAGTTTTTGTGACAAAATGTGTGAAACACTTAGATGTCATATTTTTTTCCATTCTGCCACAATCGTTTTGGCGATTGTAAATATCAGAGACCATCATGGAAGCGATAAAAAGTATGCTATGTCAGATTTTGTCGATGTAGCCTCGCTAACCTCTTGAGTTTTTAGGAAACTACATTGATGAAATATTCCAGTGGGCACTATAGAATAGTGTAGCAGAGTGTTCGTATTTGCACAGGCATGCAGCACACGGTACTGTATGGCGCGGAGCCCCGCGGTCTGCCATTGACAGAGAAGCTGCTGCCCGAGTACCTGCAGGAGCTGGGCTACCGCACACACGCCGTCGGCAAGTGGCACCTGGGGCACTACAAGAAGGAGTACACACCCACACACCGCGGCTTCGAGTCGCACCTCGGCTACTGGACGGGGCACCACGACTACAACGACCACACCGCCGTGGAACGGGTACCAACAATGTTCATCACACACCTCGATGCAGTCCCATCCATAGTTCTCCATTGATTGCACAATTTCCAAGCAAAAATACAGTGTCTGAAACCATTTCTTGAGATGTTTTTTCTTGATGGCATCAAAGTCCCCACACAACAAAATGATATAGATACAAGCACTGGGAAGACAGCAACAAATATAGAATGAAAGTTTTAAGTTTTCCATGAGAGCAAGACGCCATAAATTGTGACTGTCTTGGCACACCATCTGGGCAAGATCTATTGATGGAATAGTAGGGAAACATTTACAGGTCCAACATCTGTTAGATATGGTGTTTTCGGATTGTACAATGATAATAGGTTAAATCAGTTTACATTGCTTTTGATAGGGTGACATGATACAGAACTAATATTATTTGTGTCAAATACAGCAGTTTGGAGGGATATAAAAGAGGAAAGTTAGATTTGTTTGCCAAAATTGCAATATTGGACGAAGATTTAGAAACAGTTTGTGGAGGGAAAGATGGAACCTTAGCTATAAATTAGTACCTGATTATAGACAGGGGTGTAGCTATTGGAGGGCTGGGCTGTGCATTGCACCAGGGTCCCCAAGACATGGGGCCCCCAAGTGCAGCACAGGGGGGCCCCTCTTGTGTAGCTCAGGGGGCCAACTAGCGCACCTCAGAAGGGCCCCAAGTGCGGCTAAGAGGGCCCAAGCTCAGTTCAGGGGAGCCCCCTACAGCTCAGGGAGTCCCTGCCAGCAAACCTCACAAGACTTGGTACAGCTAAAAAAAAAAAAAGTCAGCCATCTGGCTGGAGGGTTCAAAATATTTTTTTACACCAAAGGCCTTGTTAACCTAGCTATGCCACTGATTATAGAGTGGGCAAGTTTTTATTTGTGGATAAGGAAACACTCACAGAGGAAGGCTGTAAAGATTGTACATCAAAAACATTTAAAGCTAAAAATGTGCCTAATGATTCACAAAGTAAATTTGTAGGAAATCTCAGAAATGTAGAGTTGTTGTTGGTTTTTTTTTTGGTTGCATGGCTCTTAAAATGTCATGCAGTAAAATCTTTAAACAGTTAAGAATATTGATAACTGCTTTGAACTGTGTTTCATCTCTTCTGCACACACAACTTCTTTTTTTTTCATTTTGTGACAAACTGTACATTAAGACATAGCATAATGTAGATCATAAAGTACAGGTTGTACCTTGTTGTAAAATGTCAGACTGGCTCCTTGGGTATCAAATAGTACCACACAAAGCTCAGAAAGTAAAGCAAGCATAAAATGTTACAGTCTATCATGTTTCCATCCTAGTGTCATGGTCTGGCTTAAAACATGCAAAAATTCTACCCCAAGACCAATAATAGTTGGAAAGTGGAAGTCTATGCAGATCTAAAGAGTGATATTTGTCTTTATCCTTCATAGAAATAGAGTGTTGCTAAAGCCAAGTTTTGTAAAATGAATGTTGCATAGTGATAATTAGTATTAACTATTGTTGAGCAGCCGTACTGGGGCCTTGACATGCGCCGGGGTATGGACCCAGCGTGGGACCTGCACGGTCAGTACTCCACCGACGTGTTCACGGCAGAGGCAGTGCGACTCGTAGCTGCCCACAACTCATCACAGCCACTGTTTCTCTACTTGGCACATGCAGCAGTACACTCTGGAAACCCGTACAACTTCCTGCCCGCACCGGACAAGATTGTCGCTAGATTCAACTCCATTCATGACTACAATCGCAGGAGGTTTGCAGGTACAGTAACCATATTAGTATGCAAGGAAATTAATCTTTCCATATCTGTGACAGAACGAAGAAATACTTTTCCCCCCAGATTTAATCCACTATTAATAGTTTATGTCTCTAAAAATGTTCAGCGTCAAGGGAAATAAAAGTTATCAATTTTTGTACATAACAAAACTGGAAAGAGTAGAAATGTTCTGTGTTATCCTATATGAAAGTAAGTTTGAGCATTTGGACTAGTAAAGAATATTATTTTTAAAAGCAGTAATATTGGCAACATACAAAACATATATAAGAACGAAGTCTTTCTCGGCGTTGAGAATGTATAAACTGCTCTCGGGTGACTAGCTGAGTCAAGAGTGCGTTGTCACACGATATTTCGGCCAGAAGATGGCGGCAATGAATCTAGTCGCCGAAATATCGTGTGTCAACACACTCTTGACTCGGCTAGTCACCCGAGAGCAGTTTATACATACAAAACATAGTTATTGTGAAATTTAGCTGCTTACAAATTTACTATGACACAATTTACATTCCAAGATGAACATATTACTGTACTGATGTCTACAGAAACTTACAAGTTATAAAACTGGTATAAATATTTTTTTGAATGTACGATATATAACAAATCAACTATCTACTCAAAAACTTAACTGGCAGTATGCCTTTTGTTTTTTATGTGAATACATAATAGTTTCCAAAATAGTAGTATGCCTCTGTTTCCTGTGAACATGTAATATTATTTGAATTGGCTGTATGGCCCTAGTTTCAGTGAAGACATGATATGGTTCAAAGCTGAATAGATTGTTAAAGCATTATGTATAGCCACAGGAAGCTCCATAACTATGACTATAAAATTCTAAAAAGGTTAAATGGATAACAAATTAACTATCTTTTGAACAGTCTGTAATTGAAAATAGATAATTCTGAAGAATAGTGCAACTGCAGTGAAGAGAAAGTACACTGCTACATTTGCTACACTGAAGTCAATTCAGTTTTCTAGAGCCACAAGTACAGGAATAAAATAATCATGACTTTTTTTAAAAATATTTCAGCAATGCTGACGAAACTGGACGAATCAGTGGGTGAGGTTGTGGATGCCTTGAAGAAAGCTGGCATGCTCAGCAACTCAGTCATCATCTTCTCCACTGACAATGGGGGACCTGCTGCTGGATTCAACAGCAACGCAGCATCCAACTGGCCACTGCGAGGGGTAAGCACAGTATCCTCAATCTCTTGCTTTCAATCCTCTCAAAGTGAGATTCTGTATCTAGCACTTCTCCTATAGTTCAGAAGGAATTTTCATCACCTTATACTTAACAGCTGGGGCAGCATAATCATTAATCACTATGTTTTTGACCAAAAGCCTGAGAATCTCAAATTATCCCACAATCATTCTGTTGTGTGGGTAACTGACATTATTAAAATGGGAAACATATCTGATAAGAGATCTCTTCAATTATACTGAGTTTCACCTTCTCACTTTATCATATTTATTTGTTCTGTTCATTGACTACATAACACAGTGAGTAGTGTTGTAAAAAAACGGTTTTTTTTCTGGCTTGAAAAAAAACATGAGAAAAAACTTTGAAAAAAAACATGTTTTTTTCACAACTACTAAATCTCAAATTTGTAAGGCAGTTATCGTTTAAAATGACTGTTTTAGAGTTTATTCTAAGTACTTATCTTAGTTTAAAATCTACTATATTTTTCTCGTTCAGTAGGGAAAAAAAAATTACGAAAATATTGGCAAAATTGACTGAAATTTTCTTTATGAACGGGGATTTCCCGAAGAGACTAGGTTGTGCGAGAAGGAATCCCATTGTTTGGAATGATACTTGCTATTTGAAATAGTGCTGCCAGCTCTACAAAATTACCTACAGATCTTTTAAAAAAATTAGGAATTTAAAATTTATCCACGGTTTTTTTTGCCTTATTGGGCTTTCCTTATATTCGTATACTTGTTAACTCTCAGACTATAGTGGTACTGACTCATTAAATTGTCAGTAAGGGAGCGTGCATAAACCACGTAGCTCCATTTTGGCCTCCTGTGAACCCCCACGTGGCTTTTGCCTCCCCCCCCCCCCCCCCGTCCGCTCACGAAGCACGTAGCTTTCTTCCGTTTCGATTTCAGAAGACATTTTGTACTGTTTTCTCTTGTCAGACTATTGTAAATTACATACGGATATAATTAACTGAGGGAAATAAATACTCACATACTGTTGTGAGTTCAGTTCCTCATTTTAACTGTGAAAAATGTTACGAAAGGAAAGTTACGTGGCCTGGCTCGGAACCCCCCCCCCCCCTCCACTCTCCTCACGTAGCCCAGCGTAGCCTTCCAGCTAACCCCTCCTCCCTCTGGACTGAGCCACGTAGTTTGTGTACGGTCCCTAATTATGAATCTTTTCCTTGAAACTGTTGGTGTAAACAAACGATTGAAAAGAAATAAAGCGCCTATTTTGTATGATAATAGATTTTAATTCAAACTTTAAAGACCGTAATACAGAACTATCGGCGCAGTCTTTATGCACAGTGTGTACTTTGCTCACAATTTAAAATTGCAATCTCAAAATCTTTTGCGTACAATACAAGAACAACCAGTAAAAGAAAATTTAACTATTTCTGAAGTTAGAGGAGACAGAAGAAGAGACAGAAAATTCCGACACCAACCGAACTAGTGTTGGTAGTGCTGATACTAGTGAATGTGGTACTGACATAGAGGATGAATAAAATTATGTTACCTATATAGATACACTTATGAATCATTATGTGAGACATTATATGATTCAGTAAGACTTAAAACACACTTGAAAATGGAAGTTCCTTAAGTAAAACCATAATTTATCAAATATATTGTTTTCTGGAAAAAAAAAAATTAGAAAAAAAACACGGGTGCTAGGTTTATTTTCATGTTTTTTTTTTTTCACAAAGCTGAAAAAAAACATTTTTTTTTTCAGTTTGCAACACTAACAGTGAGCATTAAAGAAGTGGTCAGTTGAACACTCAGTTAATATCATTGTATTTCACATACATAAGCACAAAGTAACCTTCACAGTGGTAACAAAAAATATCACACAAGTTTGTAAAATAAAATTTTAATATATGTGGAACTACAGTCAGAGATGAGGATTATTTTTTTCAAGAAAAAATAACCTGTTATACCTTTAACATATACCACAGTATCTGCCACTTTAAAGTATCAACTATGTACAAGATTTGATAATCACTGTTATATATTTATTTTTGATTTATGGAAAACGGGAAAGAAGAAACAGATTATGCCTGAAGTAAGCAAATGATCCAATTACATAAAATTATGGGACATGTAGCGACTGATTCCTGGAAAATCCAGTTATTATTAATAAAGTGAATGATTGTAATTACACAACAATCCTTTTTTTTTTGCCTCGTTCTAGGAAACATTTTGACACAGATTATTTGGTATTACAATGTCTAATTTATGAACTTCTTAATTCCAGTTACCTTTATAATGTTTCTGATGGAATTTTCATAAAACTGGACTGTGCCATAGCAAAAAAAATGTAATAAACAATGCTAGATAGCAGATTAAGATAAAAGTTAGGATGATGGTAAGATGGCAGCAAAACACAAATTTATATAGATACGTGTTAAACATTGAAATTATGTATTGTACATTTCTCATCAGCAGGAAAAAAGGCAGGTGCAAGGGAGTGCAAGGCAAACTGTTTGAATCACACTCCCACCCTATAAATTCCTTGTTAGTCTGCCGATGAATGTCATATAACTGATCATGCAATTTTATGTGTGCCGATACAATCCTAATGTTGGCTTGAGTAGGTGGTAGTTTCTTCCTCCAATTTTTTTTTTAGAGTATGTAGTTTAAAAGTAAACATTAGAACCAATTCCAGCAATTGTCCAGTTGATTACAGAAAGCAAATTAAAAACTATAACTATCGTGTCCAGGTTTTAATTGCACCTCACTCTGCCCACTGCTGGTACTTTGAGTGGTGGGTCAGCAAATGTCTAAATCACAGGACCCAAAATGAATGCTCACACATCATCCAAAGAATTTATTATGGAGTATGTACACCAACAATATACTAAAATTGCCTATATTCATTACAGAATATCAAGTGTGGCCAAAAAGTTCACATTAAACAAGTATGGTTAAATGTTGTTTGTTGCTATTTGATTCATTGAGATCACCAGTTAATACATACGCTATAACAGATACACACTGTCGTATCATGAACATCAAATAAGGTAATACATTTTTCAAATTTAATTTGGTATACAAAAAAAGAAAAGATATAAAGACTTTGAACATTGTAACTAAGCAAAGATTGATTAAGGGAAACTACATGATTATGATGATAACATTGTAAATATATGAGATATGGTATTAAGGAAACATTACAAACTGCTGTTAGTAGTTAATATATTCCGTCTAGTAAAACTTGTCATTCTTTCAGAGATCTGTTGTGTGTTCATGTCAACTTGTCACATTTTAGAAAAGGTCTTCAAGAAAGAACCTAAATAAAGGATCCAAAATGAAAGCACAAGTATCTAACATTATTAGGATAAGATTACAAAACTTGAGAGTAACATTTAAAAAATTTAAATGCTAATTCTTACAATTAATATTCCATCATTGTTATCTAATTAGAAAAAGGTCATACCGGTATTGAAAAAACTTTAAAAATAGCTTTGTGGACTCCAAAATTTAAGCCTTTTTACTGATCTCGGTACTTTATTTATTTATTTCATGTCAAACACACTGCTTACAAATTGTTAGAAACAATAATAACAATAAAATAAATAAAATAATATCAATCAACAACAAAGAGATCATATGATGGATGACCAAAAGTCAGCAACTTGTATGGTATTGTCACCGGCGCGAAGGAGGTCTTGCAAAGTGCAGGCTGATGGGCACTGCAGACAATTTTATAAATGCTGAGTGGTCTGTTCTGCCCCACACTCACACGCAGTATTAGGATCTTCAAGATAATGCCATCTTGCCAGGTTATCTTTGGTCCTACCCACTCCACTTCTCAACCTATTTAGTGCTCTCCAGGTCTTCCAGTTGAGGTTGCCACCTGGTGGTAGTGTCTCTACAGTAGTTAACCATTGATTCGCACAAGTAATTCTGACTCGCCACAGATTGAACCGGGCAATTTTCAGCGGTACATCTATAGCAGCTGTTGTCCTAAGGAAGCTTTTTCTAGATTTCAGCCTTTGTCTTGGAAGTTGATGCCCAAATAAGGGATGAGCAGAGTTTTGATTAGCCTTGTTTCTTTCTGACATTGCAGCTACATTCTGTCTTATATCAGGTAGAGTGATTCCTGCCAGACCATGTAGTATTTCAATCGGCGTGGCTCTGAGGAAACCTGTTAGAATTCTGCAGGTTTCATGTAATGCAACGTCTACTTGTTTGGCATATCAGAGTTGTACCAAACGGGACATGCATATTCTGCAGCAGAATAACACAATGCAAGAGCTGATGTTCGGAGCACTGTGGGATTTGCACCCGATACGTTTCCTGTCAGTTTCCGCAGGATATTGTTGCGGGCTGAAACTTGCCTTTTGTGTTTAAGATCTCAGTACTGAAATTATTATATAGGAGGTAAAAACAGATTTCAAATTGACTCATATAATTATTACAGTTTTTTGTTGTTGTTTTTTTTTAATTTTTCTATCCCATACTTATTAAACTCCTTCATATTTAATTAAGAAATACACTCCTGGAAATTGAAATAAGAACACCGTGAATTCATTGTCCCAGGAATGGGAAACTTTATATACACATTCCTGGGGTCAGATACAACACATGATCACACAGACAGAACCATAGGCACATAGACACAGGCAACAGAGCATGCACAATGTCGGCACTAGTACCGTGTATATCCTCCTTTCGCAGCAATGCAGGCTGCAATTCTCCCATGGAGACGATCGTAGAGGTGCTGGATGTAGTCCTGTGGAACGGCATGCCAAGCCATTTCCACCTGGCGCCTCAGCTGGACCAGCATCTGTGCTGGACGTGCAGACCCTGTAAGACGACGTTTCATCCAGTCCCAAACATGCTCAATGGGGGACAGATCCGGAGATCTCGCTGGCCAGGGTAGTTGACTTACACCTTCTAGAGCACGTTGGGTGGCACAGGATACATGTGGACGTGCATTGTCCTGTTGGAACAGCATGTTCCCTTGCCGGTCTAGGAATGGTAGAACAATGGGTTCGATGACGGTTTGAATGTACCGTGCACTGTTCAGTGTCCCCTCGAAGATCACCAGAGGTGTACGGCCAGTGTAGGAGATCGCTCCCCACACCATGATGCCGGGTGTTGGCCCTGTGTGCCTCGGTCGTATGCAGTCCTGATTGTGGCGCTCACATGCACGGCGCCAAACACGCATACGACCATCATTGGCACCAAGGCAGAAGCGACTCTCATCACTGAAGACGACACGTCTCCATTCGTCCCTCCATACACGCCTGTCGCGACACCACTGGAGGCGGGCTGCACGATGCGCGGGACCGTAGCCCAGCTTCGGTTGCGAATGGTCCTCTCTGATACCCCAGGAGCAACAGTGTCCCTAATTTGCCGGGAAGTGGCGGTGCGGTCCCCTACGGCACTGCGTAGGATACGACGGTCTTGGCGTGCGTCCGTGCGTCCCTGCTGTCCGGACCCAGGTCAACGGACACGTGCACCTTCCACCTACCACTTGCGACAATATCAATGTACTGTGGAGACCTCGCGCCCCACATGTTGAGCAATTCGGCGGTACGTCCACCCGGCCTCCCGCATGTCCACTATACGCCCTCGCTCAAAGTCTGTCAACTGCACATACAGTTCACGTACACGCTGTCGCGGCATGCTACCAGTGTTAAAGACTGAGATGGAGCTCCGTATGCCATGGCAAACTGGCTGACACTGACAGCGGCGGTGCCCAACCGCTACGCAGTTAGCGCCCTTCGACGGCCAACACTGCTGTTCCTGGTGTGTCCGCTGTGCCGTGCATTTGATCATTGCTTGTACAGCCCTCTCGTAGTGTCCGGAGCAAGTATGGTGGGTCTTACACACCGGCGTCAATGCGTTCTTATTTCAATTTCCAGGAGTGTAGAAATTTATGTTACTATTACAAAAAAGTGATAGAAATAGTTATGAGAAAATTGAACATGATGTTGAAATTCTGCAGGTGAAGAACACACTTTGGGAAGGAGGAGTGAGAGGAGCTGGTCTCATTTGGAGTCCCCTGCTGTCACAGCGCAAGAGAGTATCCACAGAAGTGATGCATATTTCTGACTGGCTGCCCACGCTATACTCAGTGGCCGGTGGAAATGTCACGTAAGATAAGACTCAATATGTTTCCATTTATCTATTTATGACTATAACAACACATCTGTAATTTCAAAATACTATTTGGGACTAAAAAAGAAGCACTCGCCATATCAGGAATCTCAAAATCAAAAACAAAACTGGTTACAGGATGACACACGCAAAAGGGAGATTTTTTAACAAAGCCCATCATCAGTAAGAAAACTACAAACCAGCATGTATTAATTCATCATATAAAGCTGTACGTAGTTAGTAATACAAGACAATGTAACCAGTTTACAAACAAACACAACAAAAACATGTAACATTATTGAATATGTATATGTGTGTGTGTGTGTATGTGTGTGTTTACCTAGGGTGCTGAAGACGTCTTAAATAGACGAAATTCGTTTGCCATTAAAAGCAATTGTTTTAGTTGCAAGATGGAAGAATAACAATAATAAAACTGGTTACATCATTGTGGTATCACACTCATTGAGGAAGATGAGGCAGAAGTGTGGTAAAGAGTTCTGATAAAGGCTTGAATAAAGAACTGTGGAATACAACCTTGAATTAAAACTAAATCAGGACCAGACTCCACCAATGCACAGCTAAAAACAAAATTACTTGTACTTTTGATTAGTTATACTCTGGTTTTTGTGTTCAAAAATATCCCTGATAAGCATATACACCTGATAATCGCTTCAGAGAACTGAATAATGTTAATAAAACTGAAATTTTCTGATTTTCAATATGTTTCCAATGTTATGGTATCCACAGGAAGCAATGGTTTCACAAATGTGCACTTACCAGCCTTACAATGTGTATCATGTGCCTTGTACATGATTCAGGGTATATCTTAAATAATATGCAATTGTGCTTGTCTTGCTTTTATTTGTGTCATTGCTATCTTCTTTACTCCAACTTTATTGAGTAATACTTCTCTGACATACAATTTACTCATAGTTTCCTCCCTTTTCATACCGCAATTTCTGCTGCTCGTACCATTCAATGAGGCAAATGTATCTCCAGACAGGTGACCTTCTTAACAACATGTAATAATTATTCTATTCTATACTTCTTATATTTTGTCAGTTACTGTAAGAACATGTGCGTTAATTTTTTTTTATTATTTTTTTTATATATATACTAGAAGTTTGCTGTTCTAAAACTAACTAATAATTAGGCATTACTATTAAATTCAATATAATCTCTGCATTTTTTTTCCAGTGATTTAGGAAACATTGATGGCATAAATGTCTGGGATTCACTTTCCTGTAACGCATCATCGAGTAGGGAAAACGTGTTGCATAACATTGATGATATTTATGGAAATGCTGCTTTAACAGTTGGAGAATGGAAAATTGTGAAAGGTAAGTAGTCTATTAATGACACAGACCGTAGGGTTTTGCAGCATTCCATTTTAACAAAACACTCTATGCCTTTGAGTCACATAAAAAGTTTCAATCATGGATGCTTCAATAACAAATGGAAAAATTCATTAGAAACTGAGAATGGAGACAGATATTCTTGCAAGACACCATGAGTATGACACTTTGACTTGGCTGAGAGTCTGTGAATATTTTATTTAGTGTTTCATATCCAATAGGAAACACAGCCCTATTGCAGATGTTTTGCTTTCTCTACTTCTGCCTCTCTGTCTTATCTATCATAGGCCTTTAGCAGTTAAGCTGAATAAATTAGGGCCTTCAAGTTTCCTCATTTTTTGTGTTTCATTGACCCAGACTCATATTTAAAATTTGCAAAATTATATTTTGGTGCTTTTTCATAGGAATAATTGTAGATAAGCATATATGGGGCAACAGAGAAAATGCATACCAAACTGAAAATGTAATTAACTGTGTAAACTGCCAAAAATTTAATAATTATGGACATTTGAGATTCTGTAGTAGAATTGATGAAAGAAGGGAACATTATGGCAAATTTAAGTATGGGAGAAAGAAATGTTCGAGGACCTTAACTGTCAGAATTTTTTGAAAAATACAAATGAATTATACAAAAAAAAAAAAAAAAAAAAAAAAAAAAGTGTACATTTTCAAGTGATATTGATAAATATCAACTAGCTTATATTACAGTCAAAAATATATTAAGAAATCTAGAGCTCGACCGTAATACTTACAGTATAGCTCAAATGTTTTGTTGTGGCAAAGTTTTAAGTTTCGTCTCATGCAGGTAACCTGAAATCCTGTATATTTTTGTTCTCAATAGAAAAAGAGGAAACATAGCACACAAGAACTTTGTAAACAGTGTTTGCTATTTTTCATTTTTTACTTGAACTGAAGAAAATAAAGGTTATTCAAAATTTATGGTTCTTATGAATTTAGTTAGACGGTTTGGCCAAAACATGAATTAGTCCTTGCCCAAATTATTATTATCATATTCCAATTTACAGAAGATAACATAGGAAGAAAATACAACAATATTAATCAAATAACAGTATGAAGGACTTAAAACCATTTTTTTGAGCAGGATTTTTAGGTGCCAAGGTAGTCTTCTTATCGGACAGTCCACCACAAAGTGGTCAGTGGTTTGGATGTTACTAAAGTCACAAAGTGCATCTTCAAGGAGCCCTCAATTATGTGCTGCTGTGTTTCATATTTTGTGCCAAGTGCAAAACCTATTAAGTTAGCTTAATAGAAGCTGCAATTAGTTTCAAGGGACATCGGCAGTATTTCTTATTGTTACATTGAGGCATAATAGTATAAATTGTTATTATCATTATTATTTACAAATGACTAATACATTTAATTAATACAATGACTAATACATTTAATACATTTAACAACTTTATTAACAGAGAAAACAACTTTCATAATTTTTACAAAACCACATATCATTCATAGCCTTCCAGCCAAGTACCCATTCCTTCCCTAAATCTTCCAACAGATTCTTTTATTTCTTGTGGAAATTTATTGTACATATGAATAGTTTCTCAAAATATTAAACTTGAAAGCTGTTTAAGAAATATCATTTTTCAACAGGTACAACATACGGTGGCCAATGGGATGGCTGGTACGGTCCGTCAGGGCGAGAAGATGCCCCATCAACTTACGACATGGGACAGGTCCTCGGGTCCAAGGCAGGAAAGGCTCTCATAACTGCTGGATTTTTGACATCTCCTGACGAGGTGCTGAAAGTTCGGGCAGAAGCACTAGTGTCCTGCAACCCAACAGGAGCTGTTGACACTGCACCTATCAGTTGCAAACCACTAGAGGCCCCATGTCTCTTCAACGTCATGGTAGACCCTTGTGAAAAACGGAATCTTGCCAGAATGTGAGTAAAAACTTTTCTCTTAGTTATTGTAAATTTTCATGCTTTACTGGTATTAGATCTGAATTTCAAGTTGAGTTAACAGAGGCACTGCCTACCCTTTTCTCAAAGCGATTCGGGCAATTTTTATACCTCAATTTCTTCGGTGTTATTGGTGCTAAAGGTCTCAAATTTCTATTACACATAGATAGTAGCAATCTTAGCAAACATACTAACTGTCTCTAAAGACCTCCCTGTTAAAGAGACGTTAAGCAGATTAAAAAAAAAAAACATACTAAATTTTGTTTCATACCTGTTATCAGTCTTGTAATTCATGAGCAAATTTCACTGATTTTGTTATGTACTGACTGATGATCATCAAAACTATCAGGTACTCAGGTAGTCATAGAAAGCTGAAATTTGGTACACAAACAAAGTTTCACCCCCAGATTATAAGAAAAATCTAAAACTAGTAAATTTCCATATATCTACCCTTTATCTGCCAAAAACTGAGATCATTTTTACCCAATAACTTTATATGCTTCAGAGTTTCACTACAAACTGGGCTTTTTAAGTTTACCTAATGTTCAAATTTTACTTTGTCCCTCTCCTTAGTTAGTGATATTCCAAAATTCCACTGTACTTCCCATGGTCCTAAAATACGTAAATTGGCACACATATTCATCCCCAAATCATAAGAAAAATCTAATATTATGTGATTTTTCCCTGTATTTATTCAATAGCAACCCAAAACGTGTAAAATTTTCGTGCATATTTGCAGGTTAATTGCTTTGCTCTCAGTGAGGCTATATACAATTTTCTTTTATGCAGAGTGATCAGCAAGTGTAACTAACACCTTAAATTTTGCCTTGTTCCTATCCTTAGTTTGGAAGTTACTCAATATTAATTGATGATTGTGGTAGTTAAATCTGCAGCAATCAACATTGCTCAGCCATGTCACACACCCATTGTTTTCAGAGAGTGTGAGTATTTTTGCTAACATATATTGATGTCTTGAATTCTAAAAGGTCCTTATCCACCAATTTTCATATGGAATTATTACATTTGTGTGATTATTCTGAAGAAGTGTTCAACTTATAAAAAGAAATGATATTCCACAAAAACAATTCTTCTACAAATAGGCCAAGTTTCATGCTTGTGCAGGGACAAAAAGTTATGAGAGCTCGTTCTGAGCGAAGTCTACACTTTACATTGTGTATCTTAAGCTGAGACCACATGGTTACTTGGTACCCAGTTTGTACTGGTAAGACAATTCCATCCGTATGAATTCAGAGGATATGCTGCTATTTTGGAAGATGCTGATAGCACAGACCATGAAACAAGAATTAAAATTATTGGTTTTATGAGAGATGGCATGGAAGCTACTGAGTTTTCTGGATTTCAGGTGAATACCATCTGTCTGTGGCCATTCATTTTTATGGCTACTGAATTGGTGGTCAAACCTATGTAGGTGGGCAGGCAATGGTTGCATGTTAACTGGTACATTGTGCCCACAACTTGGTCTTCCTTGATTATGTAAACAAACATAGTATCACTGATAAAGGCTGCACTATTTCAGCCAAAAGCTTAGGAAGGCAAATAAATATGTGCCATTCCCAGAAAATCCCAGTTATTATTAGCAACGGCGGCTGCAGAGTTTGAAAAATCATTAGACGAGCCTTGGTTCTTGTTATAGTGTTAGTGTTAATATGGAGTATATATTGACATTATTTTTCTTGCATGTTTTTCTATTTCACACTTACTACTGCTCATGCTGATAGGAAATAAATGTGAATTAGAAAAACACATAAGTAAAATAATACTTAACAGTACTAACACTATAGTGTAAATAATCAGAAATATGACATATAGAGATAACTGCTGAACATGCTCCTGGAAATGCAGTCAATAAGGTGCCACAATGATTCTTATATGAATTCTTTTTTCCTTCATACCATTAGAGATTGGAATGCACGACAAAGAGGTTAGCTTTGGTGCTGAGCACCCTCTGCCACCCAAAATTTTGTGAATTACAGAGTATATATGTAGATGCAGATGTAGAGACAATGCATTTGGAGAAAATAAAACTAAAACTAAATTTAATTTAATTGGTTTAAATATTGATTATTTATACAAACTGATGTGTTTGCAACAGAGGAAATGGCCCAGAATATCCTGTTATTACTGAACTACTGACTGTTAACATGGCCAGATCTGTGGGGAGAGGGGGGGGGGCAAACTGGGGCACATACCTTGGATGGCACCCTCTGTGGGTCAGCAAAATCATGCTTGAAGGAGCAGCAAATCTGTAAACACAATCATTCATTAGAACACTGAATGCCAGCAGCACTAACACACCACTCTGTGGTACTCCCCTTCCATTATCACAGTTCCTAGCCTAGCTTTTTGCTTCTTGCCTCTTAAAAATTCCTTCAGTCAGGAAGACAGATTTTGATTTACTCCAATCATTTCCACTACTCTGTCAAATATGCTAGAGAGATGAATCACTGCAGTATCAACTTAGACTATCTTGCCAATTTTATTTGTTTACTTCAACAGTTTATTTTTATTATACCAAGTTCATCTCTCTTTCTCACAAATAAGAGCCTGAAACAGATTAATATAATCCCAGCATTTTCTGTGATATGCTGGGATACACTTTGTAATGATTGACCCACAACATTGATTTACCCTTTCTATTAAAATCGTGTGTGACAGCAGCATCATTTTTTATTTCCAAAGTTTGATCTTAAACTAGAACACTGAATAATTACATTGCTCTGCTGATGTTTTACATTTTAAGAGTTAAAACTTCTCAGACCTAACTCATCAAAGACAGAAGTATGTGTCTTTCAACTAAAAATATAGGAAAACTTGGTATAAGTTGAAAGTAATGTGGTGAGGTATAGAACTGCAGACATGTAACAGCCAAAAATATCTGAGAGTGACACTCTACAGAAATCTCACATATAAGAAGCATTGATGGATTACAAAATGAAGATCCCTACAAGCAACAACTTACTGTACAAACTAGTTGGATCACAGCAGGGCAGTCAACCACAAACTACTCATACATCAGCAATGGCTCTTTGTTACTCTGTTGCAGAATATGCATGCACAGTTTGGTACTCATCGCCTCACACCAGACAGGTTGATGTGGCCCTCAATAACACCTGTAGACTAGTGACAGGCTGCCCAAAGCCTACCCCAGTTACAGGCTTTACCAGCTTTCAAGGATTGCACCACACAGTATCCAGAGAGAAGTGGCTGTGAACAAGGAGAGGACAAAAGTAGAATGGGAAAACACGCATCCACTGCACAGCCATGCACCACCAGCCCAAAGAATCAAGTCCAGAAAAAGCCTTCTGAGAACATCTTGGGAACAAAGTGAGTCACCGAAAAAGGCAAAAGTACAGTATAAGAAATGAATTTCCCTAACATTTCAGGGCCACTGACAGTTGCAGAGGTCACACATAGGACTGGTGCATCTGGAGATCCTTGAACCAATTGCAGACAAAAGTGGACAGTTTTAAGGACAATCTAATGAAATGGTGTTATACTGATGCTACTAACATTAAGTGTGAATGTGTTGAGGACCAAACCATGAATCATATGATCAGGTGCCATATGTGCCCATCATCCTCCAATGAAGACGATCTGTTGTGAGCAACACTGAATGCACTTGAGGTTACAAAGTACTGGATGAAATGTGTTTAAAGTTATTAACGTGTACAATGTTTTAACTGTCTATTTGATATTTGTGACTCGAGAATAATAATAAAGCACTAATAATGATGTCTCAGAGGAAATTTTGTAAGTATGTGATTTTAGAATAAAGGTTTTCTGTTCTAAGAGGCAGTAAAGGAGACATAATACACCCAATGGTATAGAACTAGAGGAACATCTTCATGGAAGGTGAAGCTATCTCGCACCTCATGCCCTCCTGGGGCACAGTGTTTGATAATGTGCATTGAACTAAAAGGGATTATACAACGAAAAAATAAATTTTTAAACTGTAGACATCAGTGATGGATCTATGAATTTCACAGCCAAGGAAGATACATCAAAATTGCTATCTGTCAAACAGAAACCTGTCACTCCCAGGTAGGTGTCCTGGTTTGCCCCTTCTAGATCCAGCACTGGTAGAAACACTCTTTCACTGCCACACTGACAAGTTTTCATCCTTTTTTGTCATTCATGTGAATGAGAATGTCTTCTCATCTCTTGTATTTTCTGTATATCTATATACTATGTATTTCAAAATTTAGTAAATTTTCTTTAATAACTTTCTGTGTTTTCAGATACCCTAAAAAACTACAAGAGCTGGAGGAGTTGCTAAACAAAATCAATTCAACAGCTGTTCCTCCTGGCAACCTACCTCTTGATCCTCTTGGGGATCCTGTATTTTGGGACCATACGTGGACAAACTTTGGAGACTACAGCTTAAACAAAAATGCTATCAGTTGATGAGGATGAAGCTACAACTTCAAAATATTTCTTAATAGTGGCTTTTCAGTTGGCTGTGATATGTGCATCTACTTTTGCAACATAGATTAAGCAAGAGATAAAAGCCACAGTAAAGACTGGTCACTGGTCAGTGGTGAAAAAAACTGAAACCAGATTCAAATGCTATTTTAGATACCAAAGACTCAGAAAGAATTATTTTATCATTGTAGTTTAGAAGCATTTTCTGTTTTGTTAAGATAGTTAAAACAATCGCATATATTCATTGCAGTTTGACTTGAAATTACAGTTAATATCATACAAGGATTACAATTTCAAATGTATGGAAGAAAAAATACCCACAAAGTGATTTCTTTTGTGGATGGGGGGGATTTTCTTTTTCAACTCAACATTTCCTCCTTAATATTGCCATTCAAACTACCTCAGCAACTATTCTGACCAAATGAAAAGTATTACGAGTCATCACAATAACATTCAGTATTTTTTTATTTTTAGTTGTTGATTGTTGAAATTTTTTAGTAAATGGTTATCAAGTAAAACTTTTATGATATGATGTTATGATATTAAGTTCTGTGACAAGTTTCTAGGATTGGTCAATCCTGTTTATCTTCTACATACATATATATGTATTGATTCAGGGCAGCAGATAAAATAGTGATAGAAATAATTTTACAAAAAGTTTTTAAAGGCTACAATTCCCTTTCTTCATTATGTAGGATGGACTACTACCCTTATTTTCAATACTGAAAATCTACTATATAACTTCGTAAGGTCACCCACTTCAATAGCTATTGGCTGGAGAACTGTGTCATGTGTCAGCCTTCCCTCACAAAACAATGACCATAAATACCTTTAGAAGGAATTTGTGATTATGTCTACAATTTAATAACCAAGCAACTGCTACCAAATTAATTGGCATAATACATTCATTAAGTTTGATTTTCATAGTTTTAAAAATTTTAATAGATTTTGCGGCTGAAAAAACGTGGATCTGCTTTTCAGTATCATGTTACTAATTACAGCAACTTAAAAAAAACTTTAAATAAATTAAATTACTCATTGTTTCTGCTGTAACTATGAATGCCAATTATCATTTCAGCTTAGGATAAATTTCAGTTTAATTACAACTTTCACTAATGTTGTTGCTTCACCAAAATTTATGAATTATGGTTTATTTGCTTTTTAGGTATTTTACTGACCACTTTCATTAATTTTTTTTTTTATTCATGTTCACTGTATGTGAGTTATTAGGTTATTTAAGTGGACATCAGACCAAATGTGTCACAGAATTGACTATTCTGGCAACTTATTTCTGCAGAGTTGCTCAACTGTTTCATAATATGGAATGTGAATTAAGTTCTCTGGCCGTCACAGGTACTATGACCAATGTTTACACTATGAGTGTTTGCCCAGTCTCAATAATAAACAACATGATGCTTTCGAAGCAAACAGGATTTTTTCTAAAAATTTTGCTGAGTGAACTTTAAGGGTCACATACAAGTTAAGTTCGTATTTACACAAGTTCGGGTGCATGACCTTTGAAATAGTTACATGATAGCGCGACTGTTCCTGTCCGTGTTTAATACCAACCTCTATTAATGCTTCTGAGTTCTTCAAGCTCAAGAGATTTTATTCATCCTAAGGGTGAAACACAGGTCAAGCTTATATTTGGCCAGATCAGATCAACCTGTCATAATCTTTCATCGTAAAAACTGTAACTATTCTAGACCCATGACAATACGCAAAAAAGTCACGGGCTTTCACTAGTGTATTAAATAAAATTATACATTTTTAGTGCAAACCAATATCTGTTCCCAAATTAATAATTGCAGGAATTCTCAAGAACTGTATATAACATGATTCCTGACAACTTCAATAATAACATTAGTTAGTAGAATCTCCTGATTTTTAAGCTGACTTCTTTTTGTATTTCATGGCTTCAATTAACCATTGTGAAAATATTGCTCAACTTTGAAAAATGATTACAAAATGTATTGTGGCATTCGTGGGATCATTTTCAAGTGTGAACAGTGATTGTTTGATTTTTTCTCCACAGTTCCCAGCTTCAGCACAATAACTCAAAATGAGCAAATTCTTTGCTAGTTGCTAATTGTTTGTGTTTTTGACTCACTAAATACATGATCTGCATTATTATTTCTACAAGGGAAAAAAAAGAGAGTTGAAAATAGATGTGTTACAAAAACTGAGAAAAGATGAAAACATAACATCAGTTGCTAAAAGTTACAAAATAAATTGATTTAATGTTTGAGAAATAAAAAAATATGAAGAAGAAATACATTGCAATTTTATTGAAAATCCACAGTACCCAATAACTGTGTTATGAGTGAGTGTTTTTTTATCTTATGGTGAAAACAGAAATGCACTATTTCTTGCATGGAAAGGTAGGTCTGAAAAGTAGTCAATTTTTTTATTTACAAAATCATATTAATGTGTGTCTTGTGACCATACAGCAGCTAATAGTTTTCATATGTGCTTGAAGATCCTTATATAAGAAAAATAATATTATGCGGATGAGACAGGTTACAAGGTTATACCTGGTAATTTAACAGTCCTGTGATGGAACTAGCCATGATATGTGTAACACCCAAGGCTGATACCGGGGCCTTAGTGCCTCAACTAACAGTTTGTGGTTGACTCAAAGTTCTATGGAAAATTTACGAAATAATTTAGACTTGACCATGTAGCCGGATAACTCAACTTAAATGCTTGAGGTCGCCACAATACATGGTATATACCAAAAGTAGTAGGACTGATTTTTTTAAAAAAAATTATTGAAGATATCTTTACAATTCCTTAATCCTCTTCGAAATAGCACCCTTAGGCAGCTACACGCCAAAAATTACGCTGCTGCCATTGGCCGTACGCCTTCTGGAAGTCAGAGTGCCCTCGTCGATGCTGCTTTAACGTCCTGCATTGAGTCAAACCACTGTTCCTTCAGCTGATTTTTCATCCATGTGACTAAGAAAAGTCAGATGGAGCCAAATCAGGACTGTAGGTGGGGTGCAGCAACGTGGTAATGTCAATTCGGGCCAACAGTTGGCTCATGACGACGCGCCTTGGCACGGCGCATTGTCGTGATGCAGAGTCCAGTAGGCGGAGATGACTTGTCGGACGCGATTCACTCGGTCTCGCAGACGGTTTAGCACTTGCACCTAAAAGTTCGAATTGACAGTTTCCCCAGGGGAAACGAACTCCTTATGAATCACCCCGCAACGGTAAAAAAAACACGATCAGCATTGTCTTGAGCTTTGATTTGCTCATGCGAGCCTTCATTGGATGGGAGGATGAAGAAGGCAACTGTTGGCCCGATTCAGCGTTGCCACGTTGCTGCACCCCGCCTACAGTCCCAATCTGGCTCCAACTGACTTTTTTTTTTTTTTATTCCCACGGATGAAAAGGCAGCTGAAGGAACAGCGGTTTGACTCAATCCAGGACGTTGAAGCAGCATCGACGAGGGCTCTCAACAGCGTCCCCGAAACTGACTTCCAGAAGGCGTATGGCCAATGGCAGCAGCGTAATTTTTGGCGTGTAGCTGCCTAAGGGTGCTATTTCGAAGAGGATTAAGGAATTGTAAAGATATCTTCAATAAATTTTTTTTTTTTTTTAAATCAGTCCTACTACTTTTGGTATGGACCTGTATTTGTTAAACCACAAATAAAGAAAAGGTTGCAAGATAACTACGAAATGATAAAAGTTCACTTTCCAAAATTTAAGTTTATTTAAAAGAAAATCAAAAGTTGAAAATAGCATTTAACAGTTGAGTTGGCAGATCAAACACACTTTACCAAAAGTTTGCAAGTTGTGGAGAGATATTTGAACCGACCGAACCCCAGATGAAAATTTACAAGTTCATGTTACTAGTTAACCTTGTGCGCCATACACAAAAGTCCCAAGATGGCCGACTCGGTAGCTTCTCCTTAACCACCTTTCTTCCAACCGACCCGACACTTACACAGACTATAGGCACATACTGCTCAGCTTGCAAAAGAATAAAGATGGAGTCGCATGCCCGAACCAGATTATATAGGTTCTATGACGTCACAGCCTGAGCGCAGCTTTCTACTGCTGCCTAACCAAAATAGGCCTTAACTAACTCGGTAACCAAACAGATATACGGTAATTAAAGGCTGACAGTGTTTAGACTTTTTTAATAGAGAATCAGAGGATATGCAGTGAGTAACTTTAAGTGCTTGGTTTTAAACGTCTATTTTAACCTACGCGTATGAGGCGACCTACTTTCAGTTTGGGGAAATACCTACTCTTTTAAAATTGCATAATTTCATCATTTCTTCTGAATTGCAATTTATCTAAATAATATTGATGTCAACGTTTTCTCCAAAAATTCCTGAGTTTAATGGTGTAAGTTTTATCGAGATTGATACCAGGATAGTGAAATTACAGCTTCTGACAAGATTTACAAAAATGATATATGTGTTTTAATTTAATAACTTTACTTCTATAGCTTTTATCGAAAATGTAAAATTACCAGAATATTCTCTGAATTAAATGACGTATTTTAAAAGTTGTCTTATTGCTGTACCTAACTTCGATTGGCTGTAATAAATTCCTAAACTTGACACATGGTTTCATGATGAAATAATTTCTAAAATCTTTATAAAATCGTTTCTACTGCATGGAATGGCCTGAAATTAATATAGTATGTGATATTAGATTTTTTGGTCTTTCAAGAAATCTACTTTTTATTCCGAAAGCTTTCTAGCATTCTGTGATAAAAAATGTTAAAAGTGAAGTGCATCTAAGGAAGTGTTTAAAATTGATTTAAGTTATTTACACGTCCAGAAACTGCGGAATTTTAGTGAATTTATTCTTTTATTAAGTTATTATTCCTTTAAAAGTACTTTATTTCATTTAAAAGTGTGCAGAAATAGTGAAATACCAAATATCAAAAATCTATTGTTTGGTGAACTGAATTATTCTGGATTATCACATTTCAGGTTAGTAGAAGGTTTTTATATTATTATATAAAGTTAATTTAGTTGTTTCATTAAATGTTGAGCCACTTTATTGCTCTTAAATCGGTTTAAAAATGACGAAATGTTCCTATAGTGAAAGTTCATTGTTTCCAAATTGAATTATTATTAATTATTTTATTCCCGGTTGACTTAAAGTTTGTTTACTGTAATACAAAGTTTATATAGGGCTTTTACTAAATACTGACAGTCTTTACTGCATATAAATTGGTTTAGAAATGGTGAAATTGACCTATAACAAAGTTTATTGTTTAGAAATTGAATTTATGTGAATTAACTTATTTCCTACCAAGATAATGTTTTCTTACTATCATAGTTTATTTAGGTCTTTTATTAACTTTTGAATACCTTTACTGTTTCTGAAAGGGTTTATTTAGTCTGTTTGGTCATGGTATCTGCATGATATATAAATCGTCACTCTCCTAACCTATATAAGCAATGAAACTATGTGTTACTGAAAAGTTAGCTTCCCCCCCTATGCCTAAAGGTGAGGAGCTGTGCTTACATATGTTATAGATGGTAGAATCCTTTTCTAGTACTGTCTTATCATGTCAGAAAAGTATGTGAGGTTATAGTTGCTAAATTTTCAGTTGATTGGCATATCGAGTAACAGTAGGCTAACTGTTACCATCTGACAATGACACCTTGCTTTGAAACTTACTGACTGTGTGACTGGAATTCAAAAAGGTTACATAACACCTAGTTTGCTAAATTCACCTAGAACTTCATTTGTTATAGCTACACTTTGAAAGACAAAACAAATTTCATATGTTGTCACTTAGTAAACAACCAAGAACCTTATTCTCTGAAGATTTAAGGCAAACCGAGAAATAAAACATTAAATAGAGTTTGTCACTCCTGTGTCACCACTACAAAGTACCATGTCAGTTTAGTCATAAAAACCTTGAATTCAATCTCTAAAATATCTTTAACAATGAGCCCTAAATGATTCATTTCAGTTTCCTACACTATCTTCCTTCAACTCATTAACTGTCTTCTTTAGCTCCCTACACTAACACATCTTCAGTTTTCTAACCACATTCTTTTAGGTTCCTGTACTAACTCTTCTCAAAACTCCTGACTCTCAGCTGTAATACTGTGACACTCCTGCATACTGACTATTGATGAAAGACTGCAGAAAAACTGTTTAAACTTGTACCAACCACCTGATGCACTGTTCCAAGACTGACTCTTCCATTGTATGAGCAGGTGTCAAACTGTAATGAGGGCCGTGACTTCCCTGTGTGATAACTTGTAAAAACTGTTACCCTCCCCAAGTGTCAAGTCTAATTATACCATCCAGCATGACAGCCCAACTCCTATGAAATATTCAAAGGTGTCTTCTGTGTGAAACCATCACATTGGTATGCCTACTTAGTATTTCCTCTACCACCGGTGCCCGCACCCCCACAACAGTCAAATCTGATTTTAGTCATGTGCTGAGATTCAGTATTTGGATGCCCAATGCTCTAGTCCTGCATCTAGTCTCTTTCCAACAAAAATATTGTTACATATATTCTTTTTTTGTGCCATTGTCTGCTTTCCTACCTTCATCTCTGGTAAGTGATGGGCTTTCTTTTTCAATCCAACCTAATTTTAATTCACTCCTCATCTTTTAAATGTTTCCACTTTCATGGGTCGTTTGGCATGTCTTTTTTCCAGAACCTGAACTTATATCCAAAGAATCTATTAACTTACTGCACCTGTCATAGTTTTGATGGGAGGAAAGCAGATGTGTTGGCATCTGTCTATGAGACATGTAACTTGTATTCTATGAGGTGTGTTTTTGTCTGTAAAATGTGTAGTTTCTGAGGTAGAAACTGGGGAACATCACAGCATCTACATAGTCTTAGATGATTTTTAAAAACAGCTATGAACAGCAATACGACAGCCAGTACACAGGGCCCGGTATTTGTACCTGTACCCAACGTAACTCCCCAATCCAATGTGGTGGCACTTTAACCACTCTGGCAGGCACATAATTTTAATACTAACACTAAACATTTGTTTGATGCTCTTCCTTTTGTTCAAAGAGACAGTTTATTCATAAGTTGTGCTTTTTACATGGCATATCAAAAGATTCTTCACATTTAAGTTGCAAATTAAAATTTTTATTCATAATTACATTTTGCTTTTTCACAAGTAGAATGTATCCATTATGAATCACATTGTAAGTTTCACAATTACTAACAAAGCATAGATTAATTTATGATTCTGATGCTGAGCTGTCATTTTTGAAAAAGGCCTCAATTAGATGAGGACTCTTCATGGACAACTGCCTCCATGATCTAGTACTTGATACATCTCTTAGGTGCATTTTTATAAAAAGAAGTGACACAACTCTTTAGTTCTTGACACTGGTATTGGTAAGCAAGCTTCAATAACACTGCTGCACTTTGTGTAGTAATTTTTGTACACAGCTCTTGCTCACAAATTTCTCTCAGCTGCGGTAACATGTACTTCTCTGCTGCAGCTAACAGCCGAACACTCATACTTCCCGCTTTGCTGGCTTTGCCGCAGTAGATGAATGAAAGCAATTCACGCATCACATCTTTGTCTATATCAGAAATGCTAATATGTTGTCCTTCACTTCCAGTCATGTACTGATTAAACATTGCAGCAAATATTGGGCTACGTGCTGAGAGGATTGACTTATGGCATTGAAAGTCTTCACCCCCAGCATTTAGAGTGACATCACATAATATTCTATCTTTTAACAGCACTCCTAAGTCACTAGAGAGGCAATTTATTTTCTCATTACTGTCAAACGCTGAGGATAACTGACAAGTTTCATTTAATGTAGTTACAGTACAATGGATTGTCAGTGTATCATTTATTAAGAACTTGCCTTCATCTTCAAGTATTTCATTTTGACTGATAAATTTTGAGAAGCCATAACCAGAACCACTGTCAAATTTACGTAAACTGGACACTTTTATTAAATCCTCACATTCTTCAGTGAGGCCTTTAATCGAAAACTGCACTCGTGCTAATACGTTATCTGAACCCTTCTCCGCTAATTTAAGATAAATGCTCAAGTAGTATTCACCTGGTTCACTGTCCCCGTTTGGACACAGAGACAGGAACCAAACAACAGAGGGACGGTCCTCATGATAAAATTTAGGAGACTCCAACATCTCCTGATCATTTTTACACAGGAAACTAAAGTTTATTAAGTTCCAAGTGAAACATATTGTCTGTGTGCTGTGTTCTGTTACTGATAATGTATTGACAGACTCCTCAACACAGGCTAATTTTTCTCTGAAGTGGCTACAGTTTCTCTTGTCCAGCTGGTCCAGTTCAGCCCTTTAAATTAAAGGAAAAAAAATGTTAACAGATTGATCATACTCCATACATCAATTAAAATGGAATTGATGCAATGTTGTTGTAGGCCATTTTTCGGCAGTGGATCAGTAAATTAAATGATAAAATAACGCCAAAGAAACTGTTTTTGTATGCTTTAATGCCATACACATTTTGCCTCTCATCATCAGTGACAAATTATTTATACTAGTGTTCTCCAGGTTTGTAACCACACATCTCTGCTTTTTCTCCAAAGCATGTTACTGTAAAGCCATTTGTCTTGCTACATACTGGTTTCTGATGATGCCGTGATGAGAGGCAAAACACATATGGCATTAAAGAATACAAAAACAGTTGCACTGGCATTATTTTATCATTTCATTTAATAAAATGGAATTGATATATAATCATAGCAACAATTGAGTAGGAAGAAATGCCATGTTATGTTATTTTATTTTTATTTTTTCACTGTGGTCATCCTTTGTTCAACCTTGGGGAATTAATATATAAAGATGATGAAAATGTTGTTGGCCATTAATATAAGGAAGCAATAGGAGAAAGGTTAAAATTCTGTGGTGAGTGATGGGATTACTTTTGCTATCCTTACTTAATTTGAATTGCTGTTTAAGGTATGAGTAATCAGTAAAAACCAGATAGATATAGAAAAATGATCAGCAGTTTTCTGTAGTTACATTTTAAAATACATGCTGATACATATGAGAGATATTAAGTTAAAGAGCTACATGAAGGTAATTTGATAGCCTAAGCATTAAACATTTTTTTGTTATGTTTAAATAACAACTGAAATGAATCAACACGAAAATTTCAATGTATGAGTAGCAATCTCCTGGGAGTTGACCATTGCCGTTACAAAATTTGACCTATGCCCTGATCTCACTTTTTAATGTATTTCTCTTCACTGAGGGAAATAAGTGGCTGCAGAGTCAGTTTAAATTATTTTAAAATCTTTATAACACTTTTTTAGATATAAAACTTGTTTTAGATGCAACTTCAGGACTTATATAGTTGAAAGTTTCTTGAGAGTTCTACTAACATAGTGAATATTGAGATAACTGGTAGCAAGACTAATATCAGCTGGACACTAGAAAAAGTACAACTAACAGAAGAAATGGGTTGTTTCACATGAAGCATGTAACAGAATGCATTAGCTCTACTCAGTTATACAGCTGATTAATTTATTCTAAAAATTTCCTTTCACTCTCTCTTTTGTATTTATGTTTATTGTGGTTTGATGCTATAAGGCTTTCAACAATGATTAAGTGATATACATACCGGTATGTGAAAGTATCACTATAAGTGAGAAGTCAGAAACCAATACTAACAATTTTTTATGTATAAAGATACATGTGATCCCCTTCTCCTTTCTGCACATACATTCACACTCTCATATAAGGGCATAACAAGGGTAGGGCAGGGCAGGGTGCTTGCCCCATCTTGACTCCCTCACTCAGGTAGTAAAGCGAAAAATTCCAACTTTTAATATTAAAAAATAAATTTTGACAAAATTTATCCATAACCCTCACAGAATTTTGCTTAAATATGTTAAATGATTATTTAATTAATTTTTCAAGTAAAACCATTTTCAACAAGTATTTTTATTAAGTTTTCTTGTTTTTACCCCTCCCTGAAGCTAATCGTGACTGAAAAAATTATTTACAAAACTTGTAAATAGAATAGCATAACAAAATTTATCTCTCGTACTTGTTGTCAAAATACCACCATCCTTGTATGTTTAATTGTTTTAGTTTCTGACGTTTGGTTTTTCTTGTATTATTTTAAGTGTTTTTACTAACTATGATGCTACCATACTTTTTAAATTGATAGTATTATTCTGTCTGATTTCATACAATTCATCATATTCGAAATGATAAATTATGAGTAAGATCAAATAATTGTGTGGCTAGGACATATGAAGGTTGAATGATAAATAATGTCTCGGGACTGAATGGGAATATTTTAATAAATCATACACAGAAATAATCCTTAGAATGTCTTCTTTAATTACCAATATTCACTTTTCCACCAGACAATTGGATACATTTCTGCCAACGAAGAACCAGATTTCTGAAGCCGTCACGGAAGAAGTCGACACTCTGTTCCCACAACCACAGTCTCACAGTTCTCTCATCTTCATCAGAAGCATAATGATGTCCCCGCAGATCTTCTTTCATTATTGGCAACAGATCTGGACTGCATGGAGGATGACATACGATGGTGAGATTCAGTCTCTGAAGTTCTGCTGTGGTGCCACGTGAAGTGTGTGGTCTGGCATTGTCATGCTGCAAGAAAATATTTCCCTTTTCCTTTCGGACCCTTGTTAGCCGTCGTTTCAAAGTTTTCAGTGTTCTGATGTAACGCTCTGAATTTATTGTCCCACATTCAAGGGCATCAACAAGGATAACACCACCTGCATCCCACAACACTGTTGCCATGATTTTTCCAGCTGAGGGCTGTGTTTTGAATTTCTTTTTCTGGGGCAAGTCTTTGTGTTGATATTCCATAGACTGGCGTTTTGTCTCCGGGTCGTAATGGTGTACCCATGTCCCGTCTCCTGTCACAATTGAATGGAGAAAAGCATCACCTTCATTCTCATAACGCGAGAGGAGTTCCTGGCAAATTTCAACTCTGTTCGCTTTCATTTCAGGCGTCAGCATCCGAGGTACCCATCGTGCACAGATCTTCTGATAGCCAAGCAAATCAATAATGTGACCCACACGTTCTTCTGAAATGCCAATTATGATTGCAATTTCTCTCTGAATGATACGAAGATCATCCTGAATCAGTCTGTCAACTTTTTGCTAGTGAAACTTTTTGTTTGTCACGCAAGTCAGATGTTCCCACCTCAACATCTTTAAACTTACTCGCCCAGTGACGCACAGTAGTCACATCGACACAATCACCATAAACAGCTTGCATTCTTTGACGAATCTTTTGGGCTGACACCTTCTGCTGTCAAGAATTCAATGACAGCATGTTTCTTAAATCGCATTGACCGTCTGCACAGGGTTCCATACTTTACATCATAACACTACAACCGTTCAATGCTAATGCTTCCCCCAACTGGAGCTATAGAGGAGCATCTACAGAACAAGCCAGAACCTGACGCATATCAGTGCTGCCATCTGTTATGAAGGTGGTGGCATTATTTATCATTCAACCCTCGTATAATTCATGAATTTCTTATTTACACTTCAATATTAAAAACATGTTGTATTCAGTCTCTGATATTAATCCTTTATACATACCTGTCAGATTCAAACTCTTCAATTTCTGTGTCACTATGTAGTGTTCCAGCTGCAGAAGACATCTAGAAATTGAAAGATAATATTAACTTCAAGCAAGCAACTTCTTTCGATAATGCAGATATCACAGATCACTATAGTAAATCAAAAACTTCTCCCACATGAAAGAAATTCATTTTGTTTGTACCTAATATCTTTAAAGTTTAATAATTTTTTATGCTGTCCATTAACTGAAATTGGTGGTTGTTAATTACCCTTAATTTCAGAATGTGGGTGCTGACCACTAAATACTTCATGTGGTTTGACCAGTTCTAAAAAAACTTTTGCCATCGATTTTATTTGATATCATTTCAAAGCCTGCTGATTTGATATCATAATTCAATCTCAAACAAAACATTTCACAAGTTATGGAGTGAAGCAGCTGATCACACTGACAATATTTTGGTTTGTTCAAAAATCAGCAAAGGGTTAATCAATTAAGTTCAGTAAATGGCTGAAGGATACTGAGGATTTTGCAGAAAAATAGGAAGATTTCAGACTGGCAAGAATAAAGAGAGACAAGAAATAAAAGAAGTTTATTATGAAAACAGAGGTTTAGTTGCAAGAAAAAATGAAAGTCCATACCAATAAAGTATCCAAATATTTTCTGATATGTGAATGACATGGTGAAGACGTGTCCCTTGGCTGATTTGATGCAATATTTCAGCTCTTAATATCTTGAATCAACCTCTTTATCTCAACAAACAAATCACAACCCCATTTATCTGCCTCATAAATTCTAATCTTTGTCTACAGTTTATTTCTTCACCTGTTCCACCACTAACATAATTATTAACCAATCATGCCTGTCTGAAAATGTGACCCACCACAATCTCTCTCCTCTCTGTGCGAGTTTTCCACAATCTTATTTACAAAACACTTTCATTTCATAGTAACAGTTCACTTAATTTTCAGCATCCTTCTATAGTACCACATCCAAATGAATTATTTTTCCTTAAAAAACAACATTTAACACACAATTTTATTTATTTATTTATTTATTTATTTTTTGACATTTCTTTCTAAGTCGGTATATGAAATGAGAAAATTTCTCTTTCAAAAAATTTATTTGCTTGGAGCACATGCACACCTGATTTCCTGTTTCATCATTTTCACTATTATTCTTTTTAATATTAAAAGTGACTGCAGTATAACCACTCACCTACTTTTACCAATTATTAATTTTAATTTTAAATTAATTGTTTAAATTCATAATTTTTTATGCTAATTTATTCCAATCTATGATTTCCTTACCAACAAAAGAAGATTTTTTTCACTCCCTTATGCTTGAAATCAAGTACCAGTGTAAGGTAATGAATGATAACTCTTCCCTTCCATGTAATACTCATATTCCTCTACCAGCTTCCATACAAGCCTCACTGCCAATATATGACTTATACATTCCCAGCACTCTCTTCATCCAACTCCTGTTTTACAATGAATCCCAACCCAGCTCCTATATCATTTAAGTCCCTCCCCCCCCCCTCAACCCCTGTCATCAGTCTTCTGACTGGTTTGATGCAATCCTTCATCGTTTCCTATCTTGCACTAACCTCTTCATCTCAACACACTCCTTGCACGTTATGTCCTCAATTATCTGCAGTAATACTCATAAACAAATATAGCTGTCCTCATTTAACCCCCTGCAATTTAGAACTGATAATTTGGTTCTTATGGTACCCCACCATACTGAAGTAATGATCAACCAAACTTTTGTATCCAATTCCCCTTAAATCCTTGCTACATACCTCATCACCATTGCAGTAAATGCAGGATTTTTAAGCCTCTCTGTATCTCATGTTCAGTGTTTCATGTCCAATTAAGTTTTTCATCAAATGTTTCTCTACTTCACCAGATAACCACACAAAATCTTTAATTTCTGATTGCATACCTGCTACACTGACTCTTTTTGGCACTTATCGTCTTTCTATGTCGACCTACCCAAATAGATATCACGTACAAACCTCCTCTAGCTTTTCATAATCCTATTAAACAACATCATGTCATCTCCAAATAAATTCCTACTGTAAAACATCTACACTATAATTGATCAGAATAATGTACAGCAATGCTGAATGTATCCAAAGATGGCAGACATGTAAATGAACTGTTGATAAATATATTTTATAAATACTCTCAGTAATGGTGTTTCAATAAATGAACGTTCGTTCAGAGGACCTATTACAATCTGAAAATGGCGACATAATTATTTACATAATGTTCTTGTCATATATCCCATTGTGTTTTTTAAAAAGGAATAAAAAGTGAATTGTAATCACAAAGTCATGTTTTATATACAGGGTGTCCACAAATGAATATCGGGGTTTTAATGCTTTATAAGATTTATTACATTATTCTTACAGTTATAAATGATATGTCAAATGAAAGAGCAACTCAAACAGTTTTGTTCGTTGGCACTAGTGCGCATGTGCGTGAAATGTTTCCGCTGCGATCCGCTAGAATGCGGTAGTAGCAAAGATCGCTACTAGTGAAGAGAAAGCGTTTTGTGTTTTACGGTTTGCAAAGACTGAATCTGTAGTTACTGTGCAGCGTGCATTCCGCATTAAGTTCGGGCGTGATCCTCCAAGTGACAATAACATCCGTAGATGGTATCATCAGTTTGAAGATACAGGCTGCCTTTGTAAAGGGAAGAGCGCGGGACGACCAAGAGTTAGCGAAGAGACTGTTGAGCGAGTGAGAGAGTCGTTCACTTGTAGCCCAAAGAAATCTGTTCGGAAGGCTAGTCGCGAATTAGAAATTTCTAAGTCGACTGTTTGGAAAGTTTTAAGGAAACGCTTGCAACTACGTCCCTACCGTTTATAGTTGTTACAGGCTCTAAAGCCTGCAGACCATGGTTTACGTGCCAAATTCGCTACCGAAATGTTGTTACATGACGATGAAGATTTTCTACATCATTTTGTCTTCAGTGATGAATCGACCTTTCACCTCAGTGGACATGTTAACACTCATAATTTGCGGATCTGGGGCTCAGAAAATCCTCAAGAGATCGTACAAGTGCAACGAGACTCCCCTAAAATCAATGTTTTTTGTGCCGTATCCCGGCGGAAAGTTTACGGACCTTTCTTTTTTGATGAACTGACTGTAACTGGTACTTCATACCTTGATACACTAGAGCAATGGCTCTTCCCTCAGTTGGAACAATATGAACCAGAGAACTTCATTTTCCAGCAAGATGGTGCGCCACCTCACTGGCATAACGAAGTACGCGGTTGGTTGAACGTAACTGTACTCGACCGCTGGATTGGCCGCAAGGGGCCAATGACAGACAGCTTGCTATGCGTGGCCTCCACGTTCACCTGACCTAACACCATGCGATTTCTGCCTTCGGGGTTTCATCAAGGATTGTGTGTATGTGCCTCCGTTACCAGCCGACCTCCTTGAATTACGACAGAGGATTGAAGCAGCTGTTGCAACAGTTACTGAAGACACACAGCTCAACGTTTGGGAAGAACTTGGCTACAGACTTGATGTGTGCCGTGTGACAAATGGTGCCCACATAGAACACTTGTAAGCTTATATATAAAACTGTTTGAGTTGCTCTTTCATTTGACATATCATTTATAACTGTAAGGATAATGTAATAAATCTTATAAAGCATTAAAACCCCGATATTCATTTGTGGACACCCTGTATAATAAGGGGAGTTACTTTACAAAATCAGGAACTATCAAACATTTTGGATCTTCTGAATCCAACTAACATATTTCTTACCTCTTGAATATCTGTTGCATTATTAATCACTTTGGTATCTTCCAAAAAATTCAGAACATCACAGTGCAAATGTGACTTCAGATTAGGTGCCTTTCTCCAGCCATCAAGTTGCATTATTTCCAATTCTTTTTGTTTTATGAAGTGTAGAACCTTAGACTTCAATCTATCTGCACCATATAAGTCTGCTAGAAGAAGTGTGTCCACTGCTGTCTTTTCAGACAGCTGATTAATTAGCCACTCTTCACAAGCTGCTTTTAGACCAGGTATCATGAATCTGACAGAAGCTGCCATAAGATCTTTAATCGTCATACTTGTGGTGCAGATGCGATCTGTGTACATGAAATGAATCATTTCTTGAAATACTGCAAAATCTATGTCACTTAATTGTAAATTTTCATTCCCTACATAACTTTCAAACAGCTTAGCAAAGAAATTGCTACGGGCAACAAGTATTGCCCTATGGACGTGAAACTTATGTCGACCTATCAATATAGTGATGTCAGAGAGCTTGGAGCTTTCGAGCAAGGAAAGGAAGTCCTCTGATATATGACATTTTGGTAACTTGGGATTATATTCTGACCACACATTGAGTGATCCATCACATATGGCCAATTCACACACAACTGTAAGATTGTTATCCTTTAAAAAACCATCATTCAGTAAACTAGTTTTATTTATTATGTCAATTTTACCGACTTTTGAATCTTGATGCAGGAACTGGGGTATTTTTTGCTCATAGCTTACAGATAATTCAGGATCAGTGTTAACTACGGTTAGTTTAAATGTTGTAAGTAATGGCTCTTCCCCGGATGAAATAAGATTAATGAAAATGCCAATGTTATCATCTAGTGTATCACTTGAGCTCTGATAAAGGGATAGTTGCCAGCTGCTCTGTTTATTCCATGAGTAAAATATTGCAGAATCAACATCAACTTCACCATTCAGGTCTCCAAAATGTTGTCTATAATTTGGCATCTGCCATGTGTATACAAGTTTTTCCACATCAACTTTGGTGTTGCAGACCGGAGGCACAGCAGTTCTGACAATTGCACCACTCATATTAACTATCAGGTCTTATTTCAGAAGTATCTTCTGTACATATCAAAACTGCTGAAAAAAGAAACATCAGAATTAGGCATAACTTAATAGTATAGACACAAAAAAGAGAAATAAATATGAAGTGCCTGAACATAATTCAATAGTGCTATTTTGCATGCAATTTAGGTCAGTTTCCTGATTTCCTGGCTGCTAGTGCATTTAAAACTATTTTCTTCTTCCTTCTGTATGAAACACTTTCAGATACAAGTGAGCCAATTACATTGCAACAAATACTGAAGGTTGATCTGGTGTGATAAAAAGGATGATATACTTAAAGAAATGGCATTTGGAATGTGGCCTTTTCACAAACCCCTGTCTAGCATATATCACATGAAACCATATCAGCTGTTACAACATATACTGAGAAAAATATTGTTTTAGTAGTAGTATCATTCACAATGAAAGCTCTAGGACTTTACAGACTGCAGGCGGAAAGGTTTTGAGTTGTTAATCAACATGTCTATGTTGTGTAATAACTTCGTAAAATAACTCCTGTCGCTAAGTGGGCCTACAGTTTAAACCTCATTAGTCACACACAGTACTTTTGTTAAGCATGTTAAGGAGAGAAAAAAAGTGTGTAGTCTCAATCCTTGTTTTGCAGTTTCACTTTTTTTTGAGCAAAGATATTATAAGGTTTTCTCTAATTATGTGAGTGAATGAGGACACAATCTGTTAATCCACCCTCAAGACTTATTGTTCCATAGTGTATTTATAAACTTATTAAAAATATTAGCCAGAAGCTCTTTGTCAATAAATAAATAACAAAATAGAACAAAAGGCACAGCGCAAGGCTTACACAGTTTTCGCACTCCTGGTGGAACTAAGCATGCTTGCTTCATTGAATATGACTTCTGATGGAATAAATGAAAGTCCTGAAGGCCTAAACGGTTTATAGGCTTGTAAATTGTAACACCATTGAAAATTAATACCCTCTGGTTCCAAACAAAATGTCTATTTTTTGTGATCAGTGAATACAATACCATTTTGTTGAAAACATTTGTAATTCAAAATTTTAACTCTTTATGGTGAATGTTATAATTTTCATTATAGTTAATTACTAACTATGTACTGGGTTAACAGTAGCATATCCATGTTACAAACAGGCCCGCCGTAAGCGGGCGTGCAAGGTGTGCACCGCACGCGGGTGGCACATCAAGGGGGGCGGCAAAACGAGTGATCGACAGTCGCCGCCCCGCGATAGTTGCCACTCCATTGCCACCACGACTAAATTTGCAGTGTATTATGAAGCAGGCGACCTTTCTTTTGTTTAGCTCAACAGCTGCTTCGCGCGGTCGGCGATACTCGGGATGGCAACAATGGGGACAGCCAATAATGTTCGAAGGGGCGGCAATCTCACAGTTTTTTGACCCGGTTCGGAAATTTCCTAGATCCACCACTGGCTGTAGTTAAACAGGAGGCGACATAATCGGGATTGCACGCGGGCGCTCTAACAGCTAGCGGCGGGCCTGGTTACAAATATGCATGTCTATTTACAGACATAAACATACACTAATTCCTCAGTTTCATTTGTCAGTAGGTAGACATCAGGGTTCCAAATTGACAATTTATTGGCAAATGATCAATATGCTAGAAGGACCATTATAAAAAATAATATAGTGTTCTCTGGTTTGTATTTTCAGAGACTGCCTACTTTGTAATATTTTCTGATTGCTATATGCATGCTATTGGTCCAGGAATGATACCAATTTATGTAACACAGTATACACTAACTATACTTACACAATAACAACAGGATAACTGTTATGCAAGCACCTACATGAGAACATCCTTATTTATAGCCTGTCGCTTTTATCGCTCTGATTCTCACATTTTCTTAAATAATATTATCAAAGCATGGTATTCAACAACTAGTTCCTCCTATGGATGTCAAGGGGATATAAGTGCTTTCCACTCTAGTAATTTAAGATGAAAATTCGAATGCAGTGAAGGTAGGTTTGTCATATTGAAAACTAACACTTATTAATATATTTTTCTCGGATCGGAAGCCCGAGAAAAATATATTAATATTCAACGCCGTGAAAAATTACGATCCTACAACTAACACTTAGTTGCTTCAACAATCAATAAAAGAAAAACATTGCAATGCTACCCTATGCGAAGATTTTATTCATGCAGGTGAGACATCAGATGTGGAATTCTCAAAACTGAAGCAAATCGTACTTAAAATATGTAATGAAATCAAAATTTTGTCTTTCGAAGAGAGGGAAAAAATAATGGAGTAATATTACCATCAACTCATATTTATTTATTTATTTATCAATCTTATTTCATGGATTGCTGCTGAGAAAAGACCACTGGGATGTGAAACATGTCATGGTTAATACACATGTAAGTCATAATCATAGTAAAAACAACTATACGTTTCAAAGTCAAATAAAGAGAATAACAATAAGTATTAATTTTTACAACTGAATTTTGCAAAAGTCATATTGAATATAATTAATTAATTCGTTCAAATTCTTGAATGGAGTAGAAGGAGTTGCCAATAAGATAATCTCTCAGTTTTTCTTTAAATATATCTTTATTATCTGCAAACTGTTCTATAATCTTGGGAAGTTTATTAAACAGATGTATATACCAGAATAATTAACTCCACTTTGTACTAATGACAGAGATGTTTGTGTTTTGTGTAAGTTAATTCTGTTTCTCGTATTGAAATTGTGTAGCTGTGAATTAGAAGTAAACAGGTTAAAATGATCCATGACAAACCACATGAGAGAATATATATACTGAGGAGTCATTGTAAGAATATTGAGTTTTTTAAAAAGTTGTCTGCAAGAAGTTCTTGATTTTACCCTACACAACATCCTAATAGCTCTTTTCTGTGGTATGAAAACTTTTTTACTTTGTGAAGAGTTTCCCATAAAAATTATGCCATATGACATTAGTGAATGAAAATATGAGAAGTAAACCTGTTTCGTTAATTCTAGATCTGCTGTCAGAGAAAGTGTTTGTATTGCAAAGGTGGCACTACTTAACTTCTTCAGTAGTGAAGTGATATGTTCATGCCAACAGAGTTTCTCATCTATTTTAATACCAAGGAGTTTTATACTCTTTGTTTCTAATATTGTGTTATTTTTATAGCTTACTTTTAAATCTGGTTGTGCATAATTTTTTGTTTTAAACCTAATATAATGTGTTTTTTTTTCAAAATTTAATTTTAAGGAATTTGCCTTAAACCAATTTGCTACTTCACTAAGTACTTCATTTACATTAAATTCTAGATTGCTGTTTGGTGTTTTTCTCACAGTCAAAGTATTTCACGTATCTGAGTCCTGACACACTTATAAGCTATGGTAATGCAAGTTTCTTAGATGGTGATAAATTGGCACTTTGTGACAACAATACTTCTAAAAAATAGTTCCAAGGAAAGAAGTGTATAAAATCTAGGGAAATATTTAATAAGGTGAGTTTGCAACTGAGTCATATAAAAGATCAACATGCATTTCTCACAGGAAAGTGATGGGTTTGGCTAACTTAACAGGAAAGTTTCAAATCCATGAGAAATATAAGTCTAATTCACCACGTTCGGGTCGGATACGCTAGGTTCTTGTTAACAACTGATTTCATTGATTCCTTTATGTGAAGGAGTCCTAGAAGAATGTAGAGGCTGCTACATAATGCGATTTTTTTTCCAGGATATTACATTAGCTTTACGGTCATCCTCGAATTGGTTGAATCTATTCAGACTTCTCAGATTCAAATAGATACTAAGGAGTAGCAAACACGTATTGGGTCAGATAGATAGACAAAATTAAAACATAAAAATCTGAATAAGGCTGGAAGGAAGAAGAGTTGAAAACGAAGGTGAAATAGCTTCAGTTAGATGTTGTTTGTATTTGTGTAGTTAGATGGAATAATGGAATACATAGCTGCCAATATGGTTTATTTATTTATTTGATGGGTCATACAAACTGCCTTAAAAAATGTTTCTATTGATGTATGCAACAGAATTTTCAATTAATTATTAGACTAATAACATGAATTATAACAGTTTGAGTAAAATACTTATGAACTAACTACTAGTCATACGTTAAAATTGATCATTATAAATTGAAAATGCAAATATATGTTGATAGTACACATTGCAAAAGAATTTACATGTGTTAAAAGAGAATTTGAAGATGTTTTCAAGGCTCCATTTTTATAATATATATAAGAAAAACTCAAATAAATATATTTCCATCTTTAAAATATTTCATTAATGTTCTGTAAATGTTTTGTCGTTAGAAGATAGCAAAATAGTCTTGCCACCACACTTGACAGGGAAGGTACAATGGAGCCAAATTCAAATTGGGGTCCCGCTTACTGGTCGTCTCGATTGCGGTTTTTAGTTGGTTTCCCGCAACGACATCGGGGAATGCTAGGTTGATCCCCAACTTCTGCTCCATTAAATTAACATTTCAAAATATATATTAAAGAGAACATAAGTAACATGAATGGCAATTTTTTTTTATGGCATTCGACTACTCAGGCCATACAGCCAGTTCAATGTGATTTGTTGCTATCAAGTATTGACACATGGACACTACAACATGGACATGACAATTACACACACAACACTTAAACACCCATGCCCTTAAACATCTTAAACACCCGGCCGGACTTGAACCAGCGACGTGGCTACTGAGGCCTGCAAGAGAATTGAGTTTCTTGCAGGTTGTTGAAAGATCTCCAGTCCGTCAACGAAGCAGATGTGGTTACATTTCGCTGAAGATGATCAATACTGATGACAAGAGGTCTCATCAGTTCATGGTCGAAAATAGCTGACAGTATGTAACTGAGTACATAATAAAAGCAGATAAACGTTGGATATTACAAAACATGCCTGCGGAAATCTTTTGGTTACAATGAACATTTGACATCAATAGATGAGAGAAGATAGCACAAAAATGCTTAAGAAAACGCAGGAAAAATTTAGAGTAAGAAATAAAAGTGAAATCGATGTAAACCAGAGAAAAATGCCGACAAGAGAAAAAATATCGTATGTATAAGTAGATACTGTGTGTAGGAAGAGCAAAAAGAATTTTGGATAAATTTGAAAGATATAGTACTATCATCGTGTATACTGGAAAAAAACTTCGGAAAAAGCTTGGGCGGTTGGAGTAATAGGGCTATATGGAGAAACTTATAATATAAATGGCATAGACATATGGTGTCAAAAATAAATAATTTTACTTTTAGTATTAACGATGTAAAGGATCCGATTTTAGCATATTTTAACAGTGTTTTGGAGGATTTAACTGAAACCCGGCAGAAGGACTGTAGACCCGCCAGTGTGGCTCAGTGCCGGGGAGGTACAACGGGGGTGGGCACGAGCCCAGGTACTCGAGTACTGGCCTCCTGACTGCCGTTTTAGGCGGTTATCCTCGGCGATAAACGTAAATGCCTGAGCTCTCTCCAATCTTTGCTTCATAAACTACACATTTCATTAAAAAAAACACACACACACTTACCACACTTAGAACATAGTTACGAGTATCACAGACAGATGGCAACGCTATTAGTACGTAGTACAACCTGACAGAAGGTATAAAATGCTTGGCATCAGCAAGGGCAAGCGACCTTGCTAACGATGAGTAAAACTCATCAAAGACAGTCGACCATAAAATGATGGGACAATGTGGTTAAGAAGAAGAGAACAAAGAATTTCCCGGCGTCGTTATACAAGTGTTGCGACAGTCAGAACTGAAATTAAAGAGCAGAGAACGCCGCCTAAAGCCGGGCCTTTCAAGACATCAACCGGTGGCGAACCCGCGAAGATCACATTTCAGTGTAGCAGGAGTTGATATTCCGACAGAAATGTTGAAATTTAAACGGTAACATAGAAATAAAAATATCAAAAATTTTCGAAACGAGATAGATTACGACAGATTTTCATGAGAGTCAGGGGCGTAGCTACTATGGGGCAAGGTCGCCCATCTGGCCTGAGGGCTCAAAATACATTTTTTGCACGGGGGCCCTTGTTGACCTAGCTACGCCACTGATGAGAGTACAGTATCACCTTTACATTCCTAAACAATGCGAAAACTTCGAGTAGAGTCTGGAATGTCGTATCACAATGGATGCGGTTTCTTGAGAGAAAGACGCGATTACCAATAGGACCACTATCGGCATTAAAGAGATTTTCTTGAAGTTATAGGCCTAATACAGCAAGAAATGGGAAAGAAAATTGCGGGGTAGTTCAACCAATCGACGCCATTACTAATCTGTGGGAGCATGCTTATGTTGCGGAAATGACACAGTAGAACAATTAACGTTCATTACAGAACTTTCTATCCTACAATAGGCAATCCTTGGTGAACTTCAAACACGTATGTAGTATATGATTTTTACCCATCATTTATATGTTTTTGTTTGACTCAGAAAGTTTTTTCGCTAGCCAAGGAACTGGGAAGGATTTGACCTAGGCCTTTTCAATGGTCCATTCCGGTATTCACCTGTTGTGATTTCGTAAAACCATGGACTATCACAATCTGGATGAGTTGACCGGGGTACGAACCTGCGTTGTTCTTAATGTCTAGCCCGAACGGTAACCACTCACGTGTATTGTTCGCTGTATGTGGACCGGGAAATACTACTGGCATAATTGAACAAAAAAAAGTATCTAGCAGTATTTTCTACCGAAATAGACGCGTGACAATATCCTTCGAACGATCTCCGATCACAGAAATTTAATGGTTACTATAATACTACAACTTTCTCCACCAGTTTCGAATGAACGGGGTGGTCATTCACCTTGTAAAATGTACAGTCTCACAATTCATTCCGAAGGCAACATTTGGTGGCCATGACAAAATATTTTTTTATGAAATTATTATTTTATACGGAAGAATGGTGGGCCTAGATACAGGACATACAAGACTGGTTAATCTGTTGACAGTGTGAACAGTTGAAATAAATAAATACAGAAGAAGACAAATATTTGAGGATGTCCAGCAGGTAACCTAAAGACATAAAACAATTAGCATAGGACAGAAATAAGTACAGATGCGAAGCAACCGACAGACTTCTTAGAAAAGAAAACAGGGTTTCTCCCCATCTCTTCCCAGATTATCTAAAACAATAATTTTGCTCAATCGTATTAGAATCTTTGTTTTTAATTTAATTTAACTGCAAAGAAGCACAATCCCCGATGCAAATTTCCCTAATCACAAACTTTCGCATTTGACTAATTTGTATCATAAATCCTTTCACTGTTTCAGTTCAACTGTTCATCATTTCCTGCTCTAAATTTTTCCAATCCTTCGACTCCCTTACCTAAAAAAGAAAAATTTTCCCATTCCCTTGCTCTTCAAATCGACTTCCAGTTTCTAGTCATGTTCATATCTTCATTTCTACGTAATATTCCTAATTCTTCTACCAATATCCACCCAGGTCTCGTAGCCAACATAATTCCTAACTTTCTTTTCACCTACCACGTGTTTTCCAGTGACTCCCAATCCATCTCCATTATCAGATCAGTAATTGATATGCGATAAATTCTACAAACAATCTAACTGCACTCCTTCCAACTACTGTATTCCGCACCCATAATGTGGACCAAAACTATCCCACCATGCTCAAGCAACGGAATTTGCTTTTAATATTCGCGGTTTCGATGTAACTCCGGAACAGTTCCACTGATCTCTTTTAATGCATGTTGCTCCAAATATTCAAGATTATTCTTACTCGGTCTTCGTACCGATAAATTTTCAATCTAAATATGCTCCATACCCATCCAACGATAAACATGGCAGTTCACGAAAATGTTTAACCAGTAATTACCATCTCTATTTACAAAAGTAGTCGCCCTTTTATGCGTGAAAAGCAGCATCGTGAAAACTTCAAATCGCTATGTGAAGAATACTCTTGATTTGTTCGGTTGTACCTTGCCAAATATGTAATGACTGGTACTTGCAGAGCAATCATTGTTTAATTTCGCAAAATTAAGTCTACTTTTGCAGTTAAACAGAACATAAAGCATTAAAATGAATGGTACTCCTCCAGGTCGCGATACTGCGAATGTGCGTTATAAGTTTTGGTAGCTTTGTCATAATCGCAATTTGAAGATGAATTCTTATAATGAGGGTAATCAGTAATTGGTGTAGTTACTTATGCTTTTGGTGATGTTTTTCTTCTGGTTACGGGGGTTTAATAATATAATCACAACTGCTAGAATAAAGCAAAACGCCTATTATGAATGTACAGCGTGTAGTTCCTTGTGACTATGGAGAAATTTTTTTCTGGTTCAGGACGCATCTAAACCTAACCACTTCAATTTTGAGTTGCGATATCTCGAGAACAAAGCGAGATATCAAAAAATCTTGTTCTTTACTTTCGATTTTTCTCGTCGAGTTACACAGGAATCCATCATCAAATTGCGGCGCCGAGGTTATCGTAAATCCCCATAGTTTTGATTTTTCAAGCAGCAATATCAACGAAGGTTATAGTTTTTTTAAAAACATCCAGGATCAAATGACATCAGTCATTCCGTGGTCCAGCACAAGGAAAACAGATTTCAGTAGCTACTTTTGATTAGCGTTGCTTTTATGTGTCGCTTGTTCTGATGTCTAGATGTAAATGAAAATAGTTCCATGTATATAACGAGCCAGGTAACCCGAACCACAATGATTAATAAAATTCCGCGACGAGGGACAAGGAGACTATTTCAGTAGCGTATTTCTTCTCATTTAAATTTCTTTCATTAGCTCCATACTATCGACGACATTAATTCAGGCGCATATAGGTAATTCTATGTATCGCGATCTGTATTATTACCAAATGCACTTATTAAAATCTGATATTGCTTAACTCCGTAAAACAGCAAAGAGCTACCGGCTATACAGAACCAAGATAAGATATTTAAATCGTTTTGTTAGCAACTCACCCTTGATTCCTGCTTTATTCAACTTATAATATATTATCGAGCCTAATTCTTCTGATGGCAAATATTTCCCTGCCCATGGAGTAGTCTTATGCTGAAACTCTATAACATCTCTGGATTAATCTAACGTCACCAATCGGTGCTGCCAACTTTATGTATTTATTATTCTCACAATCAGATAACCTATGCCTGATACATATACAGTTACGTTTTGTTCGGTTTAGCTATACGTTATCATCACAATTAATAAAATATCTGAACAAAAGAAAAATATCTAAGGTGTAAACCTCACATCTTAAATATTTAGACCATTATTTAACATTTATTAGTCTTAAGCTCACTTTCGCTGTACAGTCACATACATATATTAAATCATTGATTTTTTTTAAAAAAAAGTTTGCACATAACTTAGAAAAAAGGGGCTGAGTATTAAAGTAATTCATATACACTAATATTTACCCTAATGAAAAATCTATCACAAAATTTTCAGATAGTGACTTAAAAGATCAACAAAGCAAATAAAATATTTAAATTTTTAATAAAAAAAGTGTACATCTTGGGACGCACAAGGTTGCTTCGATTGTATTTATCAAAAACTTTTTTTTTTATTTTTAACTTTTTTTTTTATTTTTAAAAAAAAAAAAAATTTATATGTCACAAGCATGCTCTAGTGATAGGTTTTTCCGCGAGTGTAATGTTTAACTTTCACCATACAAAACAACAGAATAAAATTGACAACAAATGTAATTCAGACAAATATCTACATGTACAAAATAAAAAAAAATAAAAAATATCACATGCAGTAAGCTGCACACAATTATAACACAGATAAAATATATTTTAAAAGTAAAAATCTTTTGTTTCGTTCCATGAAACGCTGAGGAATAATTCGTTTGTGTTTCAGCTGTCGTGACGACGTCCCTCCGCTACTGTCTATAATTATCCTGTAATTTGTATCAGAAATACTTAAGTTAGGGCACAACCAGAAGGTTGGTCGGATCCTTCCGAAGGAGGCGTTACAAAGCGATAAATGTCCTTAGAATGCCAACACATCAGCCATTCGAGACAAACAGACGACACGTGACCCAGACACGTGTGCATGCCCCATGCTTGTCGTCCTAGCGTCACGTGATGCATCTCGTATTTGTCTCCGCAGTTATAGCGCGTTCAGTTAACAGAGGCGTCTCAAGGTCACTCTACTCTATCCCCACTCCGCTGCCCTTACCCCTACATGCGAAGGGGAAATTGACCAATCGCCTGTCTTGACACTGTGATCAACACGGATAGGCTAAGAGGGTGGGGGTGGTGAGGTGAGGAGCGGGGCCACCAGGTGAACATGACCTTGAACCGCCAGTTCGGAGTGAACAGGGTATAGTTCACACCTCCATTCCAGGCGCAGCTATTGAAGCTTTCACTGCATCGAATGACGATACGAAGAGTAATAAAATATCAGGGCCTTTGGTTGTGGTATCATACACAATAATTAGCTCTGCTGAAAGGAGACAGGGTACCTTCCCAATCCTCCACTTGAGTAATTCTTGCCTGGCACATCCATGATGTAGGGGGAAAAGGGGGGGGGGGGGTTTGCTCCATCTCAGTAGGCCGGAATGGTAGAATGTGGGTGCGGACCCAGTCCTGCAGGGTATAACTAGTGATGATCCGATTCACTTAAATACGAGTAAGTACTCGATACTTTTGTTTCGATACCGAGTACTTTTCGTATTAGAATTAATTCATTCGATACTTACTCGGTATCGGAAGAAAAATACTTATATCGAATCAAAAGTATCGAAACGCACCCGGTGTTAAATTCTAAATGCATCATTCCTGCTGCGATTTCCAGTCGCGCCTGCGAAATTAATTTCTCGCTGACGTCAAGTAGGTAGCATTGAAAATCAAACAAAATCAGTCTTAAAATAGGCAACATAATCTCAAAGAGTTTGTTTTAGGTCCCTATTTCATCGTAATAAAGTTGCACTTGGCACGCATTTCGCTATACCTGACCAATGATCGCTCCCGCGCAGCCCCACACAAAAACTAAAAGATATGGTTCATAAGCAACTAAGTAGCCCATGTGAATCGGAAGAAGAAGCTGCTTCAGCTAGCGTTACACGGGAATATCACTTCTGGAAACATCAAAAAGAAAAAGAAAACGCACGGTAATGACGAAGTCTCTCTCCACTTGCCAAACACTGTAATGCCTCTAAGAAGCAATCCATTTACAGAATTGAAAGAAATGAAACTTATTTTCCTTGTCTGTATAAATACGCACAACAGAATCGTATTGTTGTAGCAACGTCAGTATTGAGTGAATGTTTGTTTTCTAATGCGGGTGAAACAATGACAAACAAAAGAAAAAAGCTGTCCCCAATATATTTAGAACATTTGCTTTATTGGGAAACCTTCCAAAAGCAACTTTTATTGTTTAAAAGTGTTAAAACCATAATAAATAAATAAAAATGTTTACTGAGTGTTATTTGATTTTATTACACTAGGCAAATAAAATAAATAATTTAGCAACATGTCACGTATATTTTTATATTTCGACTTTTAAAAAAGTATCGACATGAGTAAGTATCGATACTTTTGCAGTACTCATATGAGTAAGTATCGTAAGACAATTTGAGTACTACTCAATTAAGTAGGTATCGATACTTTGATGGTATCGGAACATCACTAGGTATAACGCAGCCTCCATGCCCAGGATCACGGGTGAAGGAAAAGACCAAAACGGCATCTACGACAGAGAAGAAGATCTTCGGTATGGGGTAGATGGTGGAGGAGGCAACCCATCCTCTCAGGGGAAATTGAGAAGAAAAACACTGCCTTGTGGTGAAGAGGGATCTTCAAAGGTTAGGGGAGTAAACGCCGACAGAAAATCCTTTTCTGTGTTAGACCCAGCAAGCCAACATAATAGAAACAAAATATTAAAATGTATTAAATGTAAACCTCAATAATTTTATCTACACAGATTGTTGTCGAAACTATAATGTGACATAAGAAGTTATTATTATTTGAGGAGGGGGGGGGGGGTGCTCTAGCAAATGTCGGCTAAATCCTATTTATTTGCACGAATAATTATTTGAACATAATATACAAACATGTTTACAATTTCCGCGTTGTTTAAAACTAACCGCGTTCGGTGCAAAGTTAGAACTTAGTACTGAAATTTTATGCTGTAACCAAAACGTTTTGAAGGCTCCAATTTATTAGAAATATGATGTAGATCACGTATATATTGTTTTACTTATCGTAGCTTACAACATTTTTATTATTATTATTTATTCTGCTTGATCAAATATTGCCTAGAAATTCAACACAATTTATTGAGATTATCTACGTGTATGGGAGATGGTAACAGCACAGGCAAAAATATATAAAATGTATTTGAGTCTGTCATACAAGCTACTACAGATAACTGACACAGTTCAGAATACTATATGTTGTTCTATCAACTTTTAAATAGACGTTCAGAATGTCTTCAACACAAATTTATTGTTTTGATACAAATGAGTTACACATACGCAAGTTAAAATAAAAAAAACCAAATCTTTACAATTAGTCTGTGTTAAGCTCACTCTGAAAAATGAAAGGAAAATAAATAACTACTCTAAAAAAATTTCGATCTACATAGTATTCTTTACTTTATGTACATTCTCTATGGTTATATTGAATTAATACCGAAGGGATGGGGGCAGCGGAATAGGGTGTTGAGTAAGTAAAGAATAACAATGTTTATAACTATTGTAATGACCTAAATAACCAGAGCAACAGTATTAGGATTGTGCTGCTGTTTGTCATTTTATGGAATTGTACTGTTAGTCTAAAATATTACTTCCTTAAGTCTTCTCTGGCGTAATGGAAGCAACTGTTAACACCAAATTCGGAAAGATTCATGGGATATCTAGTGGGGATATGTAAGAAAACTAGTGGTAGTGATAATCCGCTTCTGAATAGTAACTGGGGGACTAGTAGAGGAACTCCAAGAAAGAATTTATTCAGAAAATACAAAACACGGAAAGCCTTAGAATGAATTGGTTATTTTTTGTATATAAGATAAGTCATTCAAGATTATTTCTTATAATATGGTCAGTGTTTTTCTGCATACACTCCTTCCCGCTGTCTATCGCTATGTATTTCTCTGTACCACTAACTTTTATATCTTCATTTTTTATCCTCTCCTCCCCATTTTCTTTGCATGCCCATGCCATTTTTTAGATGTTCTCGATTACTCAAATTACTCCCGATTCATCTCTTATTTTGTCTGGTTGTAATCATATATTCATTCTTTGCACAAAAGTACCTGCCATATAATCTCTCAACATCTGCCCATTTATCTAAACAGACTCTTGAGTTCTTTGTCATCATTCCACCGGTTCAATAAATTATTCGCATAAAGATTAGACAATCACATCATGCAACATAGGCAAAAAATCATTTCTGGCGCTTTATCTATACTTTTACAAGTTTTATTGAGCTTATCCGTTAGTGGCTGTTTATTTTATACAACTACATATATTTTGCGACAATTTTTGCTTTAAACTTTTCCTTATTCAAGGAACAACCGTGACAGAATTTGGAAGGTCCGTTACCTTTAATTTATGCTTTCCGCTAGACACTACTAGGTGGCGGGTCAGCATAACTAATAGGTACCGCTAAAGATACATATCAACGTTACCCAAGAAAAGAAAAGAAGTGAAATACCCCCAAGACAATATAGGCCTACAATGAAAAAATGTTGCAGTCCATACCCAGAGAGAGAAATGAATACCAGAAAATATGGAGAGAGGTCATAACAGGTCAACATGTCTAACAGTTGATTGGAAGATAGTGATGAATACAAGAACGGCGGGTATTCACATGGTCGAAATGTGAATAATTAAAATCTTTTCGTTTTGCGCTGCTAAAATTGCACAGATTTCCTTTTAACAAGGGCTTTACTTAGTCCGCAAACAAAACTATTGATATGACGAATGTCGGAGGATAGAAAGGGGAGAGAGTTCGAATGAATCGCCACATGTTCTTGCGTTTATGTTGGTACTGTCATCACTTAACAATATAGTTCGACATGTGGACAGGAGATTTTATTTGTGGCGCATTCCGTCTCTGTCGCGCCGGGACCTACATTTTAACGTAGAATTCAAACCACGGAGTGTAGTGACGTTTCTCATATGAATTACAGGTAGTTCCTCAAATTATGTGAAATGTAGAAGTCACCAGAAAAGGGAAAAATTAACTCTAAAAATGGTGATATACCCTCCGGGTTATAACCTTATTTAGACCAACGTTTCCATTTCTTTTTTTCGAAAATTTACTCATTGCACTTCGACGCCAGCAGAAAGAACAAAAAATGACAAGAACATTCGTGAACTATATCATAGAGTTCCATCGCTTTTTATACTATTATACACTGATTTCCTGCTTTAATCTCAACGAAAACATACTTCATTATATTCGAATTATGCAACACGCGGTAATATTTGAATGATATTGAATACTATTTATATAGAAACATGTGGAGAACTGATAAAGAAATTAAATAAGCAGTAGTCATTGTCAAATTGTACTGAAGAAGAAATGTTTCGTAACAAAAGTTTTTTTTCAGTTTCGTGACTACCCTATCAACATACTCATGTTTTTACCTCGGGTAATTTTGTTACAATTATATATTTAATCTTATAATTTTCCCCATAGGGAACGCAAAATTTTCACCTAAATGTCACCGGCGAGTCACATCATCTCTGTCTCAACCTAGAAAACATATACGATTGTTGTTTGGCTAGGAGCGTCGCTACTGCTTGTTCGTTCATACGACATCTGTTGCTACGTATTACGGTAGCTTCCAGCGATGTGACATTAGTGAACGAAGCAACAAATTCTATGTGCAGATCGGTCAACTCAGCCTGCGTCTGCACACAACTACTACCAGCTTCTTAAAAACAAGACTCTTATTAGAGAAATCACTGAACCAGAGATTCTAGTGTGTCGGTACACAGTAGAAGAGTATGGAAAACACCTACGACAAGAGCCGCAATTAGGCTTTGTGGGCCCCCATTTTATGAGTGACCTATTTTTTTATTTTTAGTTCTACTGCTGTCCTAGGCGGGAAGCCCTCCGGCTCTGGTGCAGGCCCCCCACCCCTTTGTGTGGTGCGGGCCCCCCTTTGTGGTGCGGGTCGCTAGGCTACAGCCTAGATAGCCTATGCTTAAATGCGGACCTGCCTACAACATAAAGAGTGGGAAAAACTACTGTATATTCACAAGTAGGAAACATTGATTTCACCACATGAAATATTTCCCGCCGTTAAATGACTTCAGAGCCAACGGTCAATAGGATAATGATGGAAAAAATCTGACTACTGCACTAAATATAAATACGAAATAAACTTAGCCATAGGGACATATGACTGAAGAAATAAGAAAGAAGCATTGATCTGCAAGTTATATCATATGAAGTTAATCATAAAAAATATAACTGTGGCGAGAGATTTTGTCGTGCCTTTTTACTCGACTAATAAAAGCTATAATGAAGATTTTGTTGTAAAAGGAAGAATCCTAAGCGATTTTTAAGCTTAGAAACGACCTAGCTATATTACGAATTTGTAATTAAGGCACAAACAGATGCATAATATTCCATAGATAACAGGGGTTAAATCTATCTCCATAAAAAAGTAGTTTTCTCATAAACGAGATATTCCAGTGAAGATAACATCATATCATCGTAAAAAATTTACTAACTTGATGACAATATTAAAGGCAAATGAATACTAATAAAAAAAAAATGTCGAAATGCGTACCTTTTAAAGGAAGAATTTGCTCACTTCTAACGTCAAAAAAGAAACGTTGAAGATTTAGGAGATATAAGAAATAATTATGAGCAATGGATCAACGGTATGGAAGATTATGAAGAATTTTCACTTTAGCGGACCCCAGAAACTAGAGAATCGTCCAGAATTGCTAAACAAATTATCATGAATTACCACGATATTTATAGTTGAATATCGAAACAGAAGTTCATAATGTTTAAAGTACTGTTACACCTAAATAATCAAGAAAAGAATACGACAAATGGCTAGTTAATTTAAAATGATTAGTTACTCAAGTACTAAAAAGAACTGTGAATATTTTAAAACAAAAAAAGAAGGAGAGAACAGGAAAACGTCAGTTCACAAAGGATTCCTTAGGAATTTTTATTCATTTGTTCCAATGCATTGTCTTCAAAAGCAAAAAAAATCTGAAACACGCTGTAACTAAAAACATTGCGATGTCTATGGTCAAATAGAACAGCTGATGCGAATGAAGTGCATTGATGGGTATTTTAGATCTTTTTTACCGTGCTCTGTGTTGCAGATTTATGCTCTGTTAATCTTAAGTGTGGAATAGACTTGATTCGTTATATTTGCATCCCACACATGCAACAATTTCGTTGCCTAGCTACCAGGCGGCTGTACGCCAATCGAAATTTCGCATGCATCAGCTGTTTGAACAAAGAACTGCCGCAGATAGTAGTTCGTCCGTCTGCCGCCAGGGGGCAAACTGCCGCTCTCCAGATATCAGCTGTTTCTCGCTGAGACGTTAGTCAGTCCCGCGTCAACGGTTGTTGGGTGTGGTCGAGTGCTGTGCTGTGTATGTTTGTGTTTGTGTGTGCCGGCAGTTGACATGTGCAACAAGAGCTGAGAAGAGGCTAACCGGCTTTCTAAAAGACTGTCGCTGAGCTCGCTTCTTTTCGTAAACCAGGTATGATAACCGTTCCCAATTGTTTGAATAATTTAATGTCAATATTGTGGCTTACGTTTTACTAGATTTCTTTCAACATAATTAAATTAAGTCCTGTGTACTGAAATTGTGGAACAAATACAATTGTATGGTATTTAAATGAATCACATATGACATTTCAGTCGTAATATTTACCAGCAAGGGGCTGATACAAAAGCTCTTCAAAAAATCACGGTCTGAATATCACAAAGTGAATGTTAACTTCTGAAAATTGGCAAAATGAAAACATGATGTGTTAAACAAACACTATAATGTTATAAAAAAAATGAAAAAGGAAATAGAAATATGATCTTTGATTTTTGTATCAAATGTCAGAGAAAAATCGGAAAACAATTTTATGGTAAATTAACAATCGTTTGTTGGTGGAAGGGTGCAAATAATTATTGGAAAATACTTTGAATTATAATATTGAGTGAGCTTAGCATTTGATTGTTTTATCTGCTTATATGAAATATAGATAGCTCTTTCTGGTGTAAGATTCTTTCTACTATCTATTTTCAGTGACCGATTTCGTTTACTATTTTTTTTTCTATTATCCTGATACAGTAAAAGAAAGCTTCTGATTCACTAGGAATGAGCATATCGATATCCGCGAAATTAATTTTTTTCATCTACGTAGGCTACATTAATAGGAACCGTAAATTGTTCTCGAATTGCCGAGTTCCTGTCAATAGATTCGAACTTGAGAAATTGTCTTGTTTTTCTGCATGATTGACCTCTTATTGTACTTCGTTTGCAACTTCATATATGATTGCATAGTTAATGCCTGTATTCTGAAAGTCACCGAGAGGAGCAAAAAACAGATATAGTGGATGATTTTTAAAAAACGAAATGAATTCGTTTTGTAAATGATGCTTAGAGCAAGAGCTAGCAAAAATTCCATCCTTGCAGCTATCAACCAAGTTGAAAGGTAGTAAACAAACCGGAATAGTTTTGAGAAATTTGATGGTTCAAAATAAACTTCGAAAATTTGTCTTTCAGAAGTTTGGAAGAAAACTGAAAAGAATTTGGAAACAGTCGTTACCTGCGCTTGTTGAAAATGTATCTGAAATATACAATAACCTTAAAATAGATGTATCTCTGAATAATGAGCTTAATCTCGATAATCGTCTTGAGAATACGCCTATCTCCCTGCAATGAACTGCACGAACTGTGTATCTAAATTTACTTGACCATAAATTCCAGACGATATTTCAATTACAAAGTTATGAGTGTGATTAAAGACCGGTTTCTAAGACCATCTTTAGTTAATCAGTTGCAAGTACCCCGCGATAGGAAAACTAAGGAGCTGTCATAAGGCTTTTTTTTCCCCTTTGGGTAAGTGGGCAAACAGAATTTGAAAACTGTTCTGGCCTTTATGAGATGAATAACCATTGAAGTGTCTGCAAAAGACATGAATGCTTGTAATATTAAAATTGTACAAGAACAGAGTAATTGGTTTTAAGCATTTTGTGTATTACAGATTAGTAATGAAACTTGAGCGCTTTTTTAAGAACTGAAACACAAACAAAAAACAGAAACAAGTTATATGATGCGTCTTCCGTCACTTTACGTCAAAAGCTTTAGATGAAAGTAGTAGCAGTTTAATGACTGCTAGTCGGCACCGTTAGCGTTTGGGCGGTGTTGATAAGAGCTTAGAAGGAGGAAGGGAACAGAGCTTGATGATTGGGTGTTTATAGGGTGCTTGGGCTGGGTATTGGGAGGACGTGTTTGAATCCCCGCTCCCCGCACAACCATCCAGGTTTCGGTTTTCCTCGGTTTCCCGAAATCACTCCAGGTGAATGCTGGGATGATTCCTCCATAAGAGTGTATTCTTTGTTCTCGCCGTATCTTGGCTCTAATAACAACGACGAGATTTAAAGCCAGAATCAAAACAAACAAAAAAATTGTGAGGGGAGGACAGGATGAAAAACTTGGTAAATTTATTTGAAATATTTCGAACAGTTATGTTAATTAAAAGGGTCTATTGGAGATCGCGATTCCGTTACAACAACATTAAATAATATCGTTGTAATATTGCTGCAGTCAGTAGCAAAACGTATGATTTGCAAGCAATAATTCCGTTGTAATACAGCCAGGACAATTATTTTCAACCAGAAATTAGGTTGTAATGCAGCCTATACAATCATGAAACAGTTAAATGTACTTCGGAAAGAATTTCTAGCGGAGTCTTGCGTTTGACCACTGCAGTATTATGATGCCAACAGCAGGCGGAATCGCGATCTCCACTAATCCAAATTAAAAATTATGATTCTCTGACTTTATATGTTTAAATGGATTAAACAGGTAGAACATAACTGCAGCAGCACTGATGCGGCGGTTGCTGGCTATTCGTAACAGTGTCTTATATATTTATGCCACAATTCGAGACGAAATGAAAAATTGCGCACATTAATCCCCATATGATTATGTGCTTTATATTTTCCTAAATAGCAATCGTGAAGTGACATTTCACCAAAAATTAATTGCATTTTTGACTAAAATACTATGATTTGACGGGGCCTGAAGTCCCAAAAACAACCACCACTACTCAGAGATAATATCATCCTCGCTGCTACGACATTACCCTGTATTTCAGATTATCATGTTAGGAAATTACCAATTTTTATATGGTTATCACATTGATTCACTTTCAGAGAATTCCGTAACGTTGAAATACATGGAAAATCCATTACCAGCATCTGGAATGGATCGCCAAGACCTTCTTATGTTACCCGTTTATGACATAAAATTTTTTTATTGGGGTTTCGAGAAAATTCCATGCTGCTGTCCCTTTGAAGCAATTAGGACTGCCTTTGGAATGATGCTCAAGTCTCTCTCCGTGATTAATTACTAATGTGCACTTTACCCTTCTTCGTTGTATTGAACACTAGTCCGCTGATCTTAGAAATTATTCACAGGCCATGTAGAATAATGATTTCAGGTGGTTTCCTTAATCCTGTAGGCCTGTTGAGGGCTTACCTCGTATCCGCCCCAAAAAACGCCTTTAATAAACGACCCAAAAATTGTTACAAACTACTGGGGACGTGTACATCATTGCGGAGAGTACAAGGGCGTTCGGAAGGACGTGGGTTCGAATACCCGTCCGCCAATCCAGATATGGGTTTTCAGTGGTTTCCACGAATAACTTTAGACGGATGCTGGGATGTTTCATTCAAAAGTGATAGCCGAATTCCTTCCTGTTCCTTGCCAGAAGTCCTTTCCCGCCTCTAAAGAACTAGACGTCGACGAGGCAGAAAAAAGCGTTAGATGACACACTTTCAACAGACAGAGCCTAATAAATGGTTACCAAACATTATTTATCTGGAGAACACAGAAGCTTTTAAGAACAAGGGTTCAAAATGAAAAAAGTAAACTGGTGGTAGGGACTATGCCAACATGGCCGAGGAGAAATACAGAGGTATGAGCACTTACTCTGCTGGTTTAATATGCAAATTGGAAGCACGCAGTATTTGATGATGGCCTCTGCAGAATCTTGGGAGAAGAAAATCGTTGTGTTCGCGGAAGAACTTCCTACAAAGCCGACCCCGGCAGCGGAGGGGCTAGCGCGCTGGCCTCGCGTTGCAGGGGTCGCCGTTTCGAGTCCGGCTTCGGGCATGGGTGGTTTTAATTATGGTAAGTGTTGTGTTTGTCTAGTATCGTCTATACCATGGAGAATGCATAATACATTGAGTGATCCAATACATAGTTGCGAATTACATGTTGTTGGCTGTGTGACCTTGTAGCCAAGTGATACAAAGCGTAAGATTCGTAGGTAGACGCCGTTATTCGATTGCCTCTCTTAGCTCTTAGAACAAATAATGTTTTTAATGACATACATTGAAGTAAACGTTAATTTAGAGTTAAAATTCAAATAGCAACTAGTGTAGTTTTGCCCGCTATTTGATATATTATGGTAAATAAAGAGATGCAAGTGGAAACAGTGCTGTTGGAGCATCAACCTTTATTATGGTGTTTTTGAAGTTTAATGCTGTTTTTGTTTTCATTTCAATTAAAAAATAATAATTCTTTCGTGATTTTAAGAGTGAAGACATTTGCTTGCTTATCATAAAATAATTCCCTGTACAATAACCTGACCACAAATTGACTAATGAGGTGAGGTGAGTTCCACTGGCACGTACTGCGTAATCCTACAAGGATGCAGTTACACAGGTAAAAAATAATTTCGTGTGGTCGTGATGATCTGGTGACAGGGTTTCCCCTGTCCCAGCCGCTTTAACCTAACCCGCCAATCCTGCCGGGTACAGGGGTCTTACAGTTTAACGTGGAATCCGAACCACGGAAGCGTTTTGGCGTACTTCACATCACACAGCATACTATTCCAGAGGTGAAGGCCGGGTTAGGTGCCAATGATAAGCCCCGTCGAGACAGGGATTCGAACCGGTGACCTTTCGCTCTCCAGTCAGACACCTTAACCACTGAGCTACTAGACCACTCAGTACACAGGTGAAGTTTTAATACGGACGGGCTATAGTACTGGCTTCTCGTGCCAAAGGTCGCCGGTTCGAGTCCATCCGAGGCCATTGGTGATTAGGTGTTGTGCATGTTAATGTCTTATCCGTCTTGTAATATCCATGCTTAGTAGCAACAATATACTGGAGAAACACTGATACACTGGAAGAGTCATATTAATCACACTGAGCTGGCTATATGACCTAAGTAGCAAAATGGCAATAAAAAAAAAATTTAATACGATTTTGTCTACCCTTAATACTTCTTGATACAACAAGACTAACCCTGTACACTACCCTGCTCCGTTGATATTAACCCTGGTGGTAAAGTCAATGGCGTTAAGTATGCCGTAGTTACTGTTGAAGTGTCCTAACATTCTTCTAGCCATGGAAACCCGAAATTTGGATTCTCTCTCGCCTCTAATGACGTCGAAGAAACGTAACGCCATAAGAAAAATTCAGTGACAATCCTCAACAAAGCCGATTGTTTTTCTGCGAATCTAAACTTCCGGAACGACCACTAGCTGCAATCGTCCTTCTGTTCAATCCCTGCAATTTTTTGACCACGCTACCCCAATCTCTACTGGAGAATCCTAGAACCGCAACATAGGACTCCACTTCAGGTAAAAACCATTGGAGTGGATGAGAAAGTGATTTGCTGGGCAGAAGAATTTTTAAAAGGTAGAAAACAGAAAGTTAGGGTAGGAATGTCAGTATCAAAAGAAGTGGAAGTAAAAATGGGTGTGCCGCAGGGTAGCGTATTGGGACCATTGTTATTCATTATTCTAATGAATAATTGTGTTGATTGTTTACTACTCTGAAATTAGATTGTTTGTAGATGACATAATGCTATATAAAAGAACCAAAACGATAGAGGATTGTAAACAGTTGCAGGGTGATCTGGACAGGATATCTACTTGGGTTGGTAAACATGGGATGTGGATAAATGCAAAGAAGAGTCAGCTTATTAGGTACACAAATAAAAAACAAAAGGTTAATTATGAATATAAGGTGGGGAAAGAATTGCTTGCTGAAGACTTGAAATGTAAATATCTTGGCGTTACATTTGATAACCAGCTTAACTGGGCAGGACACTTTGAGCACGTGGTAGTAAAAGGTTTCAAAATTCTGCACTTGTTGGAGAGAGTGATGAGGGGATGTAGGAGAGAAGTGAAGGAATTGGGTTACAAAACTTTGGTCAGACCATTGCTCGAATGTGGTAGTGTAGTATGGGACCCTCATTTTGCGTATCAAATACAGGAGTTGGAGAGGGTTCAAAAAAGGCTGCTAGATTTGTTTTTGTAAATTATCGCAGAATGCAATCAGTGACGGATATGACAAAGGAGCTGGAATGGGATTCATGAAAACAGGGGCGTTGCTACTATGGGGCTAGGCGGTGCAGTGCACCAGGACCCTCACGCTCAGGGGGCCCCTAAAGAACAATTCAAGGGGCCCCTACCAGCACACAAAGCAAAAAAAAAAAAAAAAAAAAAAAACAGGTCGCCCCATCTGGCCTGAGGGCCCAAAATAAATTTTTGCACCGGGGCCCTTGTTGACCTAGCTACGCCACTGTATGAAAAGTAGTTCACGGAAGGGAAAAGATGACCATGACCATAAGCTGGCACAAGGGTGTGGGAAGATTCTCTTTTTTAGGTAAGGGTGTCAGGGATTGGAATGAGTTACCAAGAGAAATGATGAATAATTTACCGAAAACGTTGAAAGAATTTAAAGATAAAATTTGTAGAGGGCAAATGTAGGTGGGTGCAGAATAGGGGGAAGATGGGGGTCTAGGGAAATTACCATCGGAGCATGTGCTCATTGCAATTAAATTAAATTTAGCGAATCGCATCATATAACCGAGGTTCCGGATGATGTAATAACTTACTTGTTTATATATCCACGGATGTCAGCGTTAGGTGAAAGATCTTCGTCCATTTCATTTCTCCGTTACATGAGATTAATAAAAGAAGTTGGGCTAGTATAAGTCAGATATTGTATTCTGCATGAGCATCGTAAAGTATTTTTTTTTTTAAGTGCCAAGGTAATGTTTAATATTTAAGACAGGTTAATATTGCAGTTAGCTAAATCTAATTTGAGCTTTGAGTGTCATTTATTTGCTACTGATATTAACGTTTGTGTAGTTGCTGGAAGGCAGGAACAAATTATTGTGAGAAGTTTATGAACTATATGCGCCTGTAAGTAAAATCAAATGTGAACATGCAATTAAGAATTGTAGAAATAGTAACAAATATACTTTCAATGGCGTGTGAAAATAAGAAGGTAGAGGATTGAACCGAAACATTCGATGAAATCTTCTAATTCTTTCTAGCACTTATCCCGTACCTCCCCGACCCAGTGTGCGGTGCCTTAGTGCACTGGTCCACGCTGGCGGATGAAACATCTACTGTACTGATGACAGACAAAAGTGTTAAAGTTCTGTAAATCTATATATATAAAGATGAATGTTTGTTTGTTTGTTCTTCATACAAATCCACAGTTTTCATCCAATGTCGATAAAACTTTGCACACTTATCCTTTGAAACGTGGAGAAAAATACTGTCTACATTTAGTTGAACAATTTCCCGTCATATTGTCATGTAATTTTGAAAAATTACCGAAACGAACATAGACCGACGTGGAAGACTCTGTAGTTCCATACACTATTGTGGGCTGGTGGCCCATTGGTTAACGGGCTTGCTTACTCATGTGTGTACCGTAGTATCAAATCCCAATGGAGGCAAAGATTTTTAATTTTTATTTTTTGATCGTATGACCCGTGTCTGGACGGTTAGTTTTACGGATTCCACATTACAATGTAGATCCCACAAATTTTGGGGTGAAATGCTTGGCAAATTGTACGCGGTCTAACAATTCTGTAAGTGTACAGTTTTTTTTTTTTTTTTTTTTTTCTCTCTCTCTCTCTCTCGAAGTCAGTGTGTTACCTGCTCTAATCTATATATATAAAAATGTATGTATGTTTGTTTGTTTGTTCTTCATACAAATCCACAGTTTTCGTCCGATTTCGATGAAAGTTTGCACACTTATCCTTTGAAACAAGGAGAAAAGTACTGCCTACATTTGGTTGAAAAATTTTCTGTATAAATGATACATGTTGTCTTATAATTTCGAAAAATTGCTAAAAGGTTATAGACAGACGCGTTGGATGTGTAGGTCTCTGTACTGTCTTTCAATATAGCGGTCTGGTGGCTCAGTGCTTAAAGCGCTTGCTTACTGCTGTTTGGGTTCAAATCTACGTGCAGGCCAAGATTTTTTAAAATTGTTTTTGATCGTAAGAGACACGCCTGGACCGTCGGTTATTCGGATTGAATGTTAAACTGTAGATATCACAAATTTAGGGGTTCAAGGCGAGGCAAATCTTAGGTAGTCTTGAAATGCTGTAGGTGTACACTTTTTTACGTTATAATGATCCCTCAGGGGTTGTTCGCAGTCAGTGTGTGTGTGTGTGTGTGATCTGCAGTAATAATACTATAAATGCGGAAGTAAGTCTCTGTCTTTTTGGTACATTTTGACGACTAAATGGCTATATCGATATTGATGTAATATGACAAAAAAAATCTGTAGGAAGGGCACAGGACATTTTTTTGTGGTATGATTAACAGTTGTAGTCACGAAAATTTGAGAACTTATCGAATTGTGACAAAAATATGTTGGAAATTGATTCTCTTCAAGAGACAGTTCGACGGTAGAATCCTTCGTTACCAACAACTTCTATATTCGATTCTGGCAAAGAAATTCTTAATCCACGCGTACGAAGTCGCGGGTATCAGCTAGATAACTTGTAAAACTCTTACTCTTGCATGAGTCGTTCCGCTGTCGTTTCGTGTTCGTCTTTGCTGTTTGGTGGTTAACATGTTCGGTTGGGATGCTTGCTTACAGCATGAGCAGGAGTGATAGTTCGTAAGACCAAACTGAAACAAATCTGATGAAATGAAATTTTCTCGGGGAAACTAGCCGAGTGAGTATGTTTGTATAGCACGATGTTTCGGCGGTCATATACTCTGCCGCCATTGTAAAGTGACTGGTGCAGTGTCACCTGACAATGGCGGCAGAGTCTATGACCACCGAAACTTCGTGTTATACCAACGTACTCACTCGCCTAGTTTCCTCGAAAAAGTCATCTATAAACAACGCCGAGAAAACCTCCACTCTCATATAAATCTGAGGAGGTCTGTTTTAGTATAGTGTTGTTGTGAAGCGCACTAGTCAGGCAATGTTACGAAGATAAATCTCGTGAAACTGATTACGTGATGATTTTCTGGCTCTATTTGTTTAAATGGTGACTACACGAAACTGCAACTAAAGATCTGAGACAGCGAAATGCATGCTACGCAAGTTCTGTGCCGTCGGCACGCAAGGAGTTGTGTAACCAGGGTCTAGGCACAGTGGATTCTTTGTACTGCTGATAACAGGGGTGATCGCGCCCAGTACTACGAGGATTGAGGGACCAGACAACGCTCTTTTTGTACACTCCAACAGGTTAGTGCTTAACAGGCGGGCAACAGTAGTAAAACAGTCATCTAAACACTTTAGCCTGCACTAAATTAGTGAGGCATAAAAAAAACCATTGCCTGGCATATTCTCACGGTTCTCTAAGGCTGCGCCACTTTTCCCCTCGCTCTACAGTGCTATCGTTCAGTTCCATTCAATTTTGTTATGCATGCATAAGGATGCAATGCATACAGAATCAGGAGCATTTTTTATAAAATGATATTAATATATGCTAAAATAATTCCAAAATAAAAACTATTCTTTTTTTGTTCACAACTGTCGAAGAAATAAGTGTGTTAAGTATTTGTCTTTTAAATACGAGTGGCCTGGTGGTTCGGTGATTAAGGCGTCTGACTGGAAATCGAAAGATCCCCGGTTCGAATCCCTGTCTCCAAGGGAACTTTCATAGGCCCTTTATAATGTGAAGTACGCCAGAATGCTTCAGTGGTTCCACGTTAGGAAAGGGACTGGCCACCCTACTTTCAGTACCAGGCTAAGGCGAAAAGATCCATCCATTGAGGTGTGAAAATTACTTCGTTGACGAGCTAGATGTCCGTAACAGACGGACGAACAAATAGCGGAGCGACAACAATAGGGAGGCGATCTCCCATTGAAAAGGATAGCGTAGAAACTGTTTAGTCTCATTCATTTACTTAGGGACTCACTGGCCACTATGGATGAAAAAAAAAAATCAACCATGGGACTCTTTGGGAAATCATCCCGGCATCTAGCAATATACTACGTTAAGCCTTTACCGTGATTGGTGAGCAAGCGGTAAAGTTCGGGCCTAGCATTCGGGAAGACGTGTGTTCGAATCCTCAGCAAGTCATCCAGATTTCAGTTTATCCATTGTTTCCTAAAATCACTTCAGGTGAATGCCTGTATGGTTCCTCGAAAAGGTCGAATTTCTCTCTGTTCTTTGCTCCTTATCCTCTCCCGCTTCTTAAGTTATGACCATTGCGTAATGCCATAAAAAAAACCGTTAAACTTAATTTAGGATTTCCGCAGCATGAGTTTGGATTCGAGACATTCAGAATGGTGTCGGGAATTGTTGGGTGTTAATCAAATACAAAAAAAAAGGTTTGTACTTTTTAGAAACTCGTAGTTTGTGACTTTTATGTCGCGAGTTAGAAATGTAGGTTACAGAAGATTAATGGTATATTAGAAAACTTTTTAAGCAGCTTCTATCGAATACAGAATTACAAAGACCTTTAGCGAGCGTGTTATCAGACTTTTATTTCCTAAATTCTAAACCACTGTTAATTTTGCGTCCTCTGACGTCATTAAGGAAATTTAACAGCGGAGTTGTGCAATTTCTTTAATTTCATTGCATGATGCAGATGCCCCGTCGGTACAATTTCAAGAATTTTTATCTTAAATCCTATCAGAGTAATTTCTCTACTTCAACTACTTTCATCTTTTAATATATTTCATTTTAAATTCAGGTAAGTTAATTAGCATTTCTCCTATTCCAATCTCTGACTCCCTTAGCAGCAAAAGAAATTTGTCCCACCCCCTTACGCCTGAAATCAAGTAATAGTCCGTGATTATAATCATCTCTTGTCTTTCACGCAATGCTCCTAATTCTTGCACCAATATCCATCCGTCTAATATATACATTCCTAGCAGTCTCCTCGCCCCGTTCGAATGACTCTCAATTCTCGTCCTTCATTATAACAGTTACAGGATGTGTCCTGCGGTAATTTCCGCAAAGAAGTCTGGCTGCCCTACTTTTCCTCCTTGCCAGTTCCCTCATTTTAAACCCATATTGTGAGTTCCATACTGCCCCTTTGTACTGAAACAGTGGTGTGACCTTTGTGTTACATCACCCTCTTTAACAAATGCAGAATTTTGAAAACTCTCGGTATTATCTGTTAAATGTAACCAGTCCAATTGAGTTTATCCTCGAGTGATAAGCGAATATGTTTTCACTTTGTCTTCAACAAGCAATTCCTCATCCATCTTATATTAATATTAAATCTTTTTATAGGTGTATACATAAGAAGCTGTTTATTTGTGTTGTACAATATATCATGGCCAGCAAAATTTTCCTTTATGACTGGAACCTTGGATTTGGTGCAAGTATTATGGATGGGATGAACCTCGTAATATAAGTCTACCAGACCCACCAGGTTACTGGCGGCAACAGATCCCTTGCTCCAGGAATAATCAATCAAGACGGTCCGACCGTCTCGACAAACATGTTTGCTCATTTTGGTGGAACAGCTGGGTGCTATCCCGCTTGTTTGTCCGGGTTTGTCTTGTGTAGAGTGCAGGCAACTGGTCTCCTTGGCGATCAATGTGAGCCGGCAGGCTAGCGGGCTGTGGGCCATTGAACCGACCCCTCGCCAAACCACCCCTGTCTCTGTCTGCTCCCCCTATTGGCTTCACCACATCCGATACGCACAAAATAGACTTACCTTTTCACTTTATCCGCTTACATTTTCTATTCAGGTTCTTTCAAATGCATATCAATTTAGTGCTACTCCAGCATCGCCAGATTGCTTTAAACCCTCAAACACTGCTCGAATTTGAAATTAAAAGTCAGAATAAATCTTTTGAAGAATTAGTGGGCAATATGTCTATGCTTTGCTGCAACTGATGTAAGAGTAGTTCTTTTGGCGGGATCAAATGGATATTGGTTGTATAGAACCTCAACAGTTTTGTTAAGGAGTTAAGATGCAACCTTTCTCGGCCGCTACTTTCAAGGACCCAGGGCCGGCGTTGAGGGGGGGGGGGGGGGGTTAGCGGGTCAAATGAACCCGGGACCGCCGGCTAATGGGGCAGGCCAGAAGCGAAGAATCCGCCCATTGTCTGTAGAGCTAAAAAAAAAAAAAGTCGCCCATCTTACCCCGGGCCCGAAATTCCTAGTGCCGGCCCGCCCTGCAAGGACCCTTAAACAGAACTAACTTCACCTCTACGTTTTTTAATAATAAAAACATATGAAATTTGTCTTTTTTTGTGTCGAGCGTTATGTTTCGTCGACATTCAAGTCTTTAGAGGTGGGACACGATGTGGGACAAGCAACGGGAAACTATTAATAAAATGTTCTTGGGTAATTAGCCAAGTTAGTCCATCGATGGAACATGACTTTTCGGCGATCACAAACTATGCCACCATTGTCAAGTGACTGCTGCCTGTAGGTTATACAGCTGCTTATATAACACGCTACCGCCGAAACGTCGTATTTCATCAATGGACTATCGCGGCTAGTTACTCAGGAAGATTTTATTCATTTTCATTTGGAATCCGTAGTGACCTGACTGCCACCCGTTTCGGATGACCCTCGAAATCACTCTGTCCAGCCGAGCGGTGAGACAAGGACAGATTGCCATATGGATTCGTGGATAAGCGTCTACATAGAAATCGACGACTGTTCAGATAGGAGTCTTGTGATAGGATTATTACTTGGAAATCAGGGCTAATCATTGCTGTTTATTTACATCAGGTTCTGAAGGCATGATACTGTACTTATATTTACAGAAAAATGGAAATAGCTGTGAATAACATTTACTATTACTATTACTGTCTAAAACTGGTGCAGTTGCGCCTTGCTAACCACCACCAACATTATGGGAACGAGGAGAGATAGAGCGAGCTTTGCAACATGGGTACCTCTAACCCAAACATGACAGGACTATTCCAATACATTGGAACTTCTGCCTAACTAAGGGGGCGTCCATAAATTACGTGAAGTGAAATAGGGGGGGGGTCGGCCAAATCTCACCAAGGGGGGAGGGGGCTACGGAACTCTCACGTGAGGTTTTGGAAAAATTATCGGACTGTAGAACTACAAATGACGCGAAACTCGATTTTAGATTTTTTTTGTAAAAGAAAAGGTCTCAAAAAGTTGCGAGGCGATTTCAAGGGGAGGGGGGGGGGGTCTCACGGACAAGATCTCTTCAGAGGGGGGGGGGGGTTGGACCAGATCTCACGAAGTCTCACCAGAAGGGGGGAGGTCCGGAAATCCGGAAAAACACCTCACGTAATTTATGGATGCCCCCTAACCCTCCGCTTCCATATCCAACTCTTTCTCAGCAGAGCCTACCTTCTGGTTTGCTGTAGAACATCTCTTGGGCTGCAGTGGCTCCGTTCCGAGGCCGGAGCCTGGTAGCTTCTTTCGTCGACTCCCGGCTGCACAATGCGACAATCAAATCGACCTACAGACAGATAGACCTAGCTAGCTCAGGGTTTTACTATGGTAACAATACAACGGGAAATAATTTGACCATGACCTTTGGAACGGACCATCCTGGCATGCGCCTGGAGTGATATCGGGAAACCATCAACAACAGAAATCTAAATTGCCGAAGGGGGATTTGAACTCGCGTCTTCATCCCCTGATCTCGGTAGAAGTTTGGCTAGTAGTCCATACAACGAACTCTAGTATTATTGTGATCTTTCAGTGGCCGAATACTACAGCACATTTTTACCAGTAAGTTACACAACACAGCATGGACACAGCATTTCATGAAAACAACCAATTTCCATGACGGGACTCGAACCAGCGACCCCAGCAACGCGTTGCTAGGCCCTGCAATGCCGGGCCGGAAAAGTTATACTTCTTTTGTGTCAAAGTACATATAAATGATCTTTGGTTCGGATTCCGCGTAAAACTGCAAATTCTTTCAAATCCCTGTCTGGCCATACAGATTTGGTTTTCCAGGCTAATACCAGACGGTCCCTTCAAAAGGCCATAGCTGAATTCCTTCCCGTTTCTTGTTCTCAAATCCTGTCCCACTTCTAATCACCTCGCCGTCGACAAAGCGCAAAGCCATAAGAAAAAAAATCCGTAACGACTGTCGACTTTGGTTAGGCGTTTAGTGCATTACACCACTAACTTTTGGTACGTAAGCACCCGAAATGATCTTAGAGGTCTCCATATCAATCATACAATACGCTTTTTTTTTAGATGGCTTTTGTTGGCATAAATATCCTCGCCTCACTAAACTTCAGTGTGGTTGAACCGTCCTCGATTGTTTTGAGTGCCAGAAATGGTGTGAGATTTGTGGTTATTTTTTTCCAATCGTTTAGGGGAATACTGGGATCAATTCCAATTTTTGTGTGGAAAAATAAATGGAATAGCATGACTTCATTAGCACTTATACACTTCAGGGGCAGATGAAGGCATTCGCTTGACATTAATAGGCATCAATGAGATTAACCTCTGTCCCTGTTAAATAAAAGAGTTGGAACACGCTATCGCACACTGTCCAATGGCATAGCTGTATAAATCAACTTTTGCGTTTATTAGCTCCTTTTAAATTATATCATTTTCGGATAATAATAATCAGATTTTTTATGACGATAAGACCATTTCATTATTTTACATTTGTATAGCTGTTGATGTTAAGAAGTTAGGGTTAGAAATGGCGACCAGGAACACATTGAGAGATTCCGTAATGGATCTGTCAAGTTAAACGGGGCAATTAGTCCAAGCGAGGCTTTGCGTTTACATGTTTTTAAATGGAACACAAATATTGTGGATGAAAAAAAAAACCAACACAAGGAGTGCAAGGTAAACATCATTTGTCAGACGCCCTCAGCGTTTTGAACACGTAAAGGAGTAAGGACCTACAGACATAAAACTACGACTCGCTGACCTCGGCAGTGTAGTCTCGCGTTCCAGAGGTAGCGGGTTCGAGTCGGGCCGAGGACATGGGTGGTATTAAGTGTTGTGTTCCTCTTGTATCGTCTATACCATGGAGAATGTGTAATACACTGAGTGATCCAATACTTACAAAACTACAGAATTATATAGTGCTGGCTGTAGGGCCTGCTAGCCAAATGCCATTTAAAAAATACGACTCGCATCACCCAAGACCCTCAACTAATCGTGTACGTGTCTTAGTGCAGAGATATTAATGTACCTAAACTAACAACTGTTGCCATTGTGTCAATTGATTTGTGCGCTTCCTTGACCTGCCTACACTTTCTTTGACTACTTAATTGAATGTTCGTAGGTATTGGAATCCTTGTTGTAAGAAACCAATACTACTGATAATGTCTCTTACCAATGACACACAGTCGATATTTTTATAAAATATCTTAACAGCAAATTGTTCGTCGAGATCCATCCTAAGAATCATCCATTCGTCAAATGACATTGTTATTAATCGAAACAAATTCTCGAGTTTGAGTTGCATATTTCTTTATCGAATATATTGAGCCCTTTTCCGGAAACAAGAGTGGGATGAGTTGGCTTGAGCGACATGCTAATGTTTACAGTATATATGTAGCGGTCTGGTGGTTAAGTGTCTGACTGGGGAACGAAAGGTCCCTGGTTCGAGTCCCTGTGTCGGCGGGGATTTTCATAAACCCTTAGCCCGACTTTCACCTTCGGCACAGCTTGCTGTGTAATGTCAAGTACGCCAGAACGCTTCCGGGGTTCGGATTCCACGTTAAACTGTAGGTCCTCTGTATCAGGTAGGGCTACCGGGTAAGGTTAAAGCGGCTAAGAGGTGGAGTGTGCAGCCACTAGAAACCCTATCACCAGTTCATTACAACCACACGGAATAATTATTATTATTTAGTATATATGTAGCTATAAGTAGGACGGGTTGCGCGTGTAATATTAATACTTTGAAATTTTCACTTCTCTCGGCAGTCCACAATCACTGCCATTTGTTTTTTTTATTTTTATTTTTTATTTTACAAAGGATTATGAAATGAAATCACGTATTGTACCTAAGTTACCCTCACGGTCGCTTTGACCTCCTCCTTTGCAGTCAGCGCATAGTCAAATGCAGTGAGGAATCCAATGGCGTCATGACTCTCAGATATGAATTAAACCACTGTTTCTCAATGTGTGGTCCACGAAAATGGTTCAGATGGTCTACAGATTAAACTTTAAGCCCAACTTTTGCATCTACAGGATGAGCCCTGTTCCTTCAATAGGCTATTCATTTCCAGTTGGCATGAAAATGAGCGCGTTTCGTCTAAGCATTAAATAAATGACCGTTCTCTATGGATCTTGTAGCAGGTGTGAGGGATCGCGGTACGTGGTAGGGTAAGTAAACATCAAAAAAAAAAGTATAAGGTAGGTTGGTGGTTTAGTGTAGAATCCAGCTCATAGTAACATTATTATTTATTTGGTTTTTAAAAATTAAGAGCCTGGGCAGTATCTAATTAACTTTCAGTAGTTGATTTCCAGTTTCATGCTTTGGGTGCTATTGGGTATTTTTCATAGGGACAGACTTCGAAATGAAGAGATACCAAAAATAGCTGACGTGAAGTCATTACAGAGAGAAGATTAAGGTGATATGGTCAAGTCAGGAGAAGAGATGAGGAGGATCTAGTTAAGGACGCTGTAGACCGGGAAAGATGGAGGAAACTCATCAAGGCAGCTGACCCCTGATGTTGTGGTGGAGAAGTTCACTTCAAGTTTCATAACTGTTTCCACAGAATTTCAAAAAAATGCTTTCAGATTTATAATGTTAGTGTGGTACAATAAAATATGTCACTGATATTAATAATACACGCATAGGTAAAAATTAGGCCTGTGAGTGTTAGTGGATCGCAGCATTGTTTTTGACAATTTACTGGTCTCCGGATTGAAAAAGGTTGAGAAACGCCGATTTAAACGACCGATGATGATTTGCAGTCCCAATAACACAATAATTTAGCGCCATAAGATTATGACGGCAGAAGGTGCTGGTAAATCAGCCTTTTTTCCAACAACAGCCATTATATACACTTTCACTTCAGGAGGAACGATAGTTTTTCAATATTACTGTGACCAAATAATGATAATTTCGTGTGGTCTAAGCGACATACTTGCAGAATTTCTTACCGGCAGCTCAATCCTTTTCTAACGTAAACTAACCTGCTAAATGTGTTACGTAAATGAAACATGCAGTTTAACGTAGAATCGAACCGTGGAGTGTTTTAGAAGTTTCGGTTTTAATTCCAAATAAATTTATTTCAATTCGGATTTTTTTTTTTTTTTTTTTACGATTTCATTCCTCCCATCTGAAAGCTGGGAGGCGGGCTGTTGGAGAGTCACAGGAGACTCTTTTCAGCCAAATTACTCTCTACGGGGAGGGAAGGGGGATAGAAGGTCGGCCGTGGCCTTGTAGGGAACCATCCCAGCATTCGCCTAGAGTGGTTGAGGAAAACCACGGAAAACCTCAGCCAGGATGGCCGAACGAGGTTTGACCCTCGTCCTCCCGAATGATAGGTAGGAGGCCGAAAACGGCCTAGTAAGGTGCTGCTGATACGTATCTCTGTAATCATTTCGACTGCAAGATGTGTCTTGTCTCTAAATTGGTACAAATTTTCGGACATTTTTATGTTAATTTCTCAGCTTTTCTAAGAACAGCAAAATAAAAGTTACCTTACATTACTCCTGGAATCAAGAGATGATATTGATCAAAAGTTTTGCGTGATTGACGGGCAGATAGAAATACTTTTATTTAACCCCCAGCTTTCTAGCAACTAAGAAGATTTTTAAAAATCCTGAGATTCTGTGCTGCATAGTGCTCAGAATCTCATTAAAATCAATGCCCTAGTTTTGAATCGCGCGCAACGTAACGCAAGTTGTTTCTATAAATCGTAGTGTTTATGTCATGTAAACAAGTCGAAGTACTACGTGTTTTACTGTTTTATCTTAAGTATGGGTTTTTAGAACGTAGTGTCACTGCATCATAGATTTATGTGGAATGTTGTTCCATGGTTCAACCGCGAGAGTAAGTTATGTAGTATTGAAAAATTGCTGATTTTTCGCACTAACGTCTTCCGTCATTCAATCGGACTTTGTGGAATTGTAATATCCTGAATAGCTTTCCTTGAAATTGCTATAGTTTCAACACTAACATCATCCTTACAAAACATCTAATTTTCAGCATTCAACATCAGAAGAATGCCTGTCCTGTATACGAAATACTTAGCGAAGTATATACTGCGAAGTACATCATGACGGCTGAAAAAACTTATAAATTTGGTATTTATCTCGTCTGTCTCTCATTTGCTTTACGCTCTTCGTAAAGATAGAGAGAAAAGCTATGAACACAAGGTCGAGAGTCATCACCAAACTTCACTATGTTATCATTCCTGTGAGATATAGACATCCAGGCATCATGAAAGTCTTAAATATGTCGATGAAGTGGAATTATAATCAGTTCTAGAGACACAGGCTCTATCGTAGACGCCTAAGCTACCGGGTAGAGGGGCTCTACAATTTTACGTGGAATCCACACTACGGAATCTCCTACATTAACAAAGCAAATCATCAGTCTCAAAGCCCGTAAAAATTCCAGCCGAGATCGGAATACGAACCAGGGAACCTTTCATCTCCAATCAAATGTGTTAACCAAGTGATTCATCAGACCGCTGATGGTGAGGGATCATCGGAACATAATCTGAAAACACGATTGCTTATGAGTGAACTGTCTTTTCTCATTAATCTACAGTCTTAGAGTTGCGCGGAAAAGATATGAATTATCAGTACGAGTTTTATCGAGCAGTATTAGTCATCGAAACACTCCATTTAATTTGATGAACTGATTTTGATTGTGTCACTTTATCGGCATTAATTCCAAGCAGTGATACTCATTAACATTTATATTCTCTCTCTCTCTCTCTGCAGTTATGTCCACGTGAACTCATGGTGTGTAGTTTACTGTGACATACGCCTCGATCCTCTGTTTGACAACCTGAATTTCGATTAAGGGCTTTGACCTAATCGGTCAACCTTTTAGCAGCATTAAGCTATCAATTTTCCAAGATTAACACCATCTCTTCTCGACAGTAAGTAAAAAAATGGCAAATCTTTTCTGGTGCCTGGAGTTGATGATAGTGTATTTAGTTCGTGATTATATGGAGGGAAATGTGGAAAATTGATTTTGCACCATGTTTGCTAAATTGCGTATGGCGTTGTTGGCCGGGATATTCCCGAAGGGTTGGACCACCGAGAGACAGTTAACATTCCGTTTCTATCATGTATGTACCTATAGTTTAACGTGGTATCCGAACGACGGAACTTCACAGCGTAATCATATGAACAAAACAAAGCCCGTAAAACTCCATACCCCACTGGACGTTAAACCCGGAACGCTTTATCCACTGAGCTACCAGACCACTCCCCGTGTTAGGATTTAATGGCATAAATTTCGATTATCTATTTTCCATGCTATGTCTGACAGCAAGAAATAATTAAAATACTGGCAGCGACTTTGCAACAAAGGTTAGGATTCAATTTTAGTGTTTATATCTTAGCATTCGTCTTAACTATCGCGCCCCAGAGGCTCTGGCGTTCCTGCACCATGATGGTATCCGACGGCTGTCATAGAGTTGATATGGTCAATTGCGTGAAGTATTTGGGCTTAACAGTACAAAGCATTGTACATTAATTTGGTCGTAGGTATAGCTAATTATATGCTGTAATTCATAGATCGAATCTTAATTTTAATGCACGAAGGAGGTATAGTACAAAACTCTTGTGCGACCATATTTGGACTACTGTTGTACCGTTTGAGATCCGTTTCACAGTGTAGAGAAAGTACAGAGAAGAGCCGCTAGATTCGTGACTGCTTGCCACAGTCCTTAGGAAAACGTCATAGAATTGATTCGTAGATTGGGCTGGGTGTCTCTGTTAGACATACGACGTAGGTTTCGTTTGAACTTATTGGTAAACATTGCTATACCCTCTTTCATTAATGAAATACTTCGTCCACCAATCAATTTGGGTCTCTATGAGAGGAAAGATAAAATTAGAGAAACACGGTGCCGCACTCATCCTATATCAATTCTTTCTTCCCTCGTGTTAAACGGCATTAGATTGCACAGAGTAGAGATTAGTTTTTGTGCCAAAACACCCTCTGCCACCCACAATTTTGTGATTAACAGAGTATATATAGATAGATAGATGTACTGGTTTGAGCTGCGGTGATGGAAAAATTTTCACCGATGGAGCTTCATTGGCTGAGTAGGAGAGGTGGTGTGCACGATTCCTAATCATTATAGTCCTGGATTAAATCCCTAACTTCTAGAAGAGTTCACACGACACTTTTCATAGTGATTTGTGCGTCACAGGGGAAGGTTAAACCTGAAGCCCGCTTGTGAGAAAAGTTCAGGGGCAATCAACCTTGATTTATAAAGTAGGGAACTAATTTATAAAATTTATAAACCATAGTTACAGCAAGTTAAAGCATTTAATAATAATTACTTACCAAATAATTTTATGTCGGATTTTTGGCAAGTTTGGCAGAATAAATCTTTATAAAACGTCTTACTGTAGTTAAATCTTTCTTTTTGTTTGTACTTTGCATACATAGAAGAATATATATAATTATTTCATTTATTAATGAGGTCCCTGAGCGTGATGCTACGAAACTAAATATTGGATATCTGGCTGAATTTTTGTAACGAACAAACGGTCTCCTTTTTCGGAAATATTCAGGCGGTTTCTTTCTTTGGCCGTAATAAGTTAACATCACAAAAGCCTTACTACGCAAGATATGAGATAGGGAAAGTTTTAATAAACTGAATATCATTTTCTATATATTTATATATGACAGGTATTTTTTTATTTTGCTACAGGTTTTCATACCCACCATTATCGAATTTATGTTTAGTTTCTTCATCATATCTAATTTCTAACAGTTCTTCTTAGCAAGTTGTATTAGCTTCTTCAATATTTACCGATCGTGGTGGGTGAGTGGTAACCCTCTGGCCTCGCATTCTGGAGAACGCGGGTTCGAATCCCCGTCCGGGCATCCAGATTTGGGTTCTCCATGGATTCCCCAGATCACTCCAGGTGAATGCCGGGATGCTTCGTTTAAAAAGCCATAGCCGAATTCCTTCCCATTCCTTGTCCCCAGTCCCATCCCATCTCTAATGACCTCGACGTCGACGAGGCGTAAAGCCACTCGAATCCCCGTCGGGGCATCCAGATTTGGGTTTTTCATGGTTTCCTCAAATCACACCAGGCGAATGCGTAATGCTTCCTTCAAATGCCATTGTAGAATTCCTTGCCGTTCCTTGTCCCCAGTCCCATCCCGCCTCTAATGACCACTACGAGGCGAAAAACGATAAGTAAGAAAAGTGTTTTTCTTTTTTAAAGTTTGTAATTGGTGAGGAGGTGATTGGTGAGCTTTGGTGACAGTATTTTTGTAGATGGCCGGTACGTTTGGTCTGAGATTTAAACCTGAGACAGTTTGTCGAGTATAGAACCGTTTTAACGCGCGCTGCCACACCGAAAAACAGCAGAATAATTCGATATTATAGACCAGAATCGAGTACCTACCCATTGCGGTGTAATAAACTCCGTACTGGTCATAAATCTGCAAGTAAAAATAAAAATTCTCTCGGACTTCCTAAACACAAAGTTTACTACTTTCCAGTTAGCGCCAGCAACAGTTGTCAGCGAGGTTTTTAACACGGATAAGAATTTACTAGCTCGACGAAGATTCGGCTGTAGTTTTCGTGACCAGACATTTTCTGTTTGACTCGTGGTGCGTTTTGTGATTCTTCACTGTGTGTTTGGTGAAATGCGGCGACGTGCACGTAACGAGCTCTGTTGACCGTTTAACTGGGCAGGTGTGAGTCAGCAGCTGAGTAGGCCTGTTGGCGATGCTGCCGCCTGATAAAATCAACCACTCTGGCAGACGCTCCCTCCCTGCAACAAAAAGTGCCGCGTTTGTACAAAATTAGTAATCGCGTCCTGGTTGAAGAAAAACTCAGAGTTCCTCTTCCTTAACCGCCGCTCCAAAATTGAAGTAGAGCTTCCGGTACGAAATGAGTCCATTCAAGGTCACGGAGTTGCAAACTAACAACAATTTCAACATATAATATCACCTGCGAAAAATATGCAAATAATAACATTTAATTTGTTCAAACTGGATCATATACGTGACTACTGAAAAAAAAAATAGTTCCGATATAATGATTAAAGTTACTTGCCTTACTTGATTCGATAGGTAACCCTTGGGAAAGGACAAAAGTGTGCCAAACAAATGTGGGACTTCCTCATAATTAAGATCGTGTGAGATATGTTTTATCCGCAAAATAAAAGCTGTATATAGTAAAATGTTACCGCTGACTAAGTTTGTAAGAAATTATTGACATTCATTTTCTTAAAACAAGCAGTTATCCCACGCTGTTAGATCAGTTGGCTACGCAACCGTGATAGTGTCCGACGCTGACACGGTTTAACTGGTTCAATCCTGGCGGTTGAAGAAAGTTTCGTCTTCTGGACTTGGTCTGCATGGTATGAGAGATGGTGGTGCCCATTTCCTAATCACCAGATTCTGTTATGCTGACGATCTGCCACTGGTACAACAATCCCACAACATTCAGAAAATTGAAAATAGTTTAACAGCAGACCTCAAAGCCCTGAGCAACTATTTTAAGAAATAGCGTCTCGTACCCAGTTCCAGCCAGATGGAAACCAGTGTCTTCCACTTAAAGGCTCGTTCCCACTGCGCGTGGTAGGCAGGACGCGCCTTTCATCTTTTACCGCCTGGCGGTGGGTCGACGCGCACCGTCCCTGCTAACATATGCGGCAAAGATGACAGGCGTTCCCTAGCACGCGCCGAGGGACACACCGTGGGAACGAGGCTTTAACAATCGGGTGGCGAATCTCTCGCTTGACGTTCTTCTTGATGGCACTCCCCTCCGACACCACCCCTTTCCGAAGTATTTGGGAATCGTAATGGATCGCACCTTGTCGTACAATAAACATCTAAACAACCTTGCAGCAAAACTAAGAACTAGAAATAATATTCTGCAGAATTTAATTGGCATCTCAGGGTGAGCATCCGCATCCACACTTCACACCTCAGCACTGAGCCTTGTGTATTCTGCAGCTGAGTACTGCTCATCTGTCCGGATGAATAGCATCATCCACACAAAAAAGATCGACATAGTTTTGAACCAGACAATACGGATAGTTTGTGGATGTATCAAGTTCACTCCACTGTTCTGGCTATCTGTTTCGAGTAATATCGAACCGCCTACGATAAGACGACGCAATGGCCTAATTTCCCAATATAATAAGATCTGTCATAACTTGGATATCCCCACCCACGACGACATAGAACCCAATTTCACAGACTTAAATCAAAGAGGCCAAACAATTTACTTTTCGTTTTACTCCTTTATTTTGTTATAATTCCTAAAAGTTACGGCTTTTTTTTCTCTACACTCTACTTTAAATAATTACCAGAAATTAAGTTCCTTTTAATAACTTCTCTTCTGTTTATTCTACATACTTGTGCTCTTACCATGAATGAGAATAATATTGGAAATGTATATACATTTAATTACATTCGTGTTTCTTACACTATGATTTTCTTTTCATTTTTTTAAATTGCTTTACGTCTCTCAACAGCGAGGTCTTCAGAGACGGGAAAGGATGGGGGCAAGGAATGGGAAGGAATTCGGCTATGGCCTTTTTGAAGGAAGCATTTGCCTGGAGTGATTTGGGAAACCATGGAAAACCCAAATCTGGATGCCCGGACGGGGATTCTATCCGCTGTCCTTTACAATTCTTCTTCTTAATTACCACTTTACTGCCAAGGTACTGCAAATTATCCATGTGATTTAAATTTTTCACGCTCCAGATAAATAACAGGCTTCATGTTCTGTCTTTTACCATTGTGACTAGCCTTTCTTAAATCCCAGTATACTTTATGATTTTTTGAAGTTCTTTCACACCTTCAGATAGTTTCATTGTTGAATTGTCCTTATTGCTCCATCTGTTTCAGATGTTTGCTCACTGATCTTCACAAAAAAAAAAAATCTTTTATTGCTCTTCCTCCACAGTTGTACAAGCATCCAAAACTTCAATTGCCTCTGTGGTTTCCATCATTAAATCTTTATTTCTTTTTATGTGTTCATAGTTCTATACTCAATGTTCAACTAAACTTCTTCAGTCCTTCTGCAAAACAAATTATATCTGATAATATTAACGGGAGAGAAGCATGGAGATTGGAGTGGATAGCCTCAGCCCCACCAGAATGGCACTCCCCATTTGACAGTCAACAGGCACTAAAGAGACTCGACCTTCCTCGCAAGACCTGGACAGCTCTTAACAGAGTTTGATCTGGTCATGGCAGATCTGCTTCAGCTCTGTACGGCGTGAGGAATGAGAGATTCACCGAATTGCGACTGTGGTGAGAAAAACACAAACCATCCGTCACGTGACCTTTGATTGCCTACTTCGAGCCTTCAGGGGATCACCGAAAGACTTCAAAAATATTTCAAATGAAGCTTCACAATGGATGCACTATGTCGATTTTGAATTTTAACTATAATTTAATGTTACTTTTTATTAGTGTGAAACGATTGTATTATTGATTATGTGCTATGGCCATAAGATAAATAAATAAATAACAAGGTTGAGCACCAAAGCCCTGTGTTAAATCCCACACCTTTCCGCAGTACGTATGGAGTGAGGGCTGAATGGTGATTTGCATGGAAGACCCCTCTGTGTCTTTCGGAAAAGTAAGCCTGAATAGACCAGCATCTCTCATTCACAACACAAAGAACACTCTGCATTGAATACATACACAATCACAACAGTCACTGTCGCTGTTACACTGGGGTAGACAATGGAAAACCACCCCACTTCATCCACCAAGGTGTCTTCGCTCGGTCACGGACAAGGCTTTCGCAAGAGAAGAAAAGTTAAAAAAAAAAATTCTTCAGTCCTCAGGTTGGTTTCATTATTTATTTGCATGAATGTTGGCAAGTATGGAGCAAATTACTTGCTGCAAATCCTTAACATTTTCTATTTGAAGATCATTTAAGAATCAGTCTACGTAAACTTATAGATCACAAAACACACAATAGAAAATAATTGTGTGTAACAGTTTTTTAAGTGGTTCAATGTATTATACTTACTGGTTAATCAATGTTTATTACTAATAATTCATAGCTTGTTTTATTAATGTTACTTCAACCTGGTAACACTTAGGACAGTATTCCTCAGTATAGCTCATGGTAAACACAAACCAAATTAGCTTCAAGGAGGAAAATAATAAACTGGATGTATGCAACGCACTAACCGGCAGGAAACATATTCTTACCTCAGGGCTGAAGGTTAGTCCAAGGGTTTGGAAAGGATTATTTTGGTGCAGGCGTCTGTATTGTGCGAATCGGCACAGAACACCTCCTACACCTACAAACAGACTGTAAACGCGATTCTGAAGAAAAGCTGTGTAGCTAATTCAATAGAACAAAATAGTTCCTGTAATGGAGACTCGAAGCAGTTTAAAAAGAAATATTAAAAATAAAAATCATCCGAAAACTTTGGGACTGACAAGAAATTTTCTTAATGAATGGATTAGAAGACAAATTATAAAGAAGCAGAGCAGACATCGAAGTAATAATTATTTTTAAAAGGTGTTTCTTGCGACGTGTCATACCCTACTAATATCGATAAATTAGGTATCATTTTAAAGATAAAGTTATCCGCTATGGTAACATCGTTAATTGAGGAAGGAATTTTTAGAAATTCAACTCTTAAATGGCGAAATTATTAATAAAGGTTACGGGAATGCGATAGTTCGGAGTCAGGCTGCCAGGCTTCGGTGGCGTCGATCGCATACCGCTATATAGTAACACAACATATCACAGAGATATCAATAAACTTGGAATGTTTTCTACAGTAAGGAGTTTTGGAATATTTTTGTTTCTGTTACGGAAACTTTTCGTCATTTCTAATTGTTTCGTAACATGTTGTGTTCTGCTACGAAACTATTTTACTTGGAAAATAAACTTCATCCTACTACAAACCACCAACCTCGTAATTCATCGTAAATAATTCGACATTTTCGCACGGACCCACGTAATGTCATATAAATGAAATAAAAAGAAAATGCGTCAAACCAAAAGAAGCGATCCTAGGTAAAGTAAAATTGGCACACATGAAAATCGAACTTTTTTGTAGCAACAAAAAATTGGCGTGTTAACAGAGGTGTTGAAGTTGATAGAAAGCCTCTTTTACTATGAAAACAGAGGGTTAACCTGTGGGTTCCAACACCCTTCAACCCCTTCGAAGGGGTTCTAACTTGTTCAAACTTCCAGGTCAGTGATTGTATTTTTCCCTGTTAAAGTTCCTATAGGCTACTGTTGCATGAGTCCTGTTTTCACTGAATTCATTTACTGGAGATTGAAGGGCATTGTGAACGATCTTATATTTTGGTTAGACGTATTTGTAATTTTTCTAAATGATTTGGCCTGAACAGAATTCCTGTGTCCCGTTATAACATAAGTCATAGTCAGTGCCAGTGGAAGAAATAAGACGTAGGTAATATAAAGACCTAGAGCAACGTTTTTAGGCAAGCTGGCGGCTACGCTAGCAATGCCCGCGTTTCGCTTACTCAGCTGCTTCGGCAAGCACATTGCTGGCCGCATTCTGGCCCCAGACGCTCACACGGGGCGACGAGGGGTTAATACAAGACGCCCCACCAACCAACTCCCGTGAGAAAATGGCTCGACTCTTGCTTCAGCCGTCTGTAGCCTGAATTAAAAGTGTAATGTCATCATTACCAGGGTTCCAACAATACTGATTACAGGTTTAGATAGTTTTATGTAACCGCATATGCTTGAAAATTACACGTTTTATTAAGAAAACATCATACAAGATGATTCGTAAGTCCGGGATATCGTACAATAATTGTGCAGTGGCTATGACAAATACAGTAAAAAGTCACATCTGGAGAAACAGAATCTCTCAAAGTTTCTGCTGCCCCTTAGAGGTGCTCTATAAGTCCACGTTTGCAGACATAGCAGACATGAGTCCTGTGTTGTGGAGTTCCTGTCACACAGGTCCCAACATTCCACGGTCTATACCACCGACCGCATGCAATAATCTTTATCGCATTTATCACAAGAGCGTACTGTCTCATATTTTGTACGAAATATTCGCTGCACCGTTACATCTGTCTCACAGTTAGCGAATTTTAAGACGCAGAACGATTTCTGTTCGTCGCTGAACGCTGTGTTGTTTTGACTGCACTCTAGTGGCTAAATAAGGCAATATGCGAAGGCATCTATTGTTAATTAATTTAATTGCAATGGAGCACAGGCTCCGGTGACAATTTCTCTACACACCCATCTTCCCCCTATCCTGAACCTGCCTACATTTGCCCTCTACAAATTTTATCTTTAAATTCTTTCAAAGTTTTCGGTAAATTATTCATCATTTCTCTTGGTAACTCATTCCAATCCCTGACACCCTTACCTAAAAAAGAGAATCTTCCTACATCCTTGTGCCTGAAATAGAGTGCCAGCATGTGGTCATGGTCATCTTTGCCCTTCCATGCACTACTTTTCATACCTATTGCAATATCTTTCCATGCCTCATCGCCAGTATATGCCCTGTACACTCCCATGACCTTACTCATTCTCCTCCTGTCTTGCAATGAATCCCATTCCAGCTCCTTATCATATCCGTCACTGATTGCATTCTGCGATAATTTCCAGAAACAAATCTAGCAGCCCTTTTTTGCACCCTCTCCAACTCTTGTATTTGATACGTAAAATGAGGGTCCCATACTACACTACCATATTCGAGCAATGGTCCGACCAAAGTTTTGTAACCAAATTCCTTGACTTCTCTCGTACATCCCCTCATCACTCTCTCCAACAAGTGCAGAACTTTGAAACCTTTTCCTACCACCTGTCCTATGTGTCCTGCCCAGTTAAGTTTGTTATCAAAAGTAATTCCAAGATATTTACATTTCAAGTCTTCAGCAAGCAATTCTTTCCCCACCTTATATTCATAATTAACCTTTTGTTTTTTATTTGTGTATCTAATAAGCTGACTCTTCTTTGCCTTTTTCTTCATTCCATGTTTATCACCCAATTAGATATCATGTCCAGATC
>JARYHS010008074.1:53961325-54068246 GCA_031002005.1 Vandiemenella viatica
CATACTCACCATTGCTTTCAAAAACGTATAAGGCTCATATTAATGTCGAGTTTTGCAGTTCTGTAAAATACATTAAGTACCTTTGCAAATATGTTAATAAAGGCAGTGATTTGGCCGTATTTGAAGTTCAAAATGTAAATAAAAATGACGAAATAACACGATACCAAATAGGTAGATGCATCAGCAGCAACGAAGCTATCTGGCATATTTTTAGTTTTCGCACCCATGAAAGAGACCCTTCCATCCACCATCTTATAATACATCTTGAAAACGATCAACGTGTATATTTCACCGAAGAAAATATTTTCCAAAGAATACTTGAGCCACCAAAAACGACAAACCACAAACTGAATTTTTCACATTGTGTCAAAAATCTGATGTGTTCCGCCAATTCGCAAAAACATTATTATATACCGATATTCCAAGCTATTTTTCATGGAACAAATTAGGTAAAAAATGGTAGCCACTTTAACAAGGAGAACCACATCCTTCGATCGCAGGCATATTCAAAGCAAAGACTTTCCACAGTGCATCCAAAACAACGTGAATGTTTCTTTTAGCGTTTGTTATTGGTGAATGTTCCCGGACCAGCTTCTTTCGAATGTTTACGAACAGTTAATGGTCGAGTGTAAATACATGTCGAGTGTTCAGTACATGTCAAGATGCATGTCGCGAGTTGCAGCTGCTGGTAGACAACAGTTATTGGGACCTGACACTTGCTGATGCAGCGTTGACAGCCACGCCGAATAGTATTCGTTAAAGTGTTTGCAATTATTTTGACAACATGTTATCCAACACAATCTTCAAGTTTGTGGGGAAAATATAAAAACAGTATGACTGAAGATATAACTGAAATTTCAGTTTATATAAATAAATAAAAAATAATTTATTTATTTATTTTATAAATATCAATTTTTATATAATTTCAATTAAGTAATTTGTAATGAAATGTAAATTAAATTTTTTTATGATCGTTTGTCCTTAATTTCAACTATCCGTAACTCTTTACCAATTACATTTGAATTTCCAAATCGACTACAATGTTTTTGTCTTTATTAGTGAATATTAATTTGACTACTTGAGGAAGTTTAGAATAACATTAATCCAACGTACTATAATTAGTAAGTCACAGCAACGCGTGACCGGGTCTGCTAGTATCTTTTAGTTTTTGTGTGGGGCTGCGCGGGAGCGATCATTGGTCAGGTATAGCGAAATGCGTGCCAAGTGCAACTTTATTACGATGAAATAGGGACCTAAAACAAACTCTTTGAGATTATGTTGCCTATTTTAAGACTGATTTTGTTTGATTTTCAATGCTACCTACTTGACGTCAGCGAGAAATTAATTTCGCAGGCGCGACTGGAAATCGCAGCAGGAATGATGCATTTAGAATTTAACACCGGGTGCGTTTTCGATACTTTTGATTCGATATAAGTATTTTTCTTCCGATACCGAGTAAGTATCGAATGAATTAATTCGAATACGAAAAGTACTCGGTATCGAAACAAAAGTATCGAGTACTTACTCGTATTTAAGTGAATCGGATCATCACTAGTTATACCCTGCAGGACTGGGTCCGCACCCACATTCTACCATTCCGGCCTACTGAGATGGAGCAAACCCCCCCCCCCTTTTCCCCCTACATCATGGATGTGCCAGGCAAGAATTACTCAAGTGGAGGATTGGGAAGGTACCCTGTCTCCTTTCAGCAGAGCTAATTATTGTGTATGATACCACAACCAAAGGCCCTGATAGTTTATTACTCTTCGTATCGTCATTCGATGCAGTGAAAGCTTCAATAGCTGCGCCTGGAATGGAGGTGTGAACTATACCCTGTTCACTCCGAACTGGCGGTTCAAGGTCATGTTCACCTGGTGGCCCCGCTCCTCACCTCACCACCCCCACCCTCTTAGCCTATCCGTGTTGATCACAGTGTCAAGACAGGCGATTGGTCAATTTCCCCTTCGCATGTAGGGGTAAGGGCAGCGGAGTGGGGATAGAGTAGAGTGACCTTGAGACGCCTCTGTTAACTGAACGCGCTATAACTGCGGAGACAAATACGAGATGCATCACGTGACGCTAGGACGACAAGCATGGGGCATGCACACGTGTCTGGGTCACGTGTCGTCTGTTTGTCTCGAATGGCCGATGATGTGTTGGCATTCTAAGGACATTTATCGCTTTTTAACGCCTCCTTCGGAAGGATCCGACCAACCTTCTGGTTGTGCCCTAACTTAAGTATTTCTGATACAAATTACAGGATAATTATAGACAGTAGCGGAGGGACGTCGTCACGACAGCTGAAACACAAACGAATTATTCCTCAGCGTTTCATGGAACGAAACAAAAGATTTTTACTTTTAAAATATATTTTATCTTGTTATAATTGTGTGCAGCTTACTGCATGTGATTTTTTTGTACATGTAGATATTTGTCTGATTGAATTACATTTGTTGTCAATTTTATTCTGTTGTTTTGTATGGTGAAAGTTAAACATTACACTCGCGGAAAAACCTATCACTAGAGCATGCTTGTGATATATAAATATCTTTTTTAATTTTTTTTTTAAATACAATCGAAGCAACCTTGTGCGTCCCAAGATGTATTAAAAATTTAAATATTTTATTTGCTTTGTTGATCTTTTAAGTCACTATCTGCAAAATTTTGTTTTATGATAGATTTTTCATTAGGGTAAATATTAGTGTATATGAATTACTTTAATACTCAGCCCCTTTTTTCTAAGTTATGTGCAAACTTTTTTAAAAAAAATCAATGATTTAATATATGTATGTGACTGTACAGCGAAAGTGAGCTTAAGACTAATAAATGTTAAATAATGGTCTAAATATTTAAGATGTGAGGTTTACACCTTAGATATTTTTCTTTTGTTCAGATATTTTATTAATTGTGATGATAACGTATAGCTAAACCGAACAAAACGTAACTGTATATGTATCAGGCATAGGTTATCTGATTGTGAGAATAATAAATACATAAAGTTGGCAGCACCGATTGGTGACGTTAGATTAATCCAGAGATGTTATAGAGTTTCAGCATAAGACTACTCCATGGGCAGGGAAATATTTGCCATCAGAAGAATTAGGCTCGATAATATATTATAAGTTGAATAAAGCAGGAATCAAGGGTGAGTTGCTAACAAAACGATTTAAATATCTTATCTTGGTTCTGTATAGCCGGTAGCTCTTTGCTGTTTTACGGAGTTAAGCAATATCAGATTTTAATAAGTGCATTTGGTAATAATACAGATCGCGATACATAGTTACCTATATGCGGCTGAATTAATGTCGTCGGAGCTAATGAAAGAAATTTAAATGAGAAGAAATACTGAAATCGTCTCCTTGTCCCTCGTCGCGGAATTTTATTAATCATTATGGTTCGGGTTACCTGGCTCGTTATATACATGGAACTATTTTCATTTACATCTAGACATCAGAACAAGCGACACATAAAAGCAACGCTAGTCAAAAGTAGCTACTGAAATCTGTTTTCCTGTGCTGGACCACGGAATGACTGATGTCATTCTGATCCTGGATGTTTTTTAAAAAACTATAACCTTCGTTGATATTGCTGCTTGAAAAATCAAAACTATGGGGATTCTACGATAACCTTCGGCGCCGCAATTTGATGATGGATTCTTATGTAACTCGACGAGAAAAATCGAAAGTAAAGAACAAGATTTTTTGATATCTCGCTTTGTTTCGAGATATCGCAACTCAAAATTGAAGTGGTTAGGTTGAGATGCGTCCTGCACCAGAAAAAAATTTCTCCATAGTTACAAGGAACTACACGCTGTACATTCATGATAGGCGTTTTGCTTTATTTCTAACAGTTGTGGTTATATTGAAAAACGCCTGGACCAGAAGAAAAACATCACCAAAAGCATAAGTAACTACACCAATTACTGATTACCCTCATTATAAGAATTCATCTTCAAATTGCGATTATGACAGAGCTGCCAAAACTTTAACGCACATTCGCAGTATCGCGACCTGGAGGAGTACCATTCATTTTAATGCTTTATGTTCTGTTTAACTGCAAAAGTAGACTTAATTTTGCGAAATTAAACAATGATTGCTCTGCAAGTACCAGTCAGTACCTATTTGGCAGGGTACAACCGAACAAATCAAGAGTATTCTTCACATAGCGATTTGAAGTTTTCACGATGCTGCTTTTCACGCATAAAAGGGCGACTACTTTTGTAAATAGAGATGGTAATTACTGGTTAAACATTTTCGTGAACTGCCATGTTTTTCGTTGGATGGGTATGGAGCATATTTAGATTGAAAATTTATCGGTACGAAGACCGAGTAAGAATAATCTTGAAGATTTGGAGCAACATGCATTAAAAGAGATCAGTGGAACTGTTCCGGAGTTACACCGATACCGCGAATATTAAAAGCAAATCCCATTGCTTGAGCATGGTGGATAGTTTTGGTCCACATTATGGGTGCGGAATACAGAAGTTGGAAGGAGTGAAGTTAGATTGTTTGTAGAATTTATAGCATATCAATTACTGATCTGATAATGGAGATGGATTGGGAGTCACTGGAAAACACGTGGTAGGTGAAAAGAAAGTTAGGAATTATGTTGGCTACGAGACCTGGGTGGATATTGGTAGAAGAATTAGGAATATTACGTAGAAATGAAGATATGAACATGACTAGAAACTGGAAGTCGATTTGAAGAGCAAGGGAATGGGAAAATTTTTCTTTTTTAGGTAAGGGAGTCGAAGGATTGGAAAAATTTAGAGCAGGAAATGATGAACAGTTGAACTGAAACAGAGAAAGGATTTATGATACAAATTAGTCAAATGCGAAAGTTTGTGATTAGGGAAATTTGCATCGGGGATTGTGCTTCATTACAGTTAAATTAAATTAAATACGTGTTACAAAGATTCTAATACGATTGAGAAAAATTATTGTTTTAGATAATCTGGGAAGAGATGGGGAGAAACCCTGTTTTCTTTTCTAAGAAGTCTGTCGGTTGTTTCGCATCTGTACTTATTTCTGTCCTATGCTAATTGTTTTATGTCTTTAGGTTACCTGCTGGACATCCTCAAATATTTGTATTCTTCTGTATTTATTTCTTTCAACTGTTCACACTGTCAACAGATTAACCAGTCTTGTATGCCCTGTATCTAGGCCCACCATTCTTCCGTATAAAATAATAATTTCATAAAAAAATATTTTGTCATGGCCACCAAATGTTGCCTTCGGAATGAATTGTGAGACATTTTACAAGGCGAATGATCACCCCGTTCATTCGAAACTGGAGGAGGAAGTTGTAGTATTATTGTAACCATTAAATTTCTGTGGTCGGAGATCGTTCGAAGGATATTGTCACGCGTCTATTTCGGTAGAAAATACTGCTAGATACTTTTTTTTGTTCAATTATGCCAGTAGTATTTCCCGGTCCACATACAGCGAACAATACACGTGAGTGGTTACCGTTCGGGCTAGACATTAAGAACAACGCAGGTTCGTACCCCGGTCAACTCATCCAGATTGTGATAGTCCATGGTTTTACGAAATCACAACAGGTGAATACCGGAATGGACCATTGAAAAGGCCAAGGTCAAATCCTTTCCAGTTCCTTGGCTAGCGAAAAAACTTTCTGAGTCAAACAAAAACATATAAATGATGGGTAAAAATCATATACTACATACGTGTTTGAAGTTCACCAAGGATTGCCTATTGTAGGATAGAAAGTTCTGTAATGAACGTTAATTGTTCTACTGTGTCATTTCCGCAACATAAGCATGCTCCCACAGATTAGTAATGGCGTCGATTGGTTGAACTACCCCGCAATTTTCTTTCCCATTTCTTGCTGTATTATAACTTCAAGAAAATCTCTTTAATGCCGATAGTGGTCCTATTGGTAATCGCGTCTTTCTCTCAAGAAACCGCATCCATTGTGATACGACATTCCAGACTCTACTCGAAGTTTTCGCATTGTTTAGGAATGTAAAGAATGATGATACTGTACTCTCATCAGTGGCGTAGCTAGGTCAACAAGGGCCCCCGTGCAAAAAATGTATTTTGAGCCCTCAGGCCAGATGGGCGACCTTGCCCCATAGTAGCTACGCCCCTGACTCTCATGAAAATCTGTCGTAATCTATCTCGTTTCGAAAATTTTTGATATTTTTTATTTCTGTGTTACCGTTTAAATTTCAACATTTCTGTCGGAATATCAACTCCTGCTACACTGAAATGTGATCTTCGCGGGTTCGCCACCGGTTGATGTCTTGAAAGGCCCGGCTTTAGGCGGCGTTCTCTGCTCTTTAATTTCAGTTCTGACTGTCACAACACTTGTATAACGACGCCGGGAAATTCTTTGTTCTCTTCTTCTTAACCACATTGTCCCATCATTTTATGGTCGACTGTCTTTGATGAGTTTTACTCATCGTTAGCAAGGTCGCTTGCCCTTGCTGATGCCAAGCATTTTATACCTTCTGTCAGGTTGTACTACGTACTAATAGCGTTGCCATCTGTCTGTGATACTCGTAACTATGTTCTAAGTGTGGTAAGTGTGTGTGTGTTTTTTTAAATGAAATGTGTAGTTTATGAAGCAAAGATTGGAGAGAGCTCAGGCATTTACGTTTATGGCTGCGGATAACCGCCTAAAACTGCAGTCAGGACGGCCAGTACTCGAGTACCTGGGCTCGTGCCCAGTCCCGTTGTATCTCCCAGGCACTGAGCCACATTGGGGGGTCCACAGTCCTTCTGCCGGGTTTGATTTAAATCTTCAAAAACACTGTTAAAATATGCTAAAATCGGATCCTTTACATCGTTAATACTAAAAGTAAAATTATTTATTTTTGACACCATATGTCTAGGAATTTTAAAATTCTTTGTGTGGAGCACAGCACTTTATAGCAGCGAAACATGGACTTTAGGAGAACCGGAAATAAAGAAAATTGAAGCATTTGAAATGTGGTGCAACAGAAGAATTATGAACATTAGGTGGACAGACAAAGTAAGAAATGAACGAGTTTTGGAAATGGTGGGTGAGAAAAGAAGTTTGTGGAAGAGTAGTACAGAAAGAAGAGACAGGCTGGTAGGTCATATTTTGAGACATGCAGGATTGGTTAATTTGTTAGTGGAGGGAACAGTCAAAGGTAAGAACTGTAGAGGAAGACAGAGATTAGAATATATGAAGCAGATAATTGAGGACGTGGGTTGTATGGGGTATGTAGAAATGAAGAGGTTAGCACAGGGTAGGAAAGGATGGAGGATTGCATCAAACCAGTCTAAAGACTGACGACAAAAAAAAAAAAAAAAAAAAAAAATGTCTATGCCATTTACATTATAAGTTTCTCCATATATTACTCCAACCGCCCAAGCTTTTTCCGAAGTTTTTCTCCAGTATACACGATGATAGTACTATATCTTTCAAATTTATCCAAAATTCTTTTTGCTCTTTCTACACGCAGTATCTACTTATACATACGACATTTTTTCTCTTGTCGGCATTTTTCTCTGGTTTACATAGTTTTCACTTTTATTTCTTGTTCTAAATGTTTCCTGCGTTTTCTTGGCCATTTTTGTGCCATCTTCTCTCATCTATTGATGTCAGGTATTCATTGTAACCAAAAGATTTCCACAGGCATGTTTTGTAATGTCCAACCTTTATCTGCTTTTATTATGTACTCAGTTACATACTGTCAGCTATTTTCGACCATGAACTGATGAGACCTCTTGTCATCACCATTGATCATCACCAGCAAAACGTACCCATGTCTGCTTCATTGATGGATTGGAGATCTTTCAACAACCTGCAAGAAACCCCATTCTCTTGTCGGCCTCGGTAGCATATGGGCTAGAGTTCGAGTCCGGCCGAAGGCCTGGGTGACTAAATGTTGTGTGTGTAATTGTCATGCCTGTGTTGTAGTGTCCATATGTCTATACTTGATTGCAACAAATCACATTGAACTGGCTATATGGCCTCAGTAGTCGAATGCCATTAAAAAAAAACAACTAATTCTGCCATTCGTGTAACTTATGTTCTCTTTAATATATATTTTGAAATGTGAAGTTAATGGAGCAGAAGTTAGGGACCAACCTAGCATTCCCCGATGTCGTTGCGGGAAACCACCTAAAAACCGCAATCAAGACGGCCAATAAGCGGGAGCCGAATTTGAATCTGGCTCCGTTGTACCTTCCCTATCAAGTGTGGTGGCAAGACTATTTTGCAATCTTCTAACAACAAAATATTTACAGAACATTAATGAAATATTTTAAAGATGGAAATATATTTATTTGAATTTTCCTTATACATACGTATTATAAAATTGGAGCCTTTCAATGTCTTTAAATTCTCTCTTTTAATATATTACATTCTTTTGCATTGTGTTCTGACTATCCACATATGTGTGCATTTTCAGTTGTATAATGATCAATTTTAATGTATGAAAGGTAGTAAGTTCATAAGTGTTTTACTAAAACTGTTATAATTCATGTTATTAGTCTAATAATTAATTGAAAATTCTGTTGCATACATCAATAGAAACTTTTTTGAAGGCAGTTTGTATGGCCGATAAGGCTAAAACCCATGAAATAAATAAATAAACCGTATTGGCGGCTACGTATTCCATTATTCCATCTAACTACACTAATACGAACAACATCTAACTGAAGCTATTTCACCTTCATTTTCAACTCCTCTTACCTGTCTGCCTTATTCAGATTTTTATGTTTTAATTTTGTCTATCTGTCTGACCCAATACGTGTTTTCTACTCCTTAAGTACCTATTTGAATCTGAGCATTTTGAATAGATTCGACCAATTCGAGGATGACCGTAAAGCTAATATAATATCCTGGAAAAAAAATCGCATTGTGTAGCAGCCTCTACAGTCTTCTAGGACTCCTTCACATAAAGGAATCAATGGTATCAATTGTTAACAAGAACCTAGCGTATCTGACCCGAACGTGGTGAATTCTCATGGATTTGAAACTTTCCTGTTAAGTTAGCCAAACCCATCACTTTCCTGTGAGAAATGCATGTTGATCTTTCATATGACTCAGTTTGCAAATTCACCTTATTAAATATTTCCCCATATTTATATGCTTCTTTCCTTGGAACTATTTTTGAGAAGTATTGTTGTCACAAAGTGCCAATTTATCACCATCTAAGAAACTTGCATTACCGTAGCTTATAAGTGTGTCATGACTCAGACACGTGAAATACTTTGACTATGAGAAAAACATCAAACAGCAATCTAGAATTTAATGTAAATGAAGTACTTAGTGAAATATCAAATTGGTTTAAGGCAAATTCATTAAAATTAAATTTTGAAAAAACACATTATATTAGGTTTAAAACAAAAAATTATGCACAGCCAGATTTACATGTAAGTTATAAAAATAACACAATATTAGAAATAAAGAGTATAAAATTACTTGGTAATAAAATAGATGAGAAACTCTGTTGGCATTAACATATCACTTTACTTCTGAAGAATTTAAGTAGTGCCACCTTTGCAATACAAACACTTTCTCTGATAGCAGATCTAGAATTAACGAAACAGGTGTACTCCTCATATTTTCATTCAGTGATGTCATATGGCATTATTTTTAGGGGAAACTCTTCACAAAGTAAAAAAGTTTTCATAGCACAGAAAAGAGCTATTAGGATGTTGTCTAGGGTAAAACCAAGAACTTCTTGCAGACGACTTTTTAAAAAACTCAATATTCTTACAATGACTTCTCAGTATATATATTCTCTCATGTGGTTTGTCATAGATCATTTTAACCTGTTTATTTCTAATTCACAGGTACACAATTTCAATACAAGAAACAGAAATAACTTACACAAAACACAAACATCTCTGTCATTAGTACAAAGTGGAGTTAATTATTCTGGTATACATCTGTTTAATAAACTTCCCAAGATTATAAAACAGTTTGCAGATAATAAAGATATATTTAAAGAAAAACTGAGAGATTATCTTATTGGCAACTCCTTCTACTCCATTCAAGAATTTGAAAAAATTAATTAATTGTATTCAATATGACTTTTGCAAAATTCAGTTGTAAAAATTAATGTTTATTGTTATTCTCTTTATTTTACTTTGAAACGTATAGTTGTTTTTACTATGATTATGACTTATATTGTATGTATTTGTATTAACCATGACATGTTTCTCATCCCAGAGGTCCTTTCTCAGCAGCAACCCATGAAACAAGATTGATAATTAAATAAATAAATATGAGTTGATGGTAATATTACGCCATTATTTTTTCCCTCTCTTCGAAAGACAAAATTTTGATTTCATTACATATTTTAAGTACGATTTGCTTCAGTTTTGAGAATTCCACATCTGATGTCTCACCTGTATGAATAAATTCTTCGCATAGGGTAGCATTGCAATGTTTTTCTTTTATTGATTGTTGAAGCAACTAAGTGTTAGTTTTCAATATGACAAACCTACCTTCACTGCATTCGAATTTTCATATTAAATTACTAGAGTGGAAGGCACTTATATCTCCTTGACATCCATAGGAGGAACTAGTTGTTGAATACCATGCTTTGATAATATTATTTAAGAAAATGTGAGAATCAGAGCGATAAAAGTGACAGGCTATAAATAAGGAAGTTCTAATGTAGGTACTTGCATAACAGTTATCCTGTTGTTATTGTGTAAGTATGGTTAGTGTATACTGTGTTACATAAATTGGTATCATTCCTGGACCAATAGCATGCATATAGCAATCAGAAAATATTACAGAGTAGGCAGTTACTGAAAATACAAACCAGAGAACACTATATTATTTTTTATAATGGTCCTTCTAGCATATTGATCATTTACCAACAAATTGTCAATTTGGAACCCTGATGTCTCCTCACTGACAAATGAAACTGAGGAATTAGTGTATGTTTGTCTGTAAATAGACACCCATATTTCCAACATGGATATGCTACTGTTAACCCAGTACATAGTTAGTAATTAACTATAATGAAAATTATAACATTCACCATAAAATTTAAAACTCCTTTTAGAGTTAACTGATCATATGCAGATTTGTTGATAAAAATACTTAAAATTTTGATTTATAAATGTTTTCAACAAAATGGTATTGTATTCACTGATCACAAAAAATAGACATTTTGTTTGAAACCAGAGGGTATTAATTTTCAGTGGTGTTACAATTTACAAGCCTGTAAACCGTTTAGGCCTTCAGGACTTTCATTTATTCCATCAGAAGTCATATTCAATGAAGCAAGCATGCTTAGTTCCACCAGGAGTGTGAAAACTGTGTAAGCCTTGCGCTGTGCCTTTTGTTCTATTTTGTTATTTATTTATTTACAAAGAGCTTCTGGCTAATATTTTTAATAAGTTTATAAATACACTATGGAACAATAAGTCTTGAGGGTGGATTAACAGATTGTGTCCTCATTCACTCACATAATTAGAGAAAACCTTATAATATCTTTGCTCAAAAAAAGTGAAACTGCAAAACAAGGATTGAGACTACACACTTTTTTTCTCTCCTTAACATGCTTAACAAAAGTACTGTGTGTGACTAATTAGGTATAAACTGTAGGCCCACTTAGTGACGGGAGTTATTTTACGAAGTTATTACACAACATAGACATGTTGATTAACAACTCAAAACCTTTTTGCCTGCAGACTGTAAAGCCCTAGAGCTTTCATTGTGAATAATACTACTACTAAAACAATATTCTTCTCAGTATATGTTGTAACAGCTGATATGGTGTAATGTGATATATGCTAGACGGGGTTTGTGTAAAGGGCACATTCCAAATGCCATTTCTTTAAGTATATCATCCTTTTTATCATTACAGATCAACCTTCAGTATTTGTTGCAATGCAATTGGCTCACTTGTATCTGAAAGTGTTACACACAGAAGGAAATCAGGAAACTGACCTAAATTGCATGCACAATAGCATTATCGAATTATGTTCAGGCACTTCCTATTTACTTCTCTTTTTTTGTGTCTATACTATTAAGTTATGCCTAATTCTGATGTTTCTTATTTTCAGCAGTTTTGATATGTACAGAAGATACTTCTAAATAAGACCTAATAGTGAATATGAGTGGTGCAATCGTCAGAACTGCTGTGCCTCCGGTCTGCTACACCAAAGTTGATGTGGAAAAACTTGTATACACATGGCAGATGCCAAATTATAAACAACATTTTGGAGACCTGAATGGTGAAGTTGACGTTGATTCTGCAATATTTTACTCATGGAATAAACAAAGTAGCTGGCAACTATCCCTTTATCAGAGCTCAAGTGATACACTAGATGATAACATTGGCATTTTAATTAATCTTATTTCATCCGGGGATGAGCCATTACTTACAACATTTAAACTAACCATAGTTAACACTGATCCTGAATTATCTGTAAGCTATGAGCAAAAAATACCCCAGTTCCTGCATCAAGATTCAAAAGTCGGTAAAATTGACATAATAAATAAAACTAGTTTACTGAATGATGGTTTTTTAAAGGATAACAATCTTACAGTTGTGTGTGAATTGGCCATATGTGATGGATCACTCAATGTGTGGTCAGAATATAATCCCAAGTTACCAAAATGTCATATATCAGAGGACTTCCTTTCCTTGCTTGAAAGCTCCAAGCTCTCTGACATCACTATATTGATAGGTCGACATAAGTTCACCTCCATAGGGCAATACTTGTTGCCCGTAGCAATTTCTTTGCTAAGCTGTTTGAAAGTTATTTAGGGAATGAAAATTTACAATTAAGTGACATAGATTTTGCAGTATTTCAAGAAATGATTCATTTCATGTACACAGATCGCATCTGCACCACAAGTATGACGGTTAAAGATCTTATGGCAGCTTCTGTCAGATTCATGATTCCTGGTCTAAAAGCAGCTTGTGAAGAGTGGCTAATTAATCAGCTGTCTGAAAAGACAGCAGTGGACACACTTCTTCTAGCAGACTTATATGGTGCAGATAGATTGAAGTCTAAGGTTCTACACTTCATAAAACAAAAAGAATTGGAAATAATGCAACTTGATGGATGGAGAAAGGCACCTAATCTGAAGTCACATTTGCACTGTGATGTTCTGAATTTTTTGGAAGATACCAAAGTGATTAATAATGCAACAGACATTCAAGAGGTAAGAAATATGTTAGTTGGATTCAAAAGATCCAAAATGTTTGATAGTTCCTGATTTTGTGAAGTAACTCCCCTTATTATTATATAAAACATGACTTTGTAATTACAACTCACTTTTTATTCCTTTTTAAAAAACACAATGTGATATATGACAAGAACATTATGTAAATAATTATGTCGGCATTTTCAGATTGTAATAGGTCCTCTGAACGAACGTTCGTTTATTGAAACACCATTACTGAGAGCATTTATAAAATATATTTATCAACAGTTCATGTACATGTCTGCCATCTTTGGATACATTCAGTGTTGCTGTACATTATTCTGATCAATTATAGTGTTGATGTTTTACAGTAGGAAGTTATTTGGAGATGACATGATGTTGTTTAATAGGATTATGAAAAGCTAGAGGAGGATTGTACATGATATATATTTGGGTAGGTCAACATAGAAAGACGATAAGTGCCAAAAAGAGTCAGTGTAGCAGGTATGCAAACAGAAATTAAAGGTTTTGTGTGGTTATCTGGTGAAGTAGGGAAACATTTGATGATAAACTTAATTGAACACGAAACACTGAACATGAGAAACAAAGAAGCTTAAAAACCTTGAATTTACTGGCAAGGTATTTAGCATGGACTTAAGGGGGATTTTGACACAAAAGTTTGGTTGATCATTACTTCAGTATAGTGGGGTACCATAAGAACCAAATTATAAGTACTAAATACAGCAGTTGTAAGAGGTTAAATGAGGACAGCTATATTTGTTTATGAGTAGTACTGCAGATAATTGAGGACATAGCATGTAAGGGGTATGTTGAGATAAAGAGGTTAGTGCAAGATAGGAAAGGAAGGATTGCATCAAACCAGTCAGAAGACTGATGACAGGGGGGGGGGGAGGGGGAAAATTATATGATATAGGAGCTGTGTTGGTATTCATTGACTGAGTGTGGTGGTGTAACGATTAGTGTTCTGGCCTCGCATTCAGGAGGACGGCGGTTCGAATCCCCGTCCAGGCATCCAGATTTGGGTTTTCCACAGTTTCCCAAATCACTCCAGGCAAATGCTAGGATGCTTTCTTCAAAAGGCCATGGCCAAATTCCTTCCCATTCCTTGCCCCCCATCCTTTCCCATCTCTAAAGACCTCGCTGTTAAGAGACATTAAAGGAGTTAAAAAAAAGAAAAAAAAAAGGGATCATTGTAAAACAGGAGCTGGAATGACGAGAGTGCTGGGAATGTATAAGTCATATATTGGCAGTGAGGCTTGTATGGAAGCTGGCAGAAGAATTATGAGTATTGCATGGAAGGGAAGAGTTATCATTCATTACCTTATGCTGGTACTTGATTTCAAGCATAAGGGAGTGAAAAAATCTTTTGTTGGTAAGGAAATCATAGATTGGAATAAATTAGCATTAAAAATTATGACCTGAAACAATTAATTTAAAATTAAAATTAATAATTTGTAAAAGTAGGTGGATGGTTATACTGCTGTCACTTTTAGTATTAAAAAGAAAAGTTAAATGATGAAATAGGAAATCAGGTGTGCATGTGCTCCAAGCAATTAAATTTTTTAAAAGAGAAATTTTCTCATTTCAGATACTGACTTAGAAAGAAATTAAAAAAAAAAATTAAAATTGTGTGTTAAATGTTTTTTTTTTAAGGAAATATAATTCATTTGAATGTGGTACTATAGAAGGATGCTAAAAATTAAGTGAACAGTTAGTATGAAATTAAAGTGTTTTGTAAATAAGATTGTGGAAAACTGACACAGAAAGGAGAGACAGTATGGTGGGTTCATTTTCAGACAGGCATGATTGGTTAATATGTTAGTGGTGGAACAGGTGAAGAAATGAGCTGTAGATAAAGATTAAAATATATGAGGCAGATAATTGGGGTTGTGATTTGTATGTTGAGTTAAAGAGGTCAATTCAAGATATTCAGAGCTGGAATATTGCATCAAATCAGTCAAGGGACACGTCTTCACCATGTCATTCACATATCAGAAAATATTTGGATACTTTATTTGTATGGACTTTCATTTTTCTTGCAACTAAATCTCTGTTTTCATAATAAACTTCTTTTATTTCTTGTCTCTCTTTATTCTTGCCAGTCTGAAATCTTCTTATTTTTCTGCACAATCCTCAGTATCCTTCAGCCATTTACTGAACTTAATTGAGTAACCCTTTGCTGATTTTTGAATAAACCAAAATATTGTCAGTGTGATCAGCTTCTCCACTCCATAACTTGTGAAATGTTTTGTTTGAGGTTGAATTATGATATCAAATCAACAGGCTTTGAAATGATCATGAAATAAAACGGTTGGCAAAAGTTTTTTTAGAACTGGTCAAACACTGTGAAGTATTTTGTGGTCAGCACCCACATTCTGAAATTAAGGGTAATTAACAACCACCAATTTCAGTTAATACACAGCATAAAAAATTATTAACCTTTAAAGATATTAGGTACAAAGAAAATTAATTTCTTTCATGTGGGAGAAGTTTTTGATTTACTATAGTGATCTGTGTTATCTGCATTATGGAAAGAAGTTGCTTACTTGAAGTTAATCTTATCTTTCAATTTCTAGATGTCTTCTGCAGCGGGAACACTACATAGTGACACAGAAATTGAAGAGTTTGAATCTGACAGGTATTTATAAAGCATTAATATCAGAGACTGAATGCAATATGTTTTTAATATTGAAGTGTAAATCAGAAATTCATGAATTATACGAGGGTTGAATGATAAATAATGCCGCCGCCTTCATAACTCCTCAACAGATGGCAGCACTGATATGTGGCAGGGTCTGACTTGTTCTGTAGACTTTCTTCTATAGCTCCAGTTGGCGGGAAGCGTTAGCATTGAACGGTTGTGGTGTTATAATGTAAAGTATGGAACCCTGCACAGATGGTCGGTCAATGCGATTTAAGCAACATGCAGTCATTGAACTCTTGTCAGCAGAAGGTGTCAGCCTAAAGGATAATGCAAGTTGTTTATAGTGATTGTGTCGATGTGAGTACTGCGTGTTGCTGGGCGAGTAAGTTTAAAGATGTTGAGGTGGGAACATCTGATTTGCGTGACAAACAAAGAGTTTCACAAGCAAACAGTTGACAGACTGATTCAGGACGATCGTCGTATCACTCAGAGAGAAATTGCAATCATAATTGGCATTTCAGAAGAACGTGTGGGTCACATTATTGATTTGCTTGGCTATCAGAAGATCTGTGCACGATGGGTACCTCGGATGCTGACGCCTGAAATGAAAGCAAACAGAGTTGAAATTTGCCAGGAACTCCTCTCACGTTACGAGAATGAAGGTGATGCATTTCTCTATTCAATTGTGACAGGAGACGAGACATGGGTACACCATTACGACTTAGAGACGAAACGCCAGTCTATGGAATATCAACACAAAGACTTGCCCCAGAAAAAGAAATTCAAAACACAGCCCTCAGCTGGAAAAATCATGGCAACAGTGTTGTGGGATGCTGATGGTGTTATGCTTGTTGATGTCCTTGAATGTGGGACAATAAATTCAGAGCGTTACATCAGAACACTGAGAACTTTGAAACAACGGCTAACAAGGGTCCGAAAGGAAAAGGGAAATATTTTCCTGCAGCATGACAATGCCAGACCACACACTTCACGTGGCACCACAGCAGAACTTCAGAGACTGAATCTCACCATCGTATGTCATCCTCAATGCAGTCCAGATCTGTTGCCGATAATGAAAGAAGATCTGCGGGGACATCATTATGCTTCTGATGAAGATGTTGAGAGAACTGTGAGACTGTGGTTGTGGAAACAGAGTGTCAACTTCTTCCGTAACGGCTTCAGTAAACTGGTTCTTCGTTGGCAGAAATGTATTCAATTGTCTGGTGATTATGTGGAAAAGTGAATATTGGTAATTAAAGAAGACATTCTAAGGATTATTTCTGTGTATGATTTATTAAAATATTCCCATTCAGTCCCGAGACATTATTTATCATTCAACCTTCATATGTCCTAGCCACACAATTATTTGATCTTAGAATGTGAATGTTTTTTACTCATAATTTATCATTTCGAATATGTTGAATTGTATGAAATCAGACAGAATAACACTATCAATTTAAAAAGTATGGTAGCATCATAGTTAGTAAAAACACTTAAAATAATACAAGAAATACTAAATGTCAGAAACTAAAACAATTAAACATACAAGGATGCTGGTATTTTGACAACAAGTACGAGAGATAAATTTTGTTATGTTATTCTATTTACAAGTTTTGTAAATAATTTTTTCAGTCTTCCTGACTTCTGTCAGTAGACTATTTATACATGTGTATATGAGAACATGGACATAGCCACGATTAGCTTCATGGAGGGGTAAAAACAAGAAAACTTAATAAAAATACTTGTTGAAAATGGTTTTACTTGAAAAAATTAATTAAATAATCATTTAACATATTTAAACAAAATTCTGTGAGGGTTATGGATAAATTTTGTCAAAATTTATTTTTTAATATTAAAAGTTGGAATTTTTCACTTTACTACCTGAGTGAGGGAGCCAAGATGGGGCAAGCACCCTGCCCTGCCCTCTGTTATGCCCTTATATGAGAGTGTGAATGTATGTGCAGAAAGGAGAAGGGGATCACATATATCTTCATACATAAAAAAATTGTTAGTATTGGTTTCTGACTTCTCACTTATAATGCTACTTTCACATACCGGTATGTATATCACTTAATCATTGTTGAAAGCCTTATAGCATCGAACCACAATTAACATAAATACAAAAGAGAGAGTGAAAGGAAATTTTTAGAATAAATTAATCAGCTGTATAACTGAGTAGAGCTAATGCATTCTGTTACATGCTTCATGTGAAACAACCCATTTCTTCTGTTAGTTGTACTTTTTCTAGTGTCCAGCTGATATTAGTCTTGCTACCAGTTATCTCAATATTTACTATGTTAATGGAACTCTCAAGAAAAACACTATATAAATCCTGAAGTTGCATCTACAACAAGTTTTTTATATCTAAAATGTTGTCATAAGCATTTTAAAATCATTTAAACTGACTCTGCAGCCACTTTTTTCCCTTAGAGAAGAGAAAAGATGTTAAAAGTGAGATCAGGGAATAGATCAAATTTTGTAACGTCAATGGTCAGCTCCCAGGAGATTGCTGCTCATATATTGGCATTTTCGTGTTGCTTCATTTTAATTGTTATTTAAACACAATGAAAAAAATGTTCAATGTTCATGCTACTCAAATTACCTTCATTTAGCTTTTTAACTTTATATCTCTCATACGTATCAGCATGTATTTTAAAATGTAACTACAGAAAACTGCTGATCATTTTTCTATATCTATCTGGTTTTTACTGACTACTCATACCTTAAACAGCAATTCAAATTAAGTAAGGATAGCAAAAGTAATCCCATTAATCACCACAGAATTTTAACCTTTCTCCTTATATTAATGGCCAACAACATTTTCATCATCTTTATATATTAATTCCCCAAGGTTGAACAAAGGATGACCACAGTGACAAAAATAAAAATAAAATAACATTACACAACATGGCATTTCTTCCTACTCAATTGTTGCTATGATTATATATCAATTCCATTTTATTAAATTAAATGATAAAATAATGCCAGTGCAACTGTTTTTGTATGCTTTAATGCCATATGTGTTTTGCCTCTCATCACGGCATCATCAGAAACCAGTATGCAGCAAGACAAATGGCTTTAGCAGTAACATGCTTTGGAGAAAAAGCAGAGATGTGTGGTTACAAACCTGGAGAACACTAATATAAATAATTTGTCACTGATGATGAGAGGCAAAATGTGTATGGCATTAAAGCATACAAAAACAGTTTCTTTGGAGTTATTTTATCATTTAATTTACTGAGCCACTGCCGAAAAATGGCCTACAACAACATTGCATCAATTCCATTTTAATTGATGTATGGAGTATGATCAATCTGTTAATATTTTTTTCCTTTAATTTAAAGGGCTGAACTGGACCAGCTGGACAAGAGAAACTGTAGCCACTTCAGAGAAAAATTAGCCTGTGTTGAGGAGTCTGTCAATACATTATCAGTAACAGAACACTGCACACAGACAATATGTTTCACTTGGAACTTAATAAACTTTAGTTTCCTGTGCAAAAATGATCAGGAGATGTTGGAGTCTCCTAAATTTTATCATGAGGACCGTCCCTCTGTTGTTTGGTTCCTGTCTCTGTGTCCAAACGGGGATAGTGAACCAGGTGAATACTACTTGAGCATTTATCTTAAATTAGCGGAGAAGGGTTCAGATAACGTATTAGCACGAGTGCAGTTTTCGATTAAAGGCCTCACTGAAGAATGTGAGGATTTAATAAAAGTGTCCAGTTTACGTAAATTTGACAGTGGTTCTGGTTATGGCTTCTCAAAATTTATCAGTCAAAATGAAATACTTGAAGATGAAGGCAAGTTCTTAATAAATGATACACTGACAATCCATTGTACTGTAACTACATTAAATGAAACTTGTCAGTTATCCTCAGCATTTGACAGTAATGAGAAAATAAATTGCCTCTCTAGTGACTTAGGAGTGCTATTAAAAAATAGAATATTATGTGATGTCACTCTAAATGCTGGGGGTGAAGACTTTCAATGTCATAAGGCTATCCTCTCAGCACGTAGCCCAATATTTGCTGCGATGTTTGATCAGTACATGACTGGAAGTGAAGGACAACATATTAGCATTTCTGATATCGACAAAGATGTGATGCGTGAATTGCTTTCTTTCATCTACTGCGGCAAGGCCGGCAAAGCGGGAAGTATGACTGTCCGGCTGTTGGCTGCGGCAGAGAAGTACATGTTACCGCAGCTGAGAGAAATTTGTGAGCAAGAGCTGTGTACAAAAATTACTACACAAAGTGCAGCAGTGTTATTGAAGCTTGCTGACCAATACCAGTGTCAAGAACTTAAGAGTTGTGTCACTTCTTTTATAAAAATGCACCTAAGAGATGTATCAAGTACTAGATCATGGAGGCAGTTGTCCATGAAGAGTCCTCATCTAATGAGGGCTTTTTCAAAAATGACAGCTCAGCATCAGAATCATAAATTAATTTATGCTTTGTTAATAATTGTAAAACTTATAATGAGATTCATAATAGATACATTCTACTTGTGAATAAGCAAAATGTAATTATGAATAAAAATTTTAATTTGCAACTTAAATGTGAATAATCTTTCAATATGCCATGTAAAAAGCACAACTTATGAATAAAGTCTCTTTGAACAAAAGGAAGAGCATCAAACAAATGTTTAGTGTTAGTATTAAAATTATTTGCCTGCCAGAGTGGTTAAAGTGCCACCACATTGGAGGTACATTGGGTACAGGTACAAATACCGAGCCCGTGTACTGGCTGTCCTATTGCTGTTCATAGCTGTTTTTCACAATCATCTAAGACTATGTAAATGCTGTGATGTTCCCCAGTTTCTACCTCAGAAACTACACATTTTACAGACAAAAACACACCTCATAGAACACAAGTTACATGTCTCATAGACAGATGCCAACACATCTGCTTTCCTCCCATCAAAACTATGACAGGTATAGTAAGTTAATAAATGCAAGTTCTTCTGGAAAAAGACATGCCAAATGACCCGTGAAAGTGGAAACATTTAAAAGATGAGGAGTGAATTAAAATTAGGTTGGATTGGAAAAAAAAGCCCATCACTTACCAGAGATTAAGGTAAGAAAGCAGATAATGGCACAAAAAAAGAATACATGTAACAATATTTTTGTTGGAAAGAGACTAGATACAGGACTAGAGCATTGGGCATCCAAATACTGAATCTCACCACATGACTAAAATCAGATTTGACTGTTGTGGGGGTGCGGACACCGGTGGTAGAGGAAATACTAAGTAGGCATACCAATGTGATGCTTTCACACAGAAGACACCCTTGAATATTTCATAGGAGTTGGGCTGTCATGCAGGATGGTATAATTAGACTTGACACTTGGGGATGGTAACAGTTTTTACAAGTTATTACACAGGGAAGTCACGGCCCTCATTACAGTTTGACACCTGCTCATACAATGGAAGAGTCAGTCTTGGAACAGTGCATCAGGTGGTTGGTACAAGTTTAAACAGTTTTTCTGCAGTCTTTCATCAATAGTCAGTATGCAGGAGTGTCACAGTATTACAGCTGTCAGGAGTTTTGAGAAGAGTTAGTACATGGAACTAAAAGAATGTGGTTAGAAAACTGAAGATGTGTTAGTGTAGGGAGCTAAAGAAGACAGTTAATGAGTTGAAGGAAGATAGTGTAGGAAACTGAAATGAATCATTTAGGGCTCATTGTTAAAGATATTTTAGAGATTGAATTCAAGGTTTTTATGACTAAACTGACATGGTACTTTGTAGTGGTGACACAGGAGTGACAAACTCTATTTAATGTTTTATTTCTCGGTTTGCCTTAAATCTTCAGAGAATAAGGTTCTTGGTTGTTTACTAAGTGACAACATATGAAATTTGTTTTGTCTTTCAAAGTGTAGCTATAACAAATGAAGTTCTAGGTGAATTTAGCAAACTAGGTGTTATGTAACCTTTTTGAATTCCAGTCACACAGTCAGTAAGTTTCAAAGCAAGGTGTCATTGTCAGATGGTAACAGTTAGCCTACTGTTACTCGATATGCCAATCAACTGAAAATTTAGCAACTATAACCTCACATACTTTTCTGACATGATAAGACAGTACTAGAAAAGAATCCTACCATCTATAACATATGTAAGTGCCTTAGAATTTTGTTAAATTCTAGCTCCTCACCTTTAGGCATAGGGGGGGAAGCTAACTTTTCAGTAACACATAGTTTCATTGCTTATATAGGTTAGGAGAGTGACGATTTATATATCATGCAGATACCATGACCAAACAGACTAAATAAACCCTTTCAGAAACAGTAAAGGTATTCAAAAGTTAATAAAAGACCTAAATAAACTATGATAGTAAGAAAACATTATCTTGGTAGGAAATAAGTTAATTCACATAAATTCAATTTCTAAACAATAAACTTTGTTATAGGTCAATTTCACCATTTCTAAACCAATTTATATGCAGTAAAGACTGTCAGTATTTAGTAAAAGCCCTATATAAACTTTGTATTACAGTAAACAAACTTTAAGTCAACCGGGAATAAAATAATTAATAATAATTCAATTTGGAAACAATGAACTTTCACTATAGGAACATTTCGTCATTTTTAAACCGATTTAAGAGCAATAAAGTGGCTCAACATTTAATGAAACAACTAAATTAACTTTATATAATAATATAAAACCTTCTACTAACCTGAAATGTGATAATCCAGAATAATTCAGTTCACCAAACAATAGATTTTTGATATTTGGTATTTCACTATTTCTGCACACTTTTAAATGAAAGGAATAATAACTTAATAAAAGAATAAATTCACTAAAATTCCGCAGTTTCTGGACGTGTAAATAACTTAAATCAATTTTAAACACTTCGTTAGATGCACTTCACTTTTAACATTTTTTATCACAGAATGCTAGAAAGCTTTCGGAATAAAAAGTAGATTTCTTGAAAGACCAAAAAATCTAATATCACATACTATATTAATTTCAGGCCATTCCATGCAGTAGAAACGATTTTATAAAGATTTTAGAAATTATTTCATCATGAAACCATGTGTCAAGTTTAGGAATTTATTACGGCCAATCGAAATTAGGTACAGCAATAAGACAACTTTTAAAATACGTCATTTAATTCAGAGAATATTCTGGTAATTTTACATTTTCGATAAAAGCTATAGAAGTAAAGTTATTAAATTAAAACACATATATCATTTTTGTAAATCTTGTCAGAAGCTGTAATTTCACTATCCTGGTATCAATCTCGATAAAACTTACACCATTAAACTCAGGAATTTTTGGAGAAAACGTTGACATCAATATTATTTAGATAAATTGCAATTCAGAAGAAATGACGAAATTATGCAATTTTAAAAGAGTAGGTATTTCCCCAAACTGAAAGTAGGTCGCCTCATACGCGTAGGTTAAAATAGACCTTTAAAACCAGGCACTTAAAGTTACTCACTGCATATCCTCTATTAAAAAAGTCTAAACACTGTCAGCCTTTAATTACCGTATATCTGTTTGGTTACCGAGTTAGTTAAGGCCTATTTTGGTTAGGCAGCAGTAGAAAGCTGCACTCAGGCTGTGACGTCATAGAACCTATATAATCTGGTTCGGGCATGCGACTCCATCTTTATTCTTTTGCAAGCTGAGCAGTATGTGCCTATAGTCTGTGTAAGTGTCGGGTCGGTTGGAAGAAAGGCGGTTAAGGAGAAGCTACCAAGTCGGCCATCTTGGGACTTTTGTGTATGGTGCACAAGGTTAACTAGTAACATGAACTTGTAAATTTTCATCTGGGGTTCGGTCGGTTCAAATATCTCTCTACAACTTGCAAACTTTTGGTAAAGTGTGTTTGATCTGCCAACTCAACTGTTAAATGCTATTTTGAACTTTTGATTTTCTTTTAAATAAACTTGAAATTTTGGAAAGTTAACTTTTATCATTTCGTAGTTATCTTGCAACCTTTTCTTTATTTGTGGTTTAACAAATATTGTGGCGACCTCAAGCATTTAAGTTGAGTTATCCAGCTACATGGTCAAGTCTAAATTATTTCGTAAATTTTCCATAGAACTTTGAGTCAACCACAGACTGTTAGTTGAGGCACTAAGGCCCCGGTATCAGCCTTGGGTGTTACACATATCATGGCTAGTTCCATCACAGGACTAGACTGTTAAATTACCAGGTATAACCTTGTAACCTGTCTCATCCGCATAATATTATTTTTCTTATATAAGGATCTTCAAGCACATATGAAAACTATTAGCTGCTGTATGATCACAAGACACACGTTAATATGATTTTGTAAATAAAAAAATTGACTACTTTTCAGACCTACCTTTCCATGCAAGAAATAGTGCATTTCTGTTTTCACCATAAGATAAAAAAACACTCACTCATAACACAGTTATTGGGTACTGTGGATTTTCAATAAAATTGCAATGTATTTCTTCTTCATATTTTTTTATTTCTCAAACATTAAATCAATTTATTTTGTAACTTTTAGCAACTGATGTTATGTTTTCATCTTTTCTCAGTTTTTGTAACACAACTATTTTCAACTCTCTTTTTTTTCCCTTGTAGATAATAATGCACATGTATTTAATGAGTCAAAAACACAAACAATTAGCAACTAGCAAAGAATTTGCTCATTTTGAGTTATTGTGCTGAAGCTGGGAACTGTGGAGAAAAAAATCAAACAATCGCTGTTCACACTTGAAAATGATCCCACGAATGCCACAATACATTTTGTAATCATTTTTCAAAGTTGTTTGAGCAATATTTTCACAATGGTTAACTGAAGCCATGAAATACAAAAAGAAGTCAGCTTGAAAATCAGGAGATTCTACTAACTAATGTTATTATTGAAGTTGTCAGGAATCATGTTATATACAGTTCTTGAGAATTCCTGCAATTATTAATTTGGGAACAGATATTGGTTTGCTTTAAAAATGTATAATTTTATTTAACACACTAGTGAAAGCCCGTGACTTTTTTGCGTGTTGTCATGGGTCTAGAATAGTTACAGTTTTTACGATGAAAGATTATGACAGGTTGATCTGATCTGGCCAAATATAAGCTTGACCTGTGTTTCAGGATGATAAAATCTCTTGAGCTTGAAGAACTCAGAAGCATTAATAGAGGTTGGTATTAAACACGGACAGGAACAGTCGCGCTATCATGTAACTATTTCAAAGGTCATGCACCCGAACTTGTGTAAATACGAACTTAACTTGTATTTTACCCTTAAAGTTCACTCAGCAAAATTAAATAAAATTAGAAAAAATCCTGTTTGCTTCAAAAGCATCATGTTGTTTATTATTGAGACTGGGCAAACACTCATAGTGTAAACATTGGTCATAGTACCTGTGACGGCCAGAGAACTTAATACACATTCCATATTATGAAACAGTTGAGTAACTCCGCAGAAATAAGTTGCCAGAATAGTCAATTCTGTGACACATTTGGTCTGATGTCCACTTAAATAACCTAATAACTCACATACAGCAAACATAAATAAAGACCAATAATGAAAGTGGTCAGTAAAATACCTAAAAAGCAAAGAAACCATAATTCATAAATTTTGGTGAAGCAACAACATTAGTGAATATATGGTATATTGGCCATCCTTCCGCAGTTGCTTATTACACAATTGTAAATAAAAACACCGTCTATTAGCAACTGGTTTTCAGTTGCTAATAGACGGTGTTTTTATTTACAACATTAGTGAAAGTTGTAATTAAACTGAAATTTATCCTAAGCCGAAATGACAATTGGCATTCAAGGTTAAAGCAGAGACAATGAGTAATTTAATTTTTTAAAAAGTTTTTTTAAAGTTGCTTTAATTAGTAACATGTTACTGAAAAGCAGATCCACGTTTTTTCAGCCGCAAAATTTATTAAAATTTTTTAAACTATGAAATGCTATGAAAATCAAACTTAATGAATGTATTATGCCAATTAATTTGGTAGCAGTTGCTTGGTTATTAAATTGTAGACATAACCACAAATTCCTTCTAATGGTATTTATGGTCATTGTTTTGCGAGTGAAGGCTGACACATGACACCGTTCTCCAGCCAATAGCTATTGAAGTGGGTGACCTTACGAAATTATATAGTAGATTTTCAGTATTGAAAATAAGGGTAGTAGTCCAGCCTACATAATGAAGAAAGGGAATTGTAGCCTTTAAAAACTTTTTTGTAAAATTATTTCTATCACTATTTTATCTGCTGCCCTGAAGCAATACTTATATATGTATGTGGAAGATAAACAGGATTGACCAATCCTAGAAACTTGTCACAGAACTTAATATCATAACATCATATCATAAAAGTTTTACTTGATAACAATTTATTAAAAAATTTCAACAATCAAAAACTAAGAATAAAAAAATACTGAATGTTATTGTGATGACTTGTAATACTTTTCATTTGGTCAGAATAGTTGCTGATGTAGTTTGAATGGCAATATTAAGGAGGAAATGTTGAGTTGAAAAAGAAAATCCCCCCATCCACAAAAGAAATCACTTTGTGGGTATTTTTTCTTCCATACATTTGAAATTGTAATCCTTGTATGATATTAAACTGTGATTTCAAGTCAAACTGCAATGAATATATGCGATTGTTTTAACTATCTTAACAAAACAGAAAATGCTTCTAAACTACAATGATAAAATAATTCTTTCTGAGTCTTTGGTATCTAAAATAGCATTTGAATCTGGTTTCAGTTTTTCTCATCACTGACCAGTGACCAGTCTTTACTGTGGCTTTTATCTCTTGCTTAATCTATGTTGCAAAAGTAGATGCACATATCACAGCCAACTGAAAAGCCACTATTAAGAAATATTTTGAAGTTGTAGCTTCATCCTCATCAACTGATAGCATTTTTGTTTAAGCTGTAGTCTCCAAAGTTTGTCCACGTATGGTCCCAAAATACAGGATCCCCAAGAGGATCAAGAGGTAGGTTGCCAGGAGGAACAGCTGTTGAATTGATTTTGTTTAGCAACTCCTCCAGCTCTTGTAGTTTTTTAGGGTATCTGAAAACATGGAAAGTTATTAAAGAAAATTTACTAAATTTTGAAATACATAGAATATAGATATACAGAAAATACAAGAGATGAGAAGACATTCTCATTCATATGAATGACAAAAAAAGGATGAAAACTTGTCAGCGTGGCAGTGAAAGAGTGTTTCTACCAGTGCTGAATCTAGAAGGGCCAAACCAGGGCACCATACTACCTGGGAGGGGGGGGGGAGGGGAGGGGGACAGGTTTCTGTTTGACAGATAGCAATTTCGATGCATCTTCCTTGGATGCGAAATTCATAGATCCATCACTGATGTCTACAGTTTAAAAATTATTTTTTCGTTATATAATCCCTTTTAGTTCAATGCACGTTGTCCAACACTGTGCCCCAGGAGGGCATGAGGTGCGAGATAGCTTCACCTTCCATGAAGATGTTCCTCTAGTTCTACACCATTGGATGTATTATGTCTCCTTTACTGCCTCTTAGAACTGAAAACCTTTATTCTAAAATGACATACTTACAAAATTTCCTCTGAGACATCATTATTAGTGCTTTATTATTTTTCTCGAGTCACAAATATCAAATAGACAGTTAAAACATTGTACACATTAATAACTTTAAACACATTTCATCCAGTACTTTGTAACCTCAAGTGCATTCAGTGTTGCTCACAACAGATCGTCTTCATTGGAGGATGATGGGCACATATGGCACTTGAGCATATGATTCATGGTTTGGTCCTCACCACATTCACACTTAATGTTAGTAGCATTAGTATAACACCATTTCATTAGATTTTCCTTAGAACTGCCCACTTTTGTCTGCAACTGGTTCAAGGATCTCTAGATGCACCAGTCCTATGTGTGACCAGGTGGCAAGCACTCTGCAACTGTCAGTGGCCCTGAAATGTTAGGGAAATTCATTTCTAATACTGTACTTTTGCCTTTTTCGGTGACCCACTTTGTTCCCAAGATGTTCTCAGAAGGCTTTTTCTGGACTTGATTCTTTGGGCTGGTGGTGCATGACTGTGCAGTGGATGAGTGTTTTCCCATTCTACTTTTGTCCTCTCCTTGTTCACAGCCACTTCTCTCCGGATACTGTGTGGTGCAATCCCTGAAAGCTGGTAAAGCCTGTAACTGGGGTAGGCTTTGGGCAGCCTGTCACTAGTCTACAGGTGTTATTGAGGGCCACATCAACCTGTCTGGTGTGAGGTGATGAGTACCAAACTGTGCATGCATATTCTGCAACAGAGTAACAAAGAGCCATTGCTGATGTATGAGTAGTTTGTGGTTGACTGCCCTGCTGTGATCCAACTAGTTTGTACAGTAAGTTGTCGCTTGTAGGGATCTTCATTTTGTAATCCATCAATGCTTCTTATATGTGAGATTTCTGTAGAGTGTCACTCTCAGATATTTTTGGCTGTTACATGTCTGCAGTTCTATACCTCACCACATTACTTTCAACTTATACCAAGTTTTCCTATATTTTTAGTTGAAAGACACATACTTCTGTCTTTGATGAGTTAGGTCTGAGAAGTTTTAACTCTTAAAATGTAAAACATCAGCAGAGCAATGTAATTATTCAGTGTTCTAGTTTAAGATCAAACTTTGGAAATAAAAAATGATGCTGCTGTCACACACGATTTTAATAGAAAGGGTAAATCAATGTTGTGGGTCAATCATTACAAAGTGTATCCCAGCATATCACAGAAAATGCTGGGATTATATTAATCTGTTTCAGGCTCTTATTTGTGAGAAAGAGAGATGAACTTGGTATAATAAAAATAAACTGTTGAAGTAAACAAATAAAATTGGCAAGATAGTCTAAGTTGATACTGCAGTGATTCATCTCTCTAGCATATTTGACAGAGTAGTGGAAATGATTGGAGTAAATCAAAATCTGTCTTGCTGACTGAAGGTATTCTTAAGAGGCAAGAAACAAAAGCTAGGTTAGGAACTGTGATAATGGAAGGGGAGTACCACAGAGTGGTGTGTTAGTGCTGCTGGCATTCAGTGTTCTAATGAATGATTGTGTTTACAGATTTGCTGCTCCTTCAAACATGATTTTGCTGACCCACAGAGGGTGCCATCCAAGGTATGTGCCCCAGTTTGCCCCCCCCCCCTCTCCCCACAGATCTGGCCATGTTAACAGTCAGTAGTTCAGTAATAACAGGATATTCTGGGCCATTTCCTCTGTTGCAAACATATCAGTTTGTATAAATAATCAATATTTAAACCAATTAAATTAAATTTTGTTTTAGTTTTATTTTCTCCAAATGCATTGTCTCTACATCTGCATCTACATATATACTCTGTAATTCACAAAATTGTGGGTGGCAGAGGGTGCTCAGCACCAAAGCTAACCTCTTTGTTGTGCATTCCAATCTCTAATGGTATGAAGGAAAAAAGAATTCATATAAGAATCATTGTGGCACCTTATTGACTGCATTTCCAGGAGCATGTTCAGCAGTTATCTCTATATGTCATATTTCTGATTATTTACACTATAGTGTTAGTACTATTAAGTATTATTTTACTTATGTGTTTTTCTAATTCACATTTATTTCCTATCAGCATGAGCAGTAGTAAGTGTGAAATAGAAAAACATGCAAGAAACATAATGTCAATATATACTTCATATTAACACTAACACTATAACAAGAACCAAGGCTCGTCTAATGATTTTTCAAACTCTGCAGCCACCATTGCTAATAATAACTGGGATTTTCTGGGAATGACACATATTTATTTGCCTTCCTAAGCTTTTGGCTGAAATACTGCAGCCTTCATCAGTGATACTATGTTTGTTTACATAATCAAGGAAGACCAGTTGTGGGCATAATGTACCAGTTAACATGCAACCGCTGCCTGGCCACCTACATAGGTTTGACCACCAATTCACTAGCCATAAAAATGAATGGCCACAGACAGATTGTATTCACCTGAAATACAAAAAACTCAGTAGCTTCCATGCCATCTCTCATGAAACCAATAATTTTAATTCTTGTTTCATGGTTTTAGCTCAGAACAAGCTCTCATAACTTTTTGTCACTGCACAAGCACGAAACTTGGCCTATTTTTAGAAGAATTGTTTTTGTGGGATATCATTTCTTTTTGTAAGTTGGACACTTCTTCGGAATCATCACACAAATGTAAAAATTCCATATGAAAATTAGTGGATAAGAACCTTTTAGGATTCAAGACATGTTGCCACAAAACATAGTAACAAGGTAAAATTTAACATGTTAGTTACACTTGCTGATCACTATGCATAAAAGAAAATTGCATGTAGCCTCGCTGAGAGCAAAGCAATTAACCTGCAAATATGCACCAAAATTTTACATGTTTTGGGTTGCTATTGAATAAATACAGGGAAAAATCACATAATATTAGATTTTTCTTATGATTTGGGGATGAATATGTGTGCCAATTTACCTGTTTTAGGACCATGGGAAGTACAGTGGAATTTTGGAATATCACTAACTAAGGAGAGGAACAAAGTAATATTTGAACATTAGGTAAACTTAAAAATCCTGGTTTATAGTGAAACTCTGAGGCATATAAAGTTATTGGGTAAAAATGATCTCAGTTTTGGGCAGATAAAGGGTAGATATATGGAAATTTACAAGTTTTAGATTTTTCTTATTATCTGGGGGTAAAACTGTTTGTGTACCAAATTTCAGTTTTCTATGACTACCTGATAGTTTTGATGATCATCAGTCAGTGCATAACAAAATCAGTGAAATTTGCTCATGAATTACAAGACTGGTAACAGGTATGAAACAAAATTTAGTATGTTTTTTTTTTTTTTTTTTTTTAAAAAAACTGCTTAACGTCTCTTTAACAGTGAGGTCTTTAGAGACAGTTAGTATGTTTGCTAAGATTGCTGCCATCTATGTGTAATAGAAATTTGTGACCTGTAGCACCAATAACACCGAAGAAATTGAGGTATAAAAATTGCCTGAATCGATTTGAGAAAAGGGTAGGCAGTGCCTCTGTTGACTCAACTTGAAATTCAGATCTAATACCAGTAAAGCATGAAAATTTACAATAACTAAGAGAAAAGTTTTTACTCACATTCTGGCAAGATTCCGTTTTTCACAAGGGTCTACCATGACGTTGAAGAGACATGGGGCCTCTAGTGGTTTGCAACTGATAGGTGCAGTGTCAACAGCTCCTGTTGGGTTGCAGGACACTAGTGCTTCTGCCCGAACTTTCAGCACCTCGTCAGGAGATGTCAAAAATCCAGCAGTTATGAGAGCCTTTCCTGCCTTGGACCCGAGGACCTGTCCCATGTCGTAAGTTGATGGGGCATCTTCTCGCCCTGACGGACCGTACCAGCCATCCCATTGGCCACCGTATGTTGTACCTGTTGAAAAATGACATTTCTTAAACAGCTTTCAAGTTTAATATTTTGAGAAACTATTCATATGTACAATAAATTTCCACAAGAAATAAAAGAATCTGTTGGAAGATTTAGGGAAGGAATGGGTACTTGGCTGGAAGGCTATGAATGATATGTGGTTTTGTAAAAATTATGAAAGTTGTTTTCTCTGTTAATAAAGTTGTTAAATGTATTAGTCATAGGCTATTTGTAAATAATAATGATAATAACAATTTATACTATTATGCCTCAATGTAACAATAAGAAATACTGCCGATGTCCCTTGAAACTAATTGCAGCTTCTATTAAGCTAACTTAATAGGTTTTGCACTTGGCACAAAATATGAAACACAGCAGCACATAATTGAGGGCTCCTTGAAGATGCACTTTGTGACTTTAGTAACATCCAAACCACTGACCACTTTGTGGTGGACTGTCCGATAAGAAGACTACCTTGGCACCTAAAAATCCTGCTCAAAAAAATGGTTTTAATTCCTTCATACTGTTATTTGATTAATATTGTTGTATTTTCTTCCTATGTTATCTTCTGTAAATTGGAATATGATAATAATAATTTGGGCAAGGACTAATTCATGTTTTGGCCAAACCGTCTAACTAAATTCATAAGAACCATAAATTTTGAATAACCTTTATTTTCTTCAGTTCAAGTAAAAAATGAAAAATAGCAAACACTGTTTACAAAGTTCTTGTGTGCTATGTTTCCTCTTTTTCTATTGAGAACAAAAATATACAGGATTTCAGGTTACCTGCATGAGACGAAACTTAAAACTTTGCCACAACAAAACATTTGAGCTATACTGTAAGTATTATGGTCGAGCTCTAGATTTCTTAATATATTTTTGACTGTAATATAAGCTAGTTGATATTTATCAATATCACTTGAAAATGTACACAATTTTTTTTTTTTTTTTTGTATAATTCATTTGTATTTTTCAAAAAATTATGACAGTTAAGGTCCTCGAACATTTCTTTCTCCCATACTTAAATTTGCCATAATGTTCCCTTCTTTCATCAATTCTACTACAGAATCTCAAATGTCCATAATTATTAAATTTTTGACAGTTTACACAGTTAATTACATTTTCAGTTTGGTATGCATTTTCTCTGTTGCCCCATATATGCTTATCTACAATTATTCCTATGAAAAAGCACCAAAATATAATTTTGCAAATTTTAAATATGAGTCTGGGTCAATGAAACACAAAAAATGAGGAAACTTGAAGGCCCTAATTTATTCAGCTTAACTGCTAGAGGCCTATGATAGATAAGACAGAGAGGCAGAAGTAGAGAAAGCAAAACATCTGCAATAGGGCTGTGTTTCCTATTGGATATGAAATACTAAATAAAATATTCACAGACTCTCAGCCAAGTCAAAGTGTCATACTCATGGTGTCTTGCAAGAATATCTGTCTCCATTCTCAGTTTCTAATGAATTTTTCCATTTGTTTTCGAAGCATCCATGATTGCAACTTTTTATGTGACTTGAAGGCATAGAGCGTTTTGTTAAAATGGAATGCTGAAAAATCCCATGGTCTGTATCATTAATAGAATACTTACCTTTCACAATTTTCCATTCTCCAACTGTTAAAGCAGCATTTCCATAAATATCATCAATGTTATGCAACACGTTTTCCCTACTCGATGATGCGTTAAAGGAAAGTGAATCCCAGACATTTACGCCATCAATCTTTCCTAAATCACTGGAAAAAAAATGCAGAGATTATATTGAATTTAATAGTAATGACTAATTATTAGTTAGTTTTAGAACAGCAAACTTCTATATATATATATACATACATATAACTTCTATATATATATATATAATAAAAAAAAATTAACGCACATGTTCTTACAGTCACTGACAAAATATAAGAAGTATAGAATAGAATAATTATTACATGTTGTTAAGAAGGTCACCTGTCTGGAGATACATTTGCCTCATTGAATGGTACGAGCAGCAGAAATTGCAGTATGAAAAGGAAGGAAACTATGAGTAAATTGTATATCAGAGAAGTATTACTCAATAAAGTTGGAGTAAAGAAGGCAGCAATGACACAAATAAAAGCAAGACAAGCACAATTGCATAATATTTAAGATATACCCTCAATCATGTACAAGGCACATGATACACATGGTAATGCTGGTAAGTGCACATTTGTGAAACCATTGCTTCCGGTGGATACCATAACATAGGAAACATATTGAAAATCAGAAAATTTCAGTTTTATTAACATTATTCAGTTCTCTGAAGCGATTATCAGGTGTATATGTTTATCAGGGATATTTTTGAACACAAAAACCAGAGTATAACTAATCAAAAGTACAAGTAATTTTGTTTTTAGCTGTGCATTGGTGGAGTCTGGTCCTGATTTGGTTTTAATTCAAGGTTGTATTCCACAGTTCTTTATTCAAGCCTTTATCAGAACTCTTTACCACACTTCTGCCTCATCTTCCTCACTGAGTGTGATACCACAATGATGTAACCAGTTTTATTATTGTTTTTTGTTATTCTTCCATCTTGCAACTAAAACAATTGCTTTTAATGGCAAACGAATTTCGTCTATTTAAGACATCTTCAGCACCCTAGGTAAACACACACATACACACACACACACATATACATATTCAATAATGTTACATGTTTTTGTTGTGTTTGTTTGTAAACTGGTTACATTGTCTTGTATTACTAACTACGTACAGCTTTATATGATGAATTAATACATGCAGGTTTGTAGTTTTCTTACTGATGATGGGCTTTGTTAAAAAATCTCCCTTTTGCGTGTGTCATCCTGTAACCAGTTTTGTTTTTGATTTTGAGATTCCTGATATGGTGAGTGCTTCTTTTTTAGTCCCAAATAGTATTTTGAAATTACAGATGTGTTGTTATAGTCATAAATAGATAAATGGAAACATATTGAGTGTTATCTTACGTGACATTTCCACCGGCCACTGAGTATAGCGTGGGCAGCCAGTCAGAAATATGCATCACTTCTGTGGATACTCTCTTGCGCTGTGACAGCAGGGGACTCCAAATGAGACCAGCTCCTCTCACTCCTCCTTCCCAAAGTGTGTTCTTCACCTGCAGAATTTCAACATCATGATTCAATTTTCTCATAACTATTTCTATCACTTTTTTGTAATAGTAACATAAATTTCTACACTCCTGGAAATTGAAATAAGAACGCATTGACGCCGGTGTGTAAGACCCACCATACTTGCTCCGGACACTACGAGAGGGCTGTACAAGCAATGATCAAACGCACGGCACAGCGGACACACCAGGAACAGCAGTGTTGGCCGTCGAAGGGCGCTAACTGCGTAGCGGTTGGGCACCGCCGCAGTCAGTGTCAGCCAGTTTGCCGTGGAATACGGAGCTCCATCTCAGTCTTTAACACTGGTAGCATGCCGCGACAGCGTGTACGTGAACCGTATGTGCAGTTGACGGACTTTGAGCGAGGGCGTATAGTGGACATGCGGGAGGCCGGGTGGACGTACCGCCGAATTGCTCAACATGTGGGGCGCGAGGTCTCCACAGTACATTGATGTTGTCGCAAGTGGTAGGTCGAAGGTGCACGTGTCCGTTGACCTGCTCCGGACAGCAGGGACGCACGGACGCACGCCAAGACCGTCGTATCCTACGCAGTGCCGTAGGGGACCGCACCGCCACTTCCCGGCAAATTAGGGACACTGTTGCTCCTGGGGTATCAGAGAGGACCATTCGCAACCGTCTCCATGAAGCTGGGCTATGGTCCCGCTCATCGTTAGGTCGTCTTTCGCTCACGCTCCAACATCGTGCAGCCCGCCTTCAGTGGTGTCGCGACAGGCGTGTATGGAGGGACGAATGGAGACGTGTCGTCTTCAGTGATGAGAGTCACTTCTGCCTTGGTGCCAATGATGGTCGTATGCGTGTTTGGCGCCGTGCAGGTGAGCGCCACAATCAGGACTGCATACGACCGAGGAACACAGGGCCAACACCCGGCATCATGGTGTGGGGAGCGATCTCCTACACTGGCCGTACACCTCTGGTGATCGTCGAGGGGACACTGAACAGTGCACGGTACATTCAAACCGTCATCGAACCCATCGTTCTACCATTCCTAGACCGGCAAGGGAACATGCTGTTCCAACAGGGCAATACACGTCCACATGTATCCCGTGCCACCCAACGTGCTCTAGAAGGTGTAAGTCAACTACCCTGGCCAGCGAGATCTCCGGATCTGTCCCCCATTGAGCATGTTTGGGACTGGATGAAACGTCGTCTCACGCGGTCTGCACGTCCAGCACAGACGCTGGTCCAGCTGAGGCGCCAGGTGGAAATGGCTTGGCATGCCGTTCCACAGGACTACATCCAGCACCTCTACGATCGTCTCCATGGGAGAATTGCAGCCTGCATTGCTGCGAAAGGAGGATATACACGGTACTAGTGCCGACATTGTGCATGCTCTGTTGCCTGTGTCTATGTGCCTATGGTTCTGTCTGTGTGATCATGTGTTGTATCTGACCCCAGGAATGTGTATATAAAGTTTCCCATTCCTGGGACAATGAATTCACGGTGTTCTTATTTCAATTTCCAGGAGTGTATTTCTTAATTAAATATGAAGGAGTTTAATAAGTAAGGGATAGAAAAATTAAAAAAAAACAACAACAAAAAACTGTAATAATTATATGAGTCAATTTGAAATCTGTTTTTACCTCATATATAATAATTTCAGTACTGAGATCTTAAACACAAAAGGCAAGTTTCAGCCCGCAACAGTATCCTGCGGAAACTCACAGGAAACGTATCGGGTGCAAATCCCACAGTGCTCCGAACATCAGCTCTTGCACTGTGTTATTCTGCTGCAGAATATGCATGTCCCATTTGGTACAACTCTGATATACCAAACAAGTGGACATTGCATTACATGAAACTTGCAGATTTCTAACGGGTTGCCTCAGAGCCATGCCGATTGAAATACTACATGGTCTGGCAGGAATCGCTCCCCCTGATATAAGACAGAATGTAGCTGCAATGTCAGAAAGAAACAAGGCTAATCAAAACTCTGCTCATCCCTTATTCGGGCATCAACTTCCAAGACAAAGGCTGAAATCTAGAAAAAGCTTCCTTAGGACAACAGCTGCTATAGATGTACCGCCGAAAATTGCCCGGTTCAATCTGTGGCGAGCCAGAATTACTTGTGCGAATCAATGGATACCTTCTATAGAGACACTACCACCAGGTGCAACCTCAACTGGAAGACCTGGAGAGCACTAAATCGGCTGAGAAGTGGAGTGGGTAGGACCAAAAATAACCTGGCAAGATGGTATTATCTTGAAGATCCTAATACTGCATGTGAGTGTGGGGCAGAACCGACCATTCAGCATTTATACAATTGTCTGCAGTGCCCATCAGCCTGCACTTTGCCTCCTTCGCGCCAGTGACAATGCCATACAAGTTGCTGACTTTTGGTCATCCATCATATGATCTCTTTGTTGTTGATTGATATTATTTTATTGTTATTATTGTTTCTAACAATTTGTAAGCAGTGTTTTTTTACACGAAATAAATAAATAAATAAAGTACTGAGATCAGTAAAAAGGCTTAAATTTTGGAGTCCACAAAGCTATTTTTAAAGTTTTTTCAATACCGGTATGACCTTTTTCTAATTAGATAACAATGATGGAATATTAATCGTAAGAATTGGCATTTAAATTTTTTAAATGTTACTCTCAAGTTTTGTAATCTTATCCTAATAATGTTAAATACTTGTGCTTTCATTTTGGATCCTTTATTTAGGATCTTTCTTGCAGACCTTTTCTAAAATGTGATAAGTTGACATGAACAGATCTCTGAAAGAATGACAAGTTTTACTAGACGGAATATATTACTTACTAACAGCAGTTTGTAATGTTTCCTTAATACCATATCTCATATATTTACAATGTTATCATCATAATCATGTAGTTTCCCTTAGTCAATCTTTGCTTAGTTACAATGTTCAAAGTCTTTATATCTTTTCTTTTTTTGTATACCAAATTAAATTTGAAAAATGTATTACCTTATTTGATGTTCATGGTACAACAGTGTGTATCTGTTATAGCGTATGTATTAACTGGTGATCTCAATGAATCAAATAGCAACAAACAACATTTAACCATACTTGTTTAATGTGAACTTTTTGGCCACACTTGACATTCTGTAATGAATATAGGCAATTTTAGTATATTGTTGGTGTACATACTCCATAATCAATTCTTTGGATGATGTGTAAGCATTCATTTTGGATCCTGTGATTTAGACATTTGCTGACCCACCACTCAAAGTACCAGCAGTGGGCAGAGTGAAGTGCAATTAAAACCTGGGCACGATAGTTATAGTTTTTAATTTGATTTCTGTAATCAACTGGACAATTGCTGGAATTGGTTCTAATGTTTACTTTTAAACTACATACTCTAAAAAAAAATTAGCCAACATTAGGGATTGCATTGACACACATAATAATACATGATCAGTTATATGACATTCATCGGCAGAATAACAAGGAATTTATAGGGTGGGAGTGTGATTCAAACAGTTTGCCTTGCACTCCCTTGCACCTGCCCTTTTTTCCTGCTGATGAGAAATGTAGAATACATAATTACAATGTTTAACACGTATCTCTATAAAGTTGTGTTTTGCTGTCATCTTACCATCATCCTAACTTTTATCTTAATCTGCTATCTAGCATTGTTTATTACAATTTTTTTGCTATGGCACAGTCCAGTTTTATGAAAATTCCACCAGAAACATTATAAAGATAACTGGAATTAAGAAGTTCATAAATTAGACATTGTAATACCAAATAATCTGTGTCAAAATGTTTCCTAGAACGAGGCAAAAAAAGATTGTTGTGTAATTACAATCATTCACTTTATTAATAATAACTGGATTTTCCAGGAATCAGTCACTACATGTCCCCATCATTTTATATAATTGGATCATTTGCTTACTTCAGGCATAATCTGTTTCTTCTTTCCCTTTTTCCATCAATCAAAAATAAATATATAATAGTGATTATCAAATCTTGTACATAGTTGATACTTTAAAGTGGCAGATACTGTGGTATTTGTTAAAGGTATTACAGGTTATTTTTTCTTGAAAAAAAAAATGATCCTTATCTCTGACTGTAGTTCCACATATATTAAAATTATATCTTGTACATAGTTGATACTTTAAAGTGGCAGATACTGTGGTATATGTTAAAGGTATAACAGGTTATTTTTTCTTGAAAAAAAAATAATCCTTATCTCTGACTGTAGTTCCACATATATTAAAATTATATTTTACAAACTTGTGTGATATTTTTTGTTACCACTGTGAAGGTTACTTTGTGCTTATGTATGTGAAATACAATGATATTAACTGAGTGTTCAACTGACCACTTCTTTAATGCTCACTGTATTATGTAGTCAATGAACAGGACAAATAAATATGATAAAGTGAGAAGGTGAAACTCAGTATAATTGAAGAGATCTCTTATCAGATATGTTTCCCATTTTATGAACAAATCATCATTAATAATGTCAGTTACCCACACAATAGAATGATTGTGGGATAATTTGAGATTCTCAGGCTTTTGGTCAAAACATAGTGATTAATGATTATACTGCTCCAGCTGCTAAGTATAAGGTGATAAAAATTCCTTCTGAACTATAGGAGAAGTGCTAGATACAGAATCTCACTTTGAGAGGATTGAAAGCAAGAGATTGAGGATACTGTGCTTACCCCTCGCAGTGGCCAGTTGGATGCTGCGTTGCTGTTGAATCCAGCAGCAGGTCCCCCATTGTCAGTGGAGAAGATGATGACTGAGTTGCTGAGCATGCCAGCTTTCTTCAAGGCATCCACAACTTCACCCACTGATTCGTCCAGTTTCGTCAGCATTGCTGAAATATTTTTAAAAAAGTCATGATTATTTTATTCCTGTACTTGTGGCTCTAGAAAAATGAATTGACTTCAGTGTAGCAAATGTAGCAGTTTACTTTCTCTTCACTGCAGTTACACTATTCTTCAGAATTTTCTAGTTTCAATTACAGACTGTTCAAAAGATAATTAATTGTTATCCATTTAACCTTTTTAGAATTTTATCGTCATAGTTATGGAGCTTCCTGCGACTATACATAATGCTTTAACAATCTATTCAGCTTTGAACCATATCATGTCTTCACTGAAAATAGGGCCATACAGCCAATTCAAATAATATTACATGTTCACAGGAAACAGAGGCATACTACTATTTTGGAAACTATTATGTATTCACATAAAAAACAAAAGGCATACTGCCAGTTAAGTTTTTGAGTAGGTAGTTGATTTGTTATATATCGTACATTCAAAAAAATATTTATACCAGTTTTATAACTTGTAAGTTTCTGTAGACTTCAGTACAGTCATATGTTCATCTTGGAATGTAAATTGTGTCATAGTAAATTTTTAAGCAGCTAAATTTCACAATAACTATGTTTTGTATGTTGCCAATATTACTGCTTTTAAAAATAATATTCTTTACTAGTCCAAATGCTCAAACTTAGTTTCATATAGGATAACACAGAACATTTCTACTCTTTCCAGTTTTGTTATGTACAAAAATTGATAACTTTTATTTCCCTTGACACTGAACATTTTTAGAGACATAAACTGTTAATAGTGGATTAAATCTGGGCGGAAAATTATTTCTTTCATTCTGTCACAGATATGGAAAGATTAATTTCCTTCCATACTAATATGGTTACTGCACCTGCAAACCTCCTGCGATTGTAGTCATGAATAGAGTTGAATCTAGCGACAATCTTGTCCGGTGCGGGCAGGAAGTTGTACGGGTTTCCAGAGTGTACTGCTGCATGTGCCAAGTAGAGAAACAGTGGCTGTGATGAGTTGTGGGCAGCTATGAGTCGCACTGCCTCTGCCGTGAACACGTCGGTGGAGTACTGACCGTGCAGGTCCCACGCTGGGTCCATACCCCGGCGCATGTCGAGGCCCCAGTACGGCTGCTCAACAGTAGTTAATACTAATTATCACTATGGAACATTCATTTTACAAAACTTGGCTTTAGCAACATTCTATTTCTATGAAGGATAAAGACAAATATCACTCTTTATATCTGCATAGACTTCCACTTTCCAACGATCATTGGTCTTGGGGTAGAATGTTTGCATGTTTTAAGCCAGACCATGACACTAGGATAGAAACATGATAGACTGTAACATTTTATGCTTGCTTTACTTTCTGAGCTTTGTGTGGTACTATTTGATACCCAAGGAGCCAGTTCTGACATTTTATAACAAGGTACAACCTGTACTTAATGATCTACATTATGCTATATCTTAATGTACAGTTTGTCACAAAATGAAAAAAAAAGTTGTGTGCAGAAGAGATGAAACACAGTTCAAAGCAGTTATCAAGATTCTTAACTGTTTAAAGATTTTACTGCATGACATTTTAAGAGACAGGCAAAAAAAAAAAAAAAAAAAAAACCAACAACACTACATTTCTGAGATTTCCTACAAATTTACTTTGTGAATCATTAGGCACATTTTTAGCTTTAAATGTTTTTGATGTACAATCTTTACAGCCTTCCTCTGTGTGTGTTTCCTTATCCATAAATAAAAACTTGCCCACTCTATAATCAGTGGCATAGCTAGGTTAACAAGGCCTTCGGTGTAAAAAAAATATTTTGGATCCTCCAGCCAGATGTCTGACTTTTTTTTTTTTTTTTTTTAGCTGTACCAAGTCTTGTGAGGTTTGCTGGCAGGGACTCCCTGAGCTGTAGGGGGCTCCCCTGCAGAGGCGGCCCTAGCAAATTTTTCAGGTGGTGCGAAATCTCATTGTGGCGCCTCAAATCTGTAATCGCTTATTCGCGGTTAAGGTGTTCATATAGACAGACTGAAGGTAAAATACATTTCTTACACCCTACTAAAATTAAATATGTAGAAGTTTGTTTTCTTGCATATTTGCAAGTATTTCACGTCGAAACAGCTGGATAGCTTAGGATAAAATTGGGAGTAATGTATTGGCTATCTACTTTTATCCAGATCAGAAAAGTTGTTTCCGCGGGATTCGAATACAAATACGTATATTAATGCGTTATGAATTCCAATTGAACAAAGCCGAATTCAGAAAACAGTCTTGATATATTAACAATAACTCAAACTTCAGAAAGGATAGCAATGGTATGAATGAGAAACTAACAGCTGTATTAAAGAAGACTATATGTTTGAAAAAGTTTATTTGCGCTACTATGGCGTACTCGATGCTCATATCACGAGTACGCCAGTTTACATAGCTTCTAATAAAAATGTTTAAAACAAACAAAAGAGGAAATAAAATAACTAAAAGGCCTTATTTTCTATAGATAAAATTGCAAGATCTGAAAGTATATCTTGAGTCCGTAAATAAGTTTTAATTTACTGAAATTTCGTTCTCATTCAGCGACAGTTAGAGATATGGTCAACAAAATTCTATGTGCTGTCCACACATTCGGAAATGCATATATCCTGCCAATCATTTTTTTCATAATTTATCGGTATAATTACGTAAAACGGTTCTGCTGATTCAAGCTCCATCAACAACAGTTTCAGTTAGAAAGTTCCTCAGCCATTTCACAACCCAATATGTCACACTTTTTTTCATTAGTTAAACTCATTTCTAAATCTTCACGGGATTATTCCAATTATTAGAGTTCAGGGATTGTTTTGATAATGTGTAAGAAGGACACTATATCATTAAATTTACATAGTTGTGGAAATTGACTAATGCGTTCTCAACTGTACCGATTATATGCTAAAACACGTTCATTGTAAAAAAATTCTTCTGGTTCTGTTGCTATATCATCTACAGGCTAGTACTAAAAAAAATCTCATTTTTTCCTTTGGGATCTGACAGGCTTAATAAAAGGATACATCCCAGTCTGCGAACCAATTCCTGTAGCTGTTATCAGAGCAGACGAATGGCCTTGGTACTCTCTCTCCAAATTCCGAGCATTTTCCCAGCAATAGTGGAGCGTTTCATGAATCTACTTTCATCCTGGATAGTCTCCCTTACCATATTTGCTTGAAACAATGTATTATACCAAGTCACTATTGTAACTATGAATTCAAATTGCTCCTTCCTCTGCCTCAGGGACAAGGCCTCTGTTGCTGCAAGTGAATAATTCGTTTCCAGAAGGGCGTCACCAACTGAAGAATAGTGTAAACGAACTTCAGCATGGCTAGAAATTCTATTCTCCGAAAGATTTTAGCTTTTTTTTTTTTTTTTTTTTTTTTTGCGATAGTCCTAAGTTCTTGACTACTACTTCCCATCGCTTTGTTGATCGAGAGAATCAAAAAATATTCTTTAAAGAAATCCGGACAAGGAAACCGGTCTAAATGATATTTTGGCGTCACCTGCTATTATCAAATTTAATGACAGCTAAATGGATTAAAAAATGTTTGGGAAGATATTGGTTCAAAATTCTGCTTTGGAGACACCTTTGTTTCCTCCTGTCATATTGGATTCACTGTCATATCTTTGGCCTCGCGATCGTTCATATCCAAATCGAACTTTTTGCAAAGTATCATTAATATACAGGCCAGCTCCCGGGTCCGAAGAGTCACTTACCGGCGCAATGAAACACTCACGCACTTCATCTTCATTAGTGTCAACAAAAGCAATGTTAAAGATAAGTTGTTCGACGTGACTGACAACAGGAGTTCAATTCAGTATGATGGAAAAGTATTTAGATGACTTAACCATAGTCAAGATGTTATTAAGAACTTCATACGTTTTAAACTTTTTTTCCAAAATAATAGACGTTAGTCTCCTTATTAACAATACGGCGGAGATGCTCCATCACAGTATCATATTTTCCTAGCAGTTGGAATATATTCAGTTAGTTACCATTATTAGAAGTATTTAGTGTTTCAGATCCAAAGCTTCCGCTAAAAAAGACATTATTACGTGTTAAAAAGAATATTTTTCACATCACTCATTCGAGGATATTAGCCAACCGTGATTTTTACTCTTCAATCTGTATTTACAAATGCTTGTCTATTACACTAAAGTTCTTTAGTCGAATCAACTCTTCTATCCAACTCAGCATGGTGTGCTGGCGAATTGAGGAAGTTTCGTGAGATTTTAGACTCCTTGATAAGTAGCTCCAGCCATCAAATTCTTCTTTACCCCAATGAGAATGAAACCTTCTGTCGCATAAACAAGGGTAAAAGCAATAAACTTTATATGCAGACTAGCTGGTACCCACGACTTCGTTCGTGTTTGTAAAAAAATTGGATTGACAGCTACCGACATCTAACCACCATAGTCCACGATGGGAGACTCGATGCTATTACCACACACAAACGCCAGTCATCTGCGCTATGTAGTTCAGGCAGCAAAGTAAAATATACGGACACACATGTGTCGAAATACGAAAATATCCTTGATCGACCACTTTCAACCACCGTATCTCCCACAGTTACCGAAATTCGGCCAACGTTTTGATTGAAAAGTGACTCTATGTTACTACCACACACAAACACCAGTGATCTGCGATAGATATTAATAAATAAATAACGCCAAAGCAATTGACTTTTTGGATTTATTGGTCTCCCGTACGCGTTTCACTTCTTTAGCAGAAGCATCATCAGCGGGTTTTTTCTGTTAATTATGTACAAAAGTTGTAAACAGGTTATGTTTTGTTTGGTACAGTGGAATGAATTATTATCTAACTTATATTCTACTTACATTTGTGGTTTAATGCATTGCACCTCACACCAAAAATGCAAAGGCACTGATGCTGAGATCGGAGCAAAAAGCAATGCATTAAACCAGAAATGTAAGTAGAATATAAGTTAGATAATAATTCATTCCACTGTACCAAACAAAACATAACCTGTTTACAATTTTGTACATAATTAACAGAAAAAACCCGCTGATGATGCTTCTGCTAAAGAAGTGAAACGCGTACGGGAGACCAATAAATCCAAAAAAGTCAATTGCTTTGGCGTTATTTATTTCTTAATATTATTAGCAATTGAGGAAAAAATGATTCACAACATCCAGATACTGCGATAGATAGTTTTCGCTGAAAAGTGATACACCAAGACACATGCTCCTTGTAAGAATTACGACTTAAAATCTCGTCATTACTCCTGAAATCGGACACTTTACGTAGAGAATCATTAAGTAAGTCAATGGACTTATATCGTAAATCTCTAGGATTATCTGCTTTGCAGAAATATGAAAGTGGCGCAGGTTGATCACTTTCAACCGCCATATCTCCCACACCCCCACAGCTACCGACATTTAACCACCAGAGTACACGATGGAGATTCACTGCTACTACCACACACAAACATCCAGGGCCGCATTTAGGCTCTGTGGGCCCCTAGGCTATACATGTGGTGCGGGCCCCCTGTCCGGCAGTGGCTGGATTCTTAAATTTCGAAATATTCGAAATTCTACATAAAAAATTTATGGGCGACCTTTTTTCTTTAGCTCTCCTACCTGCCCAGGCGAGGGTTGTGGGTGGTGAGGGGCCCCTCTTTGTGGTGCGGGCCCCTAGGCTACAGCCTATGTAGCCTATGCTTAAATGCGGCCCTGCAAACATCAATCGTCTATCCTATGTATTTGTGGCAAGAAAGAGAAGTATAAGGAGACACAAATTTTGGGTCGAAATATGAATACGCCCTGCATTGATCAACTTTAATCATCATATCTTCCACATCCCCACAGCTATCGGCATTCGGCCAACGTTGTGCACGAGAGGAAACTCCATGCTACTTCCTCACACAAACACCAGTGATCTGTGCTATGTATTGGTGGCTGAAAAGTGAAATATAGCGAAAAAAACGTCTATTTTATATATATTTAAGATTTCGAATAAACAAGCCGTCTTAAATGACTGTGGCGGATCTAGACGGAGGCAAACCGGGGCGCTTACCCCGGGCGTCAAAATCATGTTTAAAGGGGCGGTAAATGACAAATTCGTGGGCGATGACCTTTCTTAGCTCTTCTGCCCTGAGTGGCAACCTTCCGGGGGCGGAAAATCAAAGAGCCGTTTTAAACATCTGCAGGCGGCAAATTCATATTTGAAGAGGCGGCTGTCGCAGGTCTTTGCCCTGGCTCGGAAAATTCATAGACCCACCACTGGTGCATGAGCTGCAAGATTACAGCCGAAAATGCAGGAAACAGATACAGTACAAGAATCGCTGCGCGACCCCGAAGAGTGCTAATTGTGGGACGAGTTGTGGTTTTCTTGAATGGAGTAACTTGAGCTGACTCAGACTATAGATTAAGCGGAAGCTATTACGATTATAAACTCTTCTGGATGATTAGTGTATTTAAAAAATATGTGAACAGCAAGCTGGGCTATTATATAAATTATTTTTAATTTTTTGCGCAGAGGATCAATCGCTGCATTTTCGGCGCCCCCCATATGGCGGCGCCCGGTGCGGTCGCACCGCTCGCACCGCCCTAGGGCCGCCCCTGCTCCCCTGAACTGAGCTTGGGCTCTCTTAGCCGCACTTGGGGCCCTTCTGAGGTGCGCTAGTAGGCCTCCTGAGCTACACAAGAGGGCCCCCCTGTGCTGCACTTGGGGGCCCCCTGTACTGCACTTGGGGGCCCCTGTCTTGGGGACCCTGGTGCAAAGCATAACCCAGCCCTCCAATAGCTACAGCCCTGTCTATAATCAGGTACTAATTTATAGCTAAGGTTCCATCTTTCCCTCCACAAACTATTTCTAAATCTTCGTCCAATATTGCAATTTTGGCAAACAAATATAACTTTCCTCTTTTACATCCCTCGCAACTGCTGTATTTGACACGAATAATATTAGTTCTGTATCATGTCACCCTATCAAAGCAATGTAAACTGATTTAACCTATTATCATTGTACAGTCCTAAAACACCATATCTAACAGATGTTGGACCTGTAAACGTTTCCCTACTATTCCATCAATAGATCTTGCCCAGATGATATGCCAAGACAGTCACAATTTATGGCGTCTTGCTCTCATGGAAAACTTAAAACTTTCATTCTACATTTTTTGCTGTCTTCCCAGTGCTTGTATCTATATCATTTTGTTGTGTGGGGACTTTGATGCCATCAAGAAAAAACATCTCAAGAAATGGTTTCAGACACTGTATTTTTGCTTGGAAATTGTGCAATCAATAGAGAACTATGGACGGGACTGCATCGAGGTGTGTGATGAACATTGTTGGTACCTGTTCCACGGCGGTATGGTCGTTGTAGTCGTGGTGCCCCGTCCAGTAGCCGAGGTGCGACTCGAAGCCGCGGTGTATGGGTGTGTACTCCTTCTTGTAGTGCCCCAGGTGCCACTTGCCGACGGCGTGCGTGCGGTAGCCCAGCTCTTGCAGGTACTCGGGCAGCAGCTTCTCTGTCAATGGCAGACCGCGGGGCTCTGCACCATACAGTACCGTGTGCTGCATGCCTGTGCAAATACGAACACTCTGCTACACTATTGTATAGTGCCCACTGGAATATTTCATCAATGTAGTTTCCTAAAAACTCGAGAGGTTAACGAGGCTACATCGACAAAATCTGACATAGCATATTTTTTATCGCTTCCATGATGCTCTCTGATATTTCCAATCGCCAAAAGGATTGTGGCAGAATGGAAAAAAAAATATGACATCTAAATGTTTCACACATTTTGTCACAAAAACTTTAAAATTCTTCAAATGGAATACTAGCACTTTTTGAGTATTGCTTTTTAGCGTTCAGTGTGTTCACTGTCAGAGTATTAAATGCAGCTACTGCTGATCCAATTTTGGACCCCATCTACAGTGACAATCTGTTACTGACACTGCATATTGCTACATAAGCAAATTGGGTGTGCTGATGCTGATATTGGCAGGTTGGCACGAAGCAATAAAGAAATAACAGATTTTCCCTGCATACTGGGACATGCGTATCGCGACTGGAACAATTTGAGCTCAGGTCGTCTTCGACTCTCATACTTTTCTTTCGAGATTCTGTCAATGGTCATGTTGTTTGTAATTTTATGTTTCAAAACTTGTGGTGCATCAAAAAATATTTTAAACCACTCTCATTTTTTGTTGAGTTGTAACAGATACCATAGTCGTTTTTGGTCATAAATCTATCTGAAATACCCTGATCGAAAAAAATATGTGAAACACCCGCTGCTTGACAGAGTCTCCCAAAAAGAGGGTGGAGATTGATCCAATACACCCTCTGGCCCTTAGGTTTGTAAATGATGTTGTTGATAGTTTAATGTTGGAAGTTAGGTTATTCACAGATGATGTAATGACATAATAGTATATAACAGCATCAAAACAGGAGAGTGCTAAACAGCTGCAGGGTGATTTGGACAGGATATCTAGCTGGACAGGTCAACATCGGATCAAGATAAATTCAAAGAAGAGTCAGCTTATTAGGCGCACATATAAGTAGCTCTAGCAAAAAGAGCCTTCATGAAAAAGAGAAACCTTTTAGTTTAAAATATTGATATAGGAATTAGAAAGAACTTTTTAAAACTCTATGTGTGGAGCACAGCACTTTACGGTAGCGAAACATGGACTTTAGGAATACCGGAAAGAAAGAAACTTGCAGCATTTGAAATGCGGTGCTACAGAAGAATGCTAAAAATTAGGTGGACAGACAAAGTAAGAAATGAACGAGTTTTGGAAATGATGGGTGAGAACAGAAGTTTATGGAAGATGCTTACAGGAAGAAGAGACAGGCTTTTAGGTCATATTTTGAGGCATGCTGGATTGGTTAATTTGTTAGTGGAGGGAACAGTCGAAGGTAAGAACTGTAGAGGTAGACAGAGATTAGAATATATGAAGCAGATATATGAGGATGTGGGTTGTAAGGGGTATGTAGAAACGAAAAGGTTAGCACAAGATAGTAAGGGATGGAGGATTGCATCAAACCAGTCTAAAGACTGACGACAGCAAAAAAAAAAAAAAAAAAAAAAAAAAGATACTAAAGGTTGATTATGATTACAAAGTTGGGACGGAATTTCTGGTTGAAGTTCTTAAATATAAATATTTTGCAGGGGCTTAGCTATCGTAGGGCTAGGCCATGCTGTGCCTAAGCTCAGGGGGCCCCAAAGCACAGCTCCTCAGGGGGCCCACAAGCGCAGTTCCTCAGGGGGCCCCCAAGCACAGCTCCCCAGGAGGTTCCAAAGCACAGCTCCTCAGGGGGCCCCGAAGCGCAGTTCCTCAGGGGGCCCGGAAGCACAGCTCCTGGGGGGGCCACCAGCGCAACTGCTCAGAAGGCCCCCAAGTGCAGCTCCTCAGGGGGCCCCAAAGCACAACTCTTTAGGGGGCCCCCAAGCGCAGTTTCACAGGGGGCCCCCAAGCACAACTTCCCAGGGGGCTGCAAAGCACAGCTCCTCAGGGGGCCATGAAGCGCAGTTCCTCAGGGGGGCCCAAAGCACAGCTCCTCGGGGGGGGGCCACAAGTGCAGCTGCTCTGAAGGCCCCCAAGTGCAGCTCCTCATGGGGCCCCAAAGCACAGCTCCTCAGGGGGCCCCCCAGCACAGCTCCCCAGGTGGCTTCAAAGCACAGCTCCTCAGGATGCCCCGAAGCGCAGTTCCTCAAGGGGGCCTCAAAGCTCAGCTCCTCAGGGGGCCCTAAAGTACAGCTCCTCAGGCGGCCCCCAAGCGCAATTCCCCAGGGAGCCCCCAAACACAGCTCCCTAGGGGGTTCCAAAGCACAGCTCCTCAGGGGGCCCTGAGTACAGTTCTTCAGGGGGCCCCGAAGCACAGCTCCTCGGGGGGGCCACAAGCGCAGTTCTCAGAAGGCCCCCAAGTGCAGCTCCTCAGGGGGCCCCATGCGCAGTTCCTCAGGGGGCCCCAAAGCACAGCACCCCAAGTGGTTAAAAAGCACATTTCTTCGGGGGGCCCCCCGCACAGCTCCCCAGGTGGCTCCAAAGCACAGCTCCTCAGGGGGCCCCCCGCACATCTCCCCAGGTGGCTCCAATGCACAGCTCCTCAGGGGGCCCCGAAGCGCAGTTCCTCAGGGGGCCCCCAAGCGCAGTTTCTCAGGGGGCCCCCAAGCACAGCTCCCCAGGGGGCTCCAAAGCACAGCTCCTCAGGGGGCTTTGAAGCACAGTTCCTCAGGGGGCCCCGAAGCACAGCTCCTCAGGGGAGCCACAAGCGCAGCTGCTCTGAAGGCCCCCAATTGCAGCTCCTCAGGGGGCCTCAAAGCGCAGCTCCTCAGGGGTCCCCAAAGCACAACTCCTCAGGGGGCTCCCAAGCGCAGTTCCTCAGGGGGCCCCCCAGCACAGCTCCCCAGGTGGCTCCAAAGCACAACTCCTCAGGGGGCCCCGAAGCGCAGTTCCTGAGGGGACCCCAAAACTCAGCTCCTCGGCTGGCCCCAAAGCACAGCTCCTCAGGGGGCCTCCAAGCGCAGATCCTCGGGGGGCCCCAAAGTACAGCTCTTCAGGGGGCCCACAAGCGCAATTCCCCAGGGGGCCCCCAAGCACAGCTCCCAAGGGGCTCCAAAGCACAGCTTCTCAGGGGGCCCTGAAGTGCAGTTTCTCAGGGGGCCCCGAAGTACAGCTCCTAGGGGGGGCCACAAGCTCAGCTGCTCAGAAGACTCCCAAGTGCAGCTCCTCAGGGCGCCCCAAAGCGCAGTTCCTCAGGTGGCCCCAAAGCTCAGCTCCTCAAGTGCAGCTCAGGGGGCCCAAGCTCAGTTGGGGAGGGAGGTCTTACTAACGCTCAGCAAAGCTCACAAGACACAGTTTTTTTTAAAAAAAGTCGATCATTTGGCCTGAAGGCCCATTTTTTTTTTTTTTTTTTTTTTTTTTTTTTTTACCAGGGTGAGTGTTAGCTGATATCATGCAATTACATCTGTGATAACAAACTCAATTTGGCAGAACTCACTGGACAGGTAGTTGGAAAAAGTTTTGAATTCTTGGAGACAGTGATGAAGGGATGTGCAAAAGAAATGATGGAACTCGGTTACAAAACTTACTTGAATATGTAGTGTAGTATGGGACACACATTTTGCGTATAAAATACAAGAACTGGAGGGGGTGCAAAGAAGGGCTGCTAGATTTGTCCCTGGAAATTGGCGCAAAACGCAGTAATATCAGTAACTGATATGATAAAGAAGCTGGAATGGGTTTCATTGAAAGACAGGAGGAGGATGAACACAGTCATGGTAGTGTACAAGGCGTATATTGATGATGAGTTGTGGAAAGATATTGGAGGATGAATTAAGAAAGGTGCCTGAAAGAAAACTGATGACCATGGCCACACGCACTATGTTTGAGGCATTAGGGCCTGGGAAAATTTTCTTTCTTAGGTAAGGAGGCCAGGGAGTAGAATAAATTACCAAGAGGAATGAGGAATAATTAAAAAAAAATGCTGAACGAATTTAAAGCTGAAATTCGTAGAGAGTAAAAGTAGACGGGTGCAAGAAAGGGGAAGTAAGGGTTTGCAAGGAAAATGCTCCCAGTGCTTGCGCTCCATCGCAATCAAATTAAAATATTCCTGTGGTTAAACAGTCCTCCAGTCGTGTGGTGACTGCCCAGGAGGAGTTGTGTGGCGAGCTCACCTGTGTGTATGGGGTGCTTGCCCGTCATGAGGGCACTGCGGGACGGCGTGCAGATGGCGGTGACGTAGTATCGGTTGAGGATCACGCCCATGTATGCCAGGGCGTCGATGTTAGGAGTCGGAATCTGGTTGGAGCCGTGGAATCCCACGTCGTTGAAACCCTGTTCAACGGGACAGTTTTATTCAACCCCTCATTACATAAATCAAGTAACTATGATATCTTAGAATTATTATCCTATAGGCCTATATTTTTTCTGCTGTCAACATCCCTTTTATTATTAAATAATACGAAACATACACTGGTGATTAAAGTATCAGTGGACCGTTTTTTTTAACGGACTAATAATAGTATATTTAGTTTACGCTAAAACACACTGTTTGTTAAAGATTAAAGTTAAAAGTAAATCAGCGAGGCCGGGATACAGTTTACCCCACAGCAGCGCCAGCAAGGCGCAATACGCCGCGCACAACAGGCACTTTGGTAGCGACAGTTCAAGGGGTTTGCAGCAGTCGAGATTATTTATTGCTATATAAACTTTTTTGTTTATGGCTTTAAGCGACGTCGACATCGAGGTCATCGGAGGCGAGAAAGGCGTGGGAGCAAGGAACGGGTAGGAATTCGCCCATGGCCTTTTAAAGTTAGTAGCCAGCATTTGCCTCAAACGATTTAGAGAAAAGACAGAAAACCCAAATCTGGATGCCCCGACGGGAATTCGATCCGGCGTCCTCCCGAATTCGAGTCCAGAACGTTACCGTTCGCCCACCACGCTCGGTATTATATAAACAATATTTTTATATCAATTACAGAAAATGTTAGTAAAAAAATGCAAGATTATTGCATCCAGACATCAAATATTGCATACAGAAAGATATCGTAAATACATTTTTTTTCTTATGGTTTTACGCAACGTCGTCATCGAGGTAATTAGAGGCGGGAAAGGACTGGGGGCTATGAACGGCAAGGAATTCGGCCATTGCCTTTTGAAGAAACCACCCGGCATCCACGTAGAGTGATTTCGGGGAACCATGGAAAAACCGAAATCTGGATGGCCGAATGAGAATTCGAACCAGCGTCCTCCCGAATGCAGGGTCGGAGCGATATTAGTTGTGCAGAAAAGCAGTCTGTAGGTCATTACTCTGCAAAAAACAAATATAACTTTTCTAACATTATTTATACTAAAATGAAAGTATACTGAATAAACAATCTGTTCTCTAGGTGAAGAAGTTTTTCAGAACAGCTTCACTCATTTTCCATGTTATTGGCGAATCAATCACTTTATACCTGAACAGTTTCTTTACATCAACGTATTAATAAAAGTTTTGAAATAACGTGCCAAATGACGCATATGGATTACTTCCTTCAGTCTTCTTGACAGAATGGAGACGGCGAGACAGGGAACTTGACAACAACGCGCTAGCTAGTACCCACGAGTTGCTTCCACGAGCTGCGTATTATTTCCGTAAGCTAATCAGCAGAGAGTATGTCTTACCAGGTCGTCTGCCATGATGAAGATGATGTGCGGCCTACTTGAAGGGGTCTGGGTAGCCTGGGTGACCCTCAAGTGGCAGATCACCAGCAAGCACAGTGGCCACCAGGGGAACGGCGCCATCCTGAAACAAGTGGTACACTCAAAGTATCCTCTGCCGACTATTAATAAAGTTTCCAGCCGAAACAATAGCAGAGCATTCATATCACACAGCGTACATCATTTTAAAATGTAAATACACAGCTATAAAGCAATAAAACTGAAATCAGTCAGAAGAATCAAGGACTGGAGCAGTAATTTGAAATGAAACAGTGAAGACTGTAGACAGCAATTTATAAGACGAAACTCGCGAACAGGTTTCGGATGTGGCCCATATGTAAGGACGCTTCATTGAGGCGATGATTGATGGTGAACAGAGGCTTGCCCCTTTTTTCCAGCGTACAGCGCCCGGATATTTTTCAGAGTCATGTATGGAGACTAGTGATCTTTACCTCAAGAAGAAACAAAGAATTCAGTCGGGAGGGGAGTTTTATGAATGTATTGGTGGGACAAAGCCAATCGCTAGGTCTCCTGAGCGTAAAAAAATCTGATCAAAAGCATCCGGACACCCCTCTGTCATCATCAAGGGTTCTCTGCTGTACAGCAGGTCCACGCACAGTGACAGCCCTCCACGCCTCCCTCTGTTCCGCCATTCTCTTAGTTTCTATATATCTCCCGTTTATCATTATATCATCCATCATTTTTATCCTTCGCCGACCTCCTCTCTTCTCTCCGTTTACAGTCCCCTCCAGAGCAGTCTTAAGCAAACATTCGTTCCTCAGTACATGCCCAATCCAGTTCTTTTTTCTGTTTCTTATTGTTTTTATGAGTGACCTTTTCTCTCCTATTCGTTTCAACACTTCCTCATTCCTTACTTTGCCCTCCCAACTTATTTTCTCCATCCTCCTCCATACCGACATTTCAAAAGCTTCCAACCTCTTTAGATCTTCTTTGCGTAGCGTCCATGTTTCTGAATTTCGCTAGAGGTGACGACAAGTGGATCCACCAGCTAAAAGGATGTGTGGGAGGAATATTGTGCCAGGGGCGGATCCAGGGGGGGGGCTAGGGGGCTCAAGCCCCCCCCAAAAGTATCTTGGTCCACCCCCGACTTTGTAGTTTTGAGACCTTTTTTTTTTTTTTAGCTCTACGGATTTGATTTGAGGCCCGAGGAGGCTATAATTATTACCTTTTTCCCGACTCAAGCCCCCCCCCAAAGCCCTCTGAACCAAAATTCACTCAAGCCAAGCCCCCCCCCAAACCAAAGTCCGCTCAAGCCCCCCCCAAAACAAAATCCTGGATCCGCCCCTGTATTGTGCTGTTAGTATAGTAGCAGTAACAGCAGAATGGTTTAGTCAGGATAGATCACTGACTTCGAATGATGACTAATCATTAGATGTCACCTGAGTAACAAAACCATCGCGGACATTTTAACCTATGTAAAGCTGCCCAAGTTGACTGCTGGTGACGTGATTGTGAAGGAACAATGACAACTAAACTAAGACCAGGCAGGTTGTAAATGCGGAAGGATATTAACACATTTTAAACCATTGTTTATTGCGTATGGTAGTGTACCAGATCAGAGCACCCTGCCATTAAGATGTATCTGTGAGGCAATGGTTCCTGGACAGTAATATTCCTGAAATGGACTGACCTGAGCCCAATGGAACGCTTTTGGGATGAGTCAGAAGGTCGATTTCGCTCCAGAACTCAGCGCCCAACATTCTCTGGTTTCTGCGCTTGACGAATATTGGGTTTCTGTCACTCCTTCTTCAGACACCACCTTGAAGGTCTCCTCAGTAGAGTTAAAGCCGCCATTAAGGTAAATTGTGAATCTACCCCACATTTAAATTCAATGATAGGAAACATGACGAGGTCTAAGTGCGGTTTTAGATAGGTGTCCGGATACTTTGGATCAGATGGTGTTTATATTCAAAGAGTGACAGACTTATGGAACAGCGACAGATGACCAAGCCACCATAAGTGACATTTCTGATTGTTATCCGATCATAACGGATACCTTCAGTCTAGATTTTGTTGGAAGGCCCCGAACAAGTATGTTCACTCACTGTGGAAGACACTCTTCTACAACATCAAAGAGGCTAACCCCACTTACTTCCCACTCTGCGATAAGGGAGCGTGCATAAATTACGTGGCTCGGTCTAGGGGGAGAGGGGTGGGGGGAAGGAGGGATTGGCCGGAAGGCTACGAGGCTGCGAGGGAGAGGAGAGGGGGGGTGTCCGAGCCAGACCATGTAGCTTCTCATACATATCATTTTTCACAATTAAAATGAGGTACAGAACACACAACAGCATGTGAAATTCATTTCCTTCATTTAATTATCGCCGTATGTAATTTACAATAGTCTGAGAAGAGAAAACTGTAAAAAAATTTCTTCTGGAATCAAAAGGGAAAAAAGCTGTGTGCCTCGTTGAGTGGAAGGGGGTGGGGGTGGGGGGTGTTCACAGGAGGCCAAAATGGAGCTTCGTGAGATTTATTGTGCGTCTGAAGCAAATAAATTTTGACCGTACGCTTTGAGATGACTTTTGTTTAGCAGATAAATTGCATTTTCTGTAAATGGTACATTTCCTTTTCAGAACCCAAATAATTTTCTTTGATCAAATGATTATTATCGTATAACGGTTCAAAGTTTGACACTACAATGTATACGCGACAGTCGGAGTAAATTTAAAAACTGAAGTAGTTGTTGATAAAAAAATAGTTTAGACTCTTTCGACCGATTTGATGCGATCTTTCATCTGTTTCTTTCGTGAACTCGTCTCTATCTTTCATCATATCCATTACAAAATATGTGCTCCTTATTTGGACCACCCCTACAATTCTATTCTTAGACGCCTCCCTTCACTAATAAATCAATCAGTGACGCATATTTGGACATCTGTCACGCCATGCTGTCCTCCTTTCTGTGAATCTCTTCTACAAACTCCTTCACTCACTCATCATTTCCAGAGCGTGTCTATTTCGTTACCTATATAAATCATTTTCAACATAGCACTACATTTCTAACGCTTCATTTCACCTCTATTTCTAGCACTTCTAAAAATAAATGCCACAAACAACTTCCTGCTATTTGTAAGAGAAGACATGAACGGAAAGAAACTAAATAACCTGAATAAACTTTCTAACATCCAATCATAGAAATCGTATTTTTTAATGGAATTTTGATAATAGGTCATCCAGTAATATTGTAATTCTTTCTACGTTACACACTGAGTTTCCATAAGCTTGCATGAGGCCGGACTCGAACCGACAACCCCTGCAATGCCGAGATCGGCAATTTCGTAACTTTATGAATCTTGCCAATGTTTTATACCGATTTGTAATAATTAATCGCCAAATTTCACGCAAATCAGTCAATGTTTACTAAAGTTGTTAAAAGAAATATTCGTAACAAAAGAATAAATAGAAGTAAACAAACGCAAATCTAATGGGATGGCGATTATAAACCATTTAGCTAAAACTAAAAATTCATGAAATTTTGAAGAAGTAAAGTTTTTACAACAGTTTATCGCAGAAATTTATCAAAAATAATTTATTATTGAGTATTAAATGTATTCGTGGAACAGCAACTAACTCACCTTGCTCACTGTCGTCTTACTGGTGCCCTAGCAAAAACTCCGACTGAAGCTGTAAGAGTTACGAAATGCATGTGTGTATATCGAAACTTCGTGTTATGACTGTCAAGCATCCGATAATGGTTAGTGTACACAATGATATCAAGGCTCTCCAAGTGTACATTCAATTTCTCTCAATCCGATAAACGACAACGTGCAAAATGTAGCTTTGGTGACATCACCGAACAATGCTTCGGCAGCTGTTGCGTGATGGCTTCTCGTATATTGATTCTGTCTATAAGATAACTGATCACACATGCTGACAGATATCATGTACTCATTTGCCATCTACAACTACACAAGAGGAAAGTGAACCATTTCTGTATTAGTCTCTTGTGTAATTATCTAAAAAGAAACCGTGTTTGGGGTAACGCCCGAAACTGGCATTCGGGGAAACGTGGGTTCGATACTCGGTCCACTGACTAGATTTCGGTTTTTAATGGTTTCCAGAAATTACTACAGACGAGTGACCTAAGCCGACTTCCTTTTTGTTCCTTGCCCCCACTCTCCCCCGGGTTTCGGAGTCAACGAGTCGTAAAACTCTAACAAAAAAATTAAAAAAAGAATCGAAAAGAAAATCTCCTTCCGAGTATCTAGTGATAACGCGATCAATCGTAATAGACATCAGCGAAGCCTAGCGGCTTGGCTGTGAACTGTCATATACGCGTGATTTTGATAATTAATACTCTTGCCCTTTAAGGGTTGAATTCTGAAAAATTCCTTTCGGAAAATATGATGTTACCAAAGCGGAGGCCTTAATCTTTAAAATGATAGTTTATTTATCAGTTTCCGTTAGGTATCAAGAGAGATAAATGGATCGTGACAAAAACAAAGAACTGATCCGGCCACTTATTCCCGGCAAACGGCGTAGAACCACGCGACACGCTCGATTTCGCATAATGTTGCGAGCAACCTGACCTGAGGATCAAGAAATTACAAAGCCTGGAAGTTTTCATACGTACTCAAAGGAATCAAGAACGATCGAATTTTTTACTCTGATTGTAGATTCAGAGCTGCAGTGCGAAACCGTATCATTCGATTTGTCTATCATCGGGTTTTGTTTTAAACAGTACTATCCCCGTACCTTTATTTATTAAAACATCTTAAAAACTTATCCGCATTAAGATAAGAAGGGGGACTATTAGTCCAGTGGCTGAGGTTCTTGATTTCAAAATTCAGGGTCACAGGTTTAAACCCGATGCTATCAAGAATTTTAAAAGCTCTGCAGCGTGATCGCGGTTCGAATTCCACGTTAAGCTGTAGCTCTAGCTACAACAGAGGCGAAATGCTAGGCAAATCGAAACCCTGTCACCAGTTCGCAAAGCCACACGAATTTTCTGTCATGTAAGAATTTCACGCGGTGATATTTTCATGTTAACGCACACTTTGCCGTTGTCGTCACTGAAACCAGGGCTAGGCGGTGCCGGCACCGGGGCCCCCATGCTCAGGGGGGCCCCAAGGGCAGCTCAGGGGGCCCCTGCCAGCAAACCCCACAAGACTTTGGTAGAGCTAAAAAAAAAAAAAGTTCGCCCATCTGGCCTGAGGGCCCAAAATATTTCTTTGCACCGGGGCTCTTGTTAACCTATTTACGCCATTGGCTGAAACTAAAGATTCCCGATTAAGAACACCGATACCTGACTCTGTAGCTAAACCCACGCACACAAAGAACAGTCTCCCCTGCTTGAAGGGCAGATTAAGATCCTGTGAAAACACTCTCGTGCAACGGGGTGCGAACAAGGAACCGTGCGACCACAGGCAAGGTATAACTTGCATGCGAGGAGGCAATACTCCTTACGATGAGCATAAACGAGAACGGCGACGTTTACGAGATTGGGCATTTGGAAGGCGATCCCATCTCGACTGCCCGCATGTGATGAGCAATATCCCGCTATCAGCTTTCCATCTTAAGTGGGACTCGGCATGATTTACGGCCAAACAACACGAATGGGAGATGTAACCAACAGGCAGGCGAGAAAGATCCGCCAGGGAGGTCAGTTTGTTAAGTCACAGTCTGTCATTTTCTTCAGCCATACGATCTTTTACTATCCACTAAGTATGTTCAAGTGTCAGCTTTAGCACAAAGCACTTCTTAATCCAGAGTTATTATATTGTTGAAGATAATAATTTTAGAGGATTTATCGACATAAGAGATGCTGATATCTTAATCATAAGAATAGGTACCGCATGCATTATTGCAATTTCACAATAAAAAAACGCCAAAGCAAATATTATTACAATGTAAGGGAAGACTGCCTCACGTGTGTCTAGAGGTTTTTAACTGCGCTATCAAGTGATACTCGTTCAATTAGAGTCACGCTGTATACTCAGGCATAAGCGTAGCTCTTACAGGCCTACTGGAGCGGAGAACATCTGTGAGGGGCATGAAGCAAGGCTCCGCCAGCAAAGAATTGAGTTCATACTTTATTTCTTTCTTTATTTATTTAGAAAAAAAATGATAGTCTACATACAGAACCTGCATTAAAGTTCTGAAAATTTTGTCCAAAGCTTTTCCATTACTGATCTTTTTTATATTACAACTTGCTGGTGCCCAGTACTTCGTGTTTCTAAAGAATTTTTATTGATAGGTACCGACATGCAACCACCGTAGTGCACGTTGGGAGACACAAAGCTAGTACCATCACAAACACAAGTGATCTGTGCAGGGTATTTATGGCTGCAAAGTTAAATATAGGGACTCACTTTGGTGGAAATGGGAAAATTCCCTAGATCGACCACTTTGAACCACCATATCTCCCAAACACCCACGGCTACCGACACCATAGTGCATGACGGGAGCCACTACCACACACAAACACCAGTGATATGTGCTACTTAGTTGTGTTTGAAGAGTGAAATATAATGACAGACACGTCTTTGGTCGAAATAACAAAATACCCTCGATCGACCATTTTCAACCACAGTATCCCCCAAATCCCCACGTTTTGCACGATTGGCGATTGGTGACTCCATGCTTCTACTACAAACACCAGTGGTCTGTGCTAGGTAGTGGTGGCTGCAGGGTGAAATATATAAGATTTAACCATTGAATATAGCCTCCAACTACTTGCTTAGTACCATCGGACATAAAACTAGCTTATTCATAACGTTTTTTGCTCCTTGAACGGATTGTCGCCATTAGATTTTCGTACATTTTTCTACCGGTTACAGACTGCAGTTTTGGTATCTTTGGAGGGCAAAAATCAATCAAGAGCGAAAACAATGTAACGCTCGCATTAAGGAGGACTCGGGTTTGAATCTCCGTCCGGCGATCCAGATTATGGTTTTCCATGGTTTCGCAAAATCACTCCAGGTGAATGATGGGATAGTTCCTTCATAGGACCATGGTCGAATACCTTTCCGTCCCTTTTCCTTCATCTTCTCTAGCACAGAACACAAAATAACCTATTGAACCATCTAATTTTTTAAACCTACTCATTTTTTTGGGTAAACCATTAAAATCAATTTACCTACAATTTTCCTGAAATCTTTAGAAGACTACACTATTATTACTACATCATAAAAGAATTTTCGGATCAGTACTTTTTAAAGTAAAGAGGAAATATTTTTTTCATTTTTTTAAAACTTTTTCCACGAAAAACTATAAATCAATAATACAAATAAAAATTCAATCATTTGCTGATTTGGTAGTTTTAAATTTTTCATTTGACACCCACATGTATATTTATTTTATTTCCCTTTAACCTGCCCGCTTCAATCACTTTAAACCCAAGGGTTTCACAAATTTTGCCCTATAAACGTGTTTCAGGTAGTAATAACTAAGACATTGGCAATTAAGAAGTTCCAAGTTAAAGGGTTCAGATGAAATGAGATGTTACAGACGTACAACTGAGAGATTACATAAGAATTCCGTCTTTCATTCAGAAGACAATTCTGCAGCACCTTAAAGACTGACACACAATTGTTGTCATGACGGGAGATCAACAGTTTGTGTGTCCCGGATGTACAAATATACGCCCATGTAATTATTGGAAGTAAAACCACACAGCTAGGTGATAATCCCAAAATCAATCCAGGCGAATGCCGGAATGGTTCCTTTAAAAAGGCCATGGCTGAATTCCTTTCTGTTCCCTGTTCTCAGTCCTTTCCCTCCTGTAATGATTTCGCCGTCGACGTGGCATAACTTCAAAAAGATAATTTCGTCAGTGAGACTTCTGGCAAATCTAAAATACCCTTTCCAAAGGACCATGTACATGACAAGATATGTACGGTTCAAATCCTCGTTCGGAGATCCAGATTTGGGTTTTCCATGGTTTCCCCAGATCACTCCAGGCAAATTCCGGGATGCCTCCTTCAAAGGGCCATGGCCGAATTCCTTTCCGTTCATTGTCCCCAGTCCCATCCCGCCTCTAATGACCTCGCCGTCGACGAGGCGCCAAGCCATAAAAAAAGATATCTAATCATTGAAAATGATTAATTCGTAAACTGGTTTGGAATCTGGAAGGCATCAAGAAATTTCTGAATGCGGAGTTGTTTATAAAATGAAGGCCAGTGTGTAAGCTTGCAGGCGCTGGGCCGCTGTGGACAGTATTGACCAGAAGCTCTCCAGAGAGGCTCTTGTGAGGGGCCAGTAGGTCGCCGTGGTGCGTTCGGCCGCATTCCAACAACACACCACATTACTTAAAGTGAAACCACAACAAACAGCTTAACACGGTCTGGAAGAACATCCGGCGCTGCCAGGAACACTTCTAAGGCACATCTTCCGATTCCAGGAAGTGTCAAACTTTTCTTTATGATTTCTTGATCTCTATCGTCTCCTACGTGTTCTCTGGCCTTAGTAGTGACTTATTAACTGTAGCACTCAGTATCTGCCTTCTCTCGTCACACGACTTTGATAGGAATTTTTCAGACATTAGTTTATCATCAAGTTACATTTCGCTACCACTGTACATAGCAGTTCCTTATTTGATCTTACGCCATCGTTTACAAAAAAAAAAAAAAAAAAAAAAAAAAACCAAATTTCAGAACACTGCTCTTTGTTAGAGCAGATACTTTTATAATAAGAACTCTCTACAATATATAACAACATTTATCAGATACTTCCTTATTTGACTGAGATTTGGTTTATCATTACAGAACTACGATGACTTCATCTCCAGGCACATTGTTTCGGTATTTTCGATTCGTACTATAATCTCTTTTTTAATACTTAAATTGCCTGTTATCGTACTTTCGTGACATCCGAATTGACTCAAAGTACGTTTTGATTATTTACCGATAAGGTGGTGTTTTTATATTGAAGTGTGATATTTCACTCCGATAACTTGCTGGTGTGGCAACTGTACTTTTTATACACTGAAACTTGATCAGTAGGGTTCGGATCTTTATGACCAAAAAAATAGTGAAATATGCAGAAAAATATGACCTTTAAAATGGGTAAATAAGACCTAAAAATGACAAAATATGACCAAACATTTAAATTTACTATACATCATAACATGCTCAAATAAACATCATTTATTTTATTTAGTAGTGTCGCTAATTTGCTTCCTTGCACTCGCTGCACCATTGTAAAATTAAATTTTAAATCGTTTTGATGAAAGTCACTTTAATTTCAGATAATTTACATAATAGAACTATTTCATCTGTACAAAAATACTTCTCTCGAAATTCCCTTACGTACAACTTTGCACTTTCAGAAAATTTTACTTTCGGCATGGCGGTAGGTCTTCTCACTGATCCACTGCAGATTTAACGATGACTGAGGATATTTCTTTGAGATATTGATTGACGCGGATCGACACAGGCATGCTGCTGCTGCGTTGTCGAGATTAAAAGGCGGGCGGAACATTACGTTTAGAGAGTGACAATAATGTATAACTTTAATTCTTGACTGGTGGATTCTGACAAAAGTGAAATTAGTTTTTTCCCATCTGTATAGCAGAAGTGCAGTTCTGTGAATAATTATCTTAATTTCTTCTCATCTATATCAAGTGAATTTCCGGTACTATTAAGAAACTACCAGATTTTTCCTAAAAATATTATTATATGACCATAAATAATATAGAAATATGAACAAAACTAGTAAATTGGTCTGAATATGCATTTATCTTTATATATAAAGATGAATGTATGTTTGTTAGTTTGTTTGTTCTTCATACAAATCCACAGTTTTCATCCGATTTCGATGAAACTTTGCACACTTATCCTTTGAAACAAGGAGAAAAATACTGTCTACATTTGGTTGAAAAATTATCTGTATAAATAACACATGTTGTCTCATAACTTCGAAATACGGTGATGGACAGACACGTTGGATATGGACATCTCCGTACCGTGTTTCCGTGTAGTGGACTGGCAGCTCAGTGGTTAAAGCGCTTGTTTACGAACGTCGTGGTCTCCGGTTCAAATCTCCGTGGAGGCTAAGATTTTTAAAAATTGTTTTTCATCGTATGAGTCAGGCCTGGGCCGTAGGTTTTTCGGATTGAATGTTAAACTGTAGATATTAGAAAGTTAGGGGTGCACTGCGAGGCAAATCGTAGGTAGTCTTGCAATGTTGTAGGTGTACACTTTTTTACATTATAATGATCCCTCAGGTGTTGTTCGCAGTCAGTGTGTGAGTGTGAACCACAGTAATATTATTATAAATACGGAAGTAAGTCTCTGTCTTTTTGTTAAGTTTTGACGACTGAATGGCTATATCGTTGTGATCAGTGGCGGCCGAAGTGATTTCCTCAGGTAGTGACAACAACAAAATGTTTCTAGTGGTGGATCCAGGATTATGGTTTGATTGGGGGGGGGGCCTAGGATTTGGTTTGGGGGCTCATAACTCCAGAATGCCGCCCTTATAAGAACAGCATAAAAAAAGGTTCCCAAATTCCATGTCGTCGGCGGTGACCTTGGTGCTTTTGGCGGTGGGGGGCGCCTAGGCCCCCTGGCCCTCTCCTTCCCTGGATCCGCCACTGAATGTTTCCGCGGCTTACTTTTTTTTTAACTGCTTTACGGCTCTTAACAGCGAGGTCTTTAGAGACGGGAAAGGATGGGGGCAAGGAATGGGAAGGAATTCGGCCATGGCCTTTTTAAGGAATCATCCCGGCATTTGCCTGGAGTGATTTGGGAAACCATGGAAAACCCAAATCTGGATGCCCGGACGGGGATTCGAACCGCCGTCCTCCCGAATGCGAGGCCAGAACGCTAACCATTACACCACCATGCTCGGTAGCCACTGTCATTTAATCAAAGGTTCGTTGCGATATGAAAGCAGAAATTGATGAAGATAGTCTGTGGTGCTCTAAAATAATTCTGTGAAGTGTAAATGTCTTCGTAGAACCTATAAAGATGAGTAATGGAAGACGAGAATCTTAATCATATTTCTGTCGTACAGAAATGACTCACATCCAATAATAAATAGTAATCAAAATATTGTTAAATTATTTCTATGAATTTTTTTTCTAATTATTTTTACGAGGGAATCTGTTGATAATAATACTACGTGGGATGGATGCGGACACTTCTTTAAAGTATGTATTTAGTTTTCAGTTGCTCCATCATTGTGTACGGGTTGAAAACGTCGTGTTGGTAATATGGACTTTGAGTGCGGCAGCCACCACGTTAAACGCAGACAGTAATCACCTCCCTCTGTGGCTAATGTGATGCTACCCACAGCGCAGAGTCGCAGAGCAGGAGGCCTATATACTGGGCGCGGACAACGAATGTTTCTACCATCCCTACTGCCTCATGAAGGAATAAGAAACACTATAACATGAGATTGGTGTTATTTAGTAAATGTTATTTCCTGAACCACAGAGGCCCAGAAGGCACTGAAACCAACGTCAAATAGAAGAAAATTAAGGGAGTGAGAGAAGCACGAAATAAGATAGTTGAATTTTGACAAAGACTCTTGCGAAAAGAAGAGAAAAGGTGTTTTGCCAGATTTTAAAACTATCGTTTGCTTAACTGAGGGTTTAGAGAGGGGAAAACTTGGCGATATAACGTAAAAGTAAAATCATTTGGAAACATTGTATGAGAACATAAGTTGTAATGGGAATGTGAGGTTGATTGGATTATGAAGTGGCGGATAACTATCTAAACAGTCGCTATAGTAATTTAATAAATATAAAAAAACATTCGCAACACAGAATTAATTATTCCTGCAAAGCTGACGGCTGCATAGTTTTTTTTTAAGATTATAATTCATTTTTATAACAATACTATTTTTATACAGTAAAGGAAACGACGCAAATGATTTAGAATGAACTGGTTGTTTTTTAGCTATAATTGAATCTCCCATAAGTCCAACCCCTCCTAAACGTGGTGGGAGATGGACAATGGCATAAAGTAGGGGATTGAATGTGGGGGTGAGGTACAGTAGGGACCTAGTGTGCCCCAGGACCGATACAGTAGCTGTGAAGGCCCTACAGGAACCCTGAAAACTGACGGCCAACTCCGGTGAAGCTACGACAGGCCTAGTAACCGGTAGTGGATGAAGAACATGCTTTCAAAACTAAGTACAGCCTCAGAAAGGATGGCTATAATGGACAACGACCTGGGCAATGGACTGGACTATGAGTTGGAACAGTCAATATATTATCAGTAAAAAGAAAAGAACAAGAAGTTATCAGTATAATGGAAGAGAGGAACATAAGCATATTAGGATTAAGTGAAACAAAGTGGAAAGGACATGGAAGTAAGGAAATAGGAAGGTACACACAGTGGTGGTCGGGAGAGGTAGACAAGGGACGTAATAGGGTAGCAATAGTGCTAAATAAACTACTGGTAGTCATAAATGTTAGCTACACCAACGGAAGGATATTGAAACTGTCAATTGAGGTAAATGGAGAGGTAGTAGATATTATCCAAGCGTATGGTCCCCAAGTTGAGTGCACAGAAGAAGATAAAGAAGAATTTATACAAGACCTAGAAGGGGAAATCAAGGCAGGAATGGTTATCATAATAGGAGACATAAATGCCAGAGTAGGTAAAGACAAAACAAGGTCTGAAGATGATATGGGAAGCCATGGCGTAAAACCAAGGAATAAAGAGGGAGAAAATCTTCTAGATTTTTGTCTACGGAACTCATTAGTTGTTGGCAACACCTGGTATGAGAATAGAGATTGGCACAAGTTTACCCGATATAGCTGGGATGGGCAGAGTAGAAGCTTAATAGACTACATACTGTTCAGCAAATGTCTTCACCCAAAATTAATGGATGTAAAAGTGATACCAAGTGTGAGCCTAGAAAGAGATCACCGGTTAGTTGTAGAAACTCAGTCTGGGCAAAGATGTAAGCAAAAGGATGCAAAGGATCAGCTGTTGGAAGCTGGCAGATAATGGCAATAAGGAAACATTTCAGGAAGAAGTGAAGGCCAACTAGCCCAAGGATGAAACAAAAACAGCAGAAGAGGAATGGAGAAGATTTAGAGCAACATTAGTAAATGCAGCAGAAAGGACGTGTGGAAGAACGTCAAATAAGAGGAAGGGGAAAGAAACACCATGGTGGAATGAGGAAGTTGTTAAAAGAAAGAACAGGGCATGGAGAGAGTGGTTTCAAGACAGAACTGAAGAGAAAAGAGCAAGATGGAAAAGGTTAGCAAAGAAAAAAATGATAAAAATAGCAAAGGTAAAATCTTGGAAGGAATTCACAGATAGATTGAAGACAAGTTACAAAGGAAATAAGAAAATGGCGTAGTAAGAAACAAATCAAAACCTAGAGATATGCTGACCAAAGTTCTGGACAATTCGGGTGAAGTGCAATGGAAAGAGCAAGAGGTACTTAGTACATGGAGTGAGTACTTCAAAAACCTTTTGGAAGGAACAGAAGGAAACCAGGAAGCAACCAAAGAAAATGACAGTGGAACAACCACTGTAGTAAGGGAAACAGAAGAATTTAGCATGCTGGAATTAGAATTGGCAGTGAAAGAAATGACAAATGGGAAATCGCCAGGACTAGATGAACTGACAGTAGAAATGGTAAACGCAGCAGGAGCAATGGTTGCATAGAGTCATATGGAGAGTCTGGAAAGAAAGGAAAATACCGGAGGACTGGAGGAAGGGAGTCATAGTGCCTATTCATAAAAAGGGAGTAAAACAAAATGCGAGAACTACAGGGGTATTACATTGCTGATCCATGGCCTGAAAATATATGAAAAAATAAAACCAAGCAAAGTCTAGAGAATACAGCTAGAGAGAAGCAGTTTGGTTTCATACAAGGAACATATACAGTGGAAGCAATTTTTATACTCAGGCAAATCATAGAGAAAAGGTGGGAATATGGCAAAGACACAGTAATAGCTTTCATTGACATAAGAAAGGCCTATGACAAAGTATTGAGAGAAAGCATATGACTAAGTTTAAAAAAGAGAGGAATAGATGAAGGGATTGTGGAATTAATAAAGAACATCTATGAGAAGTGCGAGAATTGCGTGCGCATAGACATTAAACATTGAGAATGGTTTCACACGGAAAGAGGAATAAGACAAGGAAGTGTTTTGTCACCTGTTCTATTAAATGTAGTATTAGATGTAATAATAGCTGAAGTCCAGGGACACAGAGATCCAACAGAGATGAAGGTGATAGCATATTCTGATGACATCATAATATGGGAGGAGACATAAAGGGATCTGGAAAAAGAATTATGGAAATGGTGGACTGCAGTGGGTAAACATGGCCTGGAGATTAGTGTGGAAAACACCAAAATAATGAAGATAACATGAAGCACTGACCCTTCGAAGGATGTGTTACTCGACGGTAAGAAATTGGAATGTTTAGAATCATTAGTGTATCGGGGAAGCAAAGATGGAGGTAGAAATAAGTCAGAGAGTTAGGAAGAGTGGACATTTGTATCAGCAGATAAAGGATGTTATCTGGAGGTGGAACATAGGGAAGGATGCCAAAGTTCTGCTCTATAAAGTATATTACCAGCCCATACGGAATTACGGTTCTGAAACATAGACATGGACAAAGAGAGATATTAGCAGATTGTAGGCGGCAGAGATGAGGTTCCTGAGAGGAATAGAGAATGTCACGAGGAAAGACAAAATTAGAAATGAAAACATCAGGGAGAGACAACAAGTGGAAGCATTAGAAGAGATCTTGAGCATGGAAGCATCAACAGCAACGGTATTTCTTCAATTGTAAAATGAATCATAGCCAACCTGTTGCAGTATTCATTGAATTTATTGTTTACCGGTTTCGATACGCCTTAAGGGAGTCTTCTTCAGAACTTGTTAAAAAGTATTGCATAAAGAGTTTACTTAGATTTATGTAATACTTTTTAACAAGTTCTGAAGAACACTCCCTTAAGGCGTGTCGAAACCGGTAAACAATAAATTCAATGAATATTGCAACAGGTTGGCTGTGATTCATTTTACAATTAGAAGAGATGTTAAGGAGGAAGAGACTGCAGTGGTTGGGACATGTTATGAGGATGGAGGAGGAGAGGATGCCGAAAGTAGCACTGCTGAACAGCAGGAAGGGAAGGAGACCAGTTGGAAGACCTTGGACAGATGGAAGGACCAAGTGAAGAAAGATGTAGAAGCTAATGGAGTCGTTTGGAGGAAAGTGATGGAGGAAAAACCTTGGAAAGACCGCCTGACTTGGAAGAGGATGTGCAGGACGACCCGCAAAAGCGGAAATATCTAATGAGGTGTCGTTAGTTTCTCCGTACCAAAGAAAATATCGAAGACTGAATTGACAATCAAAATGATTCGATATGGAGGTGCATTTTTCATTGAAATGAGGACTAGACTGTATACTTTATGGCACGCGCTTCGGAATGCAGAGGGTCAAGTGAGAGGTTTAAGTCTGTCAACACGCGCAACTGAAATTCTCCAACTCTCAAAATTTATTCTCGCAGTCAGAAGAAGTAATCGGTATTTACTTATATTATCACCATTTTATAATTCATTGGGAGGAGGCCAATATTGGCCTCCTACCTATCATTCGGGAGGACCGGGGTTAAACTCGGTTCGGCCATCCTGTCTGAGGTTTTCCGTGGTTTCCCTCAGACAATTAGGCGAATGCTGGGATGGTTCCATAGAAGGCCACGGCCGACCTTCCATCCCCCTTCCCTCCCCGTAGTAGTAGATTGGCTGAAAAGAGTCCCCTATGACTCTCCAGCAGCCCGCCTCCCAGCCTTCTGCTGGGAGGAATGAAATGTAAAAAAAAAAAAAAAAAAAAAAAAAAAAAAAAATTCATTGACACCGAGATGGGAGGAGGCCGATATTGGCCTCCTACCTATCATTCGGGAGGACCGGGGTTAAACTCGGTTCGGCCATCCTGTCTGAGGTTTTCCGTGGTTTCCCTCAGACAATTAGGCGAATGCTGGGATGGTTCCCTAGAAGGCCACGGCCGACCTTCCATCCCCCTTCCCTCCCCGTAGTAGTAGATTGGCTGAAAAGAGTCCCCTATGACTCTCCAGCAGCCCGCCTCCCAGCCTTCTGCTGGGAGGAATGAAATGTAAAAAAAAAAAAAAAAAAAAAAAAAAAAAAAAAAAAAAAAAAAATAATTCATTGAATGCATATTCACTCTTCAGTCTATTTTCATTAGGGTTGAACGGAAGATTTTTATCGATTATTGCTTTCTTAGTGCAACTGATGTGTAAAAAATAACTTAAAAAGAACAGAAAGAAAGGATAATAGTTAATATAGTAGCTGGCCACTATTCGTAACGGGATATTTTTTGTTTAAAATTTATTAAATCCATGAGAAAATAAACGCCTTCTTAAAATATTTGTTACCGTACGAACTAACAGTGTACCGTTACCTTAGCAGTGTCATGGATTTTACAGTAAAAACTATTTTGATATTTGTGTAAATTTTTATACAATTTATTAGCTATACTCAACAGTCATCATATTTATCACACTCTACGGTTTGTTATAAAATAACTTGAACCTGACATCATTCTTATTTTCCAGACAAGATAACCTCGAAAATTATATGGATGGAGAGTGTAATTACACAGTGAGAACTCCTGCAACAACTTGGGAACATCTTCTGCGACACAGTAAGGGGGCATCCACAAATTACGTGAGGTGTTTTTCCGGATTTCTGGACCCCCCCCCTCCCCCCTGATGAGATTTCGTGAGATCTGGCCGGACCCCCCCCCCCCTCTGGTGAGATCTGGTCCGTGAGAACCCCCCCTAGAAATCGCCCTCGAAACTTTTGTAGACCTTTTTTTAAGGTCACACCCTAACTTTTTTGACGAAATACCCTCCTAAAATCGACTTTGGCGCAAATTGCACACCTTTTTTTTCGCTCTACTGTCCCCAAATTTTTCTCAAAATCTCACGTGAGATTTTCGTAGATACCCCCCTCCCCCCTGGTGAGATTTCGCCGGACCCCCCCCCCCTATTTCACCTCACGTAATTTATGGATGCCCCCTAATGGTTTCACACGCAGTAAACTTTCGTTTGGTCTTACTTGGCAGACAAGTAAAATACACCAACTAAGCTCACCTGCTAGCGCTTCGTCTGCTAATTCCATTCCTTGGCTTGCATTGGCGGTCGCAATCAAACGGAAACTACTTCGTTTCACACATAAACCTGGAGAAGAGTCTTAATCTTGCCACGCAACGATTTACGCTTGCACTGTAAGTTTGTGTTGCTTTCTGTATGACGGGAATACAGACATCACACTGAATCAGTACATATCCAGCTGTATGATCCAACCATTCTTTTCTGAAAGGAGCGATGCACTGGCTGAGCTTGAATTATCTGGCAGACAGATCACGTAATAACCGACTAAATATACTGGTAAACATGCATACGTCCTCTTTCATTTAAAATTGCTGAAAAATAAATCGTCCACCAACATATTTAGATCGCAATGACTGAAGAGATAGGATTAGGGAATTAAGATGCCATAATAATGCTTATTTGTGTTCTCTATATCCTTGTGCCATTACGTACTGAAACGCAAAATGGAAAGATTAGCACGCTCTGAAACCAACAATTTTTTGGGTCATAGAGCATAACTCCATCAGGTCCAAAACTAGTGTTGTAAAAAAACGATTTTTTTTCTGGCTTGAAAAAAAACATGAAAAAAAACTTTGAAAAAAAACCATGTTTTTTTCTGGGACACGTTTTTTTCACAACTACTAAATCTCAAATTTGTAAGGCAGTTATCGTTTAAAATGACTGTTTTAGAGTTTATTCTAAGTACTTATCTTGGTTTAAAATCTACTATATTTTTCTGGTTCAGTAGGAGAAAAAAAAACGAAAATATTGGCAACAGTGACTGAAATTTTCTTTTATGAACGGGGATTTCCCGAAGAGACTAGGTTGCGCGAGAAGGAATCCCCATTGTTTGGATTGATACTTGCTATTTGAAATAGTGCTGCCAGCCCTACAAATTAATCTGTAGACCTACAGATCTTTTAAAAAAATTAGGAATTTAAAATTTTTCTATGGTTTTTTGCCTCTTTTTATTACTTATTGTGCTTTCCTTATATTCGTATACTTGTTAACTCTCAGAGTATAGTTGTACTGACTCATTAAATTGTCAGTAAGGGAGCGTGCATAAACCACGTAGCTCCATTTTGGCCTCCTGTGAATCCCCACTACCCCACGTGGCTTTTGCCTATCCCCCCCCCCTCCCTACCCCCGCTCAAGTAGCACGTAGCTTTCTTCCCTTTTGATTCCAGAAGACATTTTGTACTGTTTCCTCTTGTCAGACTATTGTAAATTACATACAGATATAATTAACTGAGGGAAATAAATACTCACATGCTGTTGTGAGTTCAGTTCCTCATTTTAACTGTGAAAAATGTTTGCGAACGGTCCTTAATTATGAATCGTTTCCTTGCAAACGTTGGTGTAAACCAATGATTGAAAAGACGTAAAGTTCCTATTTTGTATGATAATAGATTTAAATTCAAACTTAAAAGACCGTAATACAGAACTATCGGCGCAGTCTTTATGCACAGTGTGTACTTTGGTCACAATTTAAAATTGCAATCTCAAAATCTTTTGCGTACAATACAAGAACAACCAGTAAAAGAAAATTTAACTATTTCTGAAGTTATGGATCTAGAGGAGACAGAAGAAGAGACAGATAATTCCAACACCGACCGAACTAGTGTTGGTAGTGCTGATACTAGTGAATGTGGCACTGACATAGAGGATGAATAAAATTATGTTACCTATATAGATACACTTATGAACCATTATGTGAGACATTATATGATTCAGTAAGATTTAAAACACACTTGTAAAATGGAAGTTCCATAAATAAAACTATAATTTATCAAATATTTTGTTTTCTGAAAAAAAAAAAAAAATTTAGAAAAAAAACACGGGTGCCAGGTTTTTTTTCATGTTTTTTTTTTTCAATTTGCAACACTATCCAAGACCATAAAAAATACCGAAGGCTCTCGAATAGAATTGTACCCGATCCATCCTGGAGGATATCCGTAATCACCAAGATGAAGGTTGAGATCGTCTCCCATTTCTGCCTCAATATCAATCTTTTCAGAAACAGATTGACTCATTGTATAATAATATGGCGCATCACGGTGATTTATTTCGAAACTAGAAAGAAAATAAGAGTGTATTGACACCTATATGAAATATATATATATATATATATATATATAAAGATGAATGTATGTTTGTTTGTTTCTTCTTCATACAAATCCATAGTTTTCATCCGATCTCGATGAAACTTTGCACACTTATCCTTTGAAACAAGGAGAAAAATACTGTCTACATTTGGTTGAAAAATTATCTGTATAAATAATACATGTTGTCTTATGATTTCGAAAAATTACTGAACGGCGATAGACAGACGCGTTGGATATGGACGTCTCTGTAGCGGTCAGTTAGCTCAGTGGTTAAAGCGCTTGCATACTAATGTTTGGGTCGTGGTCTCCGGTTCAGATCTCCGTGAAGGCTAAGATTTAAAAAAAAATATTTTTCATCGTAACAGTCACGCCTGGACCGTCGGTTATTCGGATTGAATGTTAAACTGTAGATATCACAAAGTTAGGGGTGCAATGTGAGGCGAATAGTAGGTAGTCTTGCAATGCTGCAGGTGTACTTTTTTACGTTATATTGATCCATCAGAGGTGATTCGCAGTCAGTGTGTGTGTAATCTGCTGTAATAATACTATAAATGCGGAAGTAAGTCTCTGTCTTTTGTTACACTTTCACAACTAAATGCCTTTCACAAGAAAATCTGTAGGGAGGGCACAGGACATTTTTTTTTCGGTATGATTAAAAGTTGTAGTCACGAAATTTTGAGAACTTATCGAATGGTGGTAGAGAGACGGATGAGTGTACTAGTCTGTAATGTTACGTCGCTTGCTCAAGCTATGCTTCTCGCGCATTATGTTAGTGTATAATTTGTTAATAAATTTCGTTTAGAGAAAAAACTTATTATTTAGTATAGATGTCGATTTTTTCTGTCCTTTTATTTTGTGTCTGCTTAAATGTTTCTGACACCAGTTTATTTTGCCTTAATTTTTGACATGCCTGGCATAAGTTGTAGCTCTAGCAGAGCACGAGCAGCTAAAGTTATTAGAACCCAATAATCGGATGCTCATGCTGAAGAAAGAAGAAAAGACCAAGCTGAAATAAAGCTGCCCTTAGTTAACACCCCCCTCCCCACATCCCTGACATTTGTTTGTTTTTCTGTTTTTAAATATGTCGGAAATTGATTCTCTTCAAGAGACAGGTTCGATGGTAGAATGATGTAGTGATGGCTTTCCGGTCATATTATGCCGACTCGGTGTTGTTTGGGACCAATCCTTCGCTACCAACAACTTTCTATACTGAATTCTGGCAAAGAAATTCTTAATCCACGCGTACTAAGTCGCGGTTATCAGCTAGTAGAAAAATAAAGAAATAGACTCCGAAGCAGCTGGGAGTAAATTACAGTTGTGATCCATATGTTTTCATACTTTGCGAAATCCTGAAAACTTTTCCGAATGTGTCCCATACATCTGCAAATACAGCATAAATGAGGAAATAAGAGGCTATTATATGGCATGCGATGACGTTTCTGTTTTCCAGGGTGAATATCTTTGTATGTCACTGTTAGAGTTGGGGTGTCTAACTATTATCTCTCAGCTCTGTAATCGTGAAATACACAGTAACCAAAATAGACTCAGGAGGACGAGGTTCATAGAATGTATTTTTCTTATTTAAGTTTGGCGCTCTGTATAGTTTAGTGATACATAGCACCATTCTAAAAAGCATTAACAACTAGTGAGAGCTCTTTCCAAAAAATTACAACAAACTCAATTAGTATTTGTTCAAGATAACAATTCAGCTGTGGTGAGCAGTTATTGGTAACGCGTTACAAATCGTCTGCTTTAATTTGTATGGATTTAGAAACGAAATTATAAAACAAATGATATTATGACTTCCCCATCAGTTGCAGATTATTGAAACCAGTATGTAAAAACATACCTTTCCGTCGCAGAAAGATTTTACGTCGTACCTGCTCGGATTGCACTTCACTCAATGTTACCTGTGCGTAACGTAACGTGTCTATAAGAGAGTGTCTGTAATCAGTTCATGCCAGCCCATTGGTCGTTGCTATAACCCCCGTTACCAGGAACAGAACCTAAGAACCATTCCGAGACGTGAGCTACATCACCAAATAGGGCACGGGTAAAGAGATTAACATTATCCAAAGCTGTAAAACGTAAACGGCGCGAAGGTGCTGTGAGTAAATAGCTCCTATGGAGTTTTCGAATTAGTCCTTAGTTTCATCTTTTATGCGTGTACTGTTTCTTTAAATACTGTTGGAAAAGTTGAAGTTAATAATCTGTCGGCATGAGACATTGATGCCTCCCTTGACTAGACATACCTCTGCGAGCAATACTGGTACTATTGCATTCGTGGTTTAATTAATATATACAATAATTATTCCTCGATCCAGTTTGGAGGGTCATGGGAGTGTACAGGGCGTATACTGGCGATGAGGCATGGAAAGATATTCCAGTAGGTATGAAAGAAGTGCATGGAAGGGAAAAGATGACCATGACCACAAGCTGGCACTCGATTTCAGACACAAGGGTGTGGGAAGATTCTCTTTTTCAGGTAAGGGTGTCAGGGATTGGAATGAGTTACCAAGGGGAATGATGAATAACTTACCGAAAACGTTAAAAGAATTTAAAGTTAAAATTTGTAGAGGGCAAATGTAGGTGGGTACAGGATAGGGGAAAGATGGGTGTGTAGGGAAATTACCACCGGAGCCTGTGCTCCATTGCAATTAAATTAAATTAAATTAAAAATTTTGACTGTTTTTAATTTATCGAAGATTTACACTTTAAAGATACTGGTCACATGTAAACACACTCCAGTGATTACATTCGACACTTCTTCCAAAGACAGAATTGCCACACACACTCACAGTACACGTAAAACTGTTCGCTAAAACCTGTCTTGGTCTACGTAAACAGTGTACATAAAAATCTCTGTAAAAACTGTATTTGAGTCTTTGCCGCTCGCTTTATATAAGTTTCATCGAAAATTCTAGAACATTACAAAGGCTTCCGACAGATATTTCTTAAACTTTAACAACAATTAAAAACATATTAAAACCAATTAAAATTAATACATAATCATTTACAGTCATTACGAAATGTTCAGAAATGAAAGTTAAAGATACTTAAACACAAAATTATCCACATAAATCATTTTAAACTGTAGTAAATCATCGTTTAAACACCGTATCTCACCTTGAAACTTGGAATTACAAACATTTAAGTAATTCTCTCGCATAGTTGTGTCCTTAAACATATTAAATGGTATTTACATCATTTCTTTTCAAAAAACAAAATCCATTTACACCGATTTACAGTAAATTGCAAGACAAACATACAAGATCATATTTAATCAAAATCTAGCATCCTACAAATGATTCATAAAACACAATTCTATTTAAAGTTTAGGTTTGAGAGCTGTTGCACAATCTGAAAGATACCGAGTACACATTGAACTGTTGCGATGTCCGTGATTTTTATAAGATTTATTTTCAGCGGCATTTTGAGTATGCTGAAGCATCCAAGTATCCAAGAATCTACTTTGACAGAGTGGGGAGGCTGGTAAACTAACACGAATTTTTGTAATCGGCGAATAAGCTCCGAGTTACATGCGAAGATTGAGTATGGGCTGTAAAGTCACCAGCAAATGAAAATGCAAATGCGTTCACAATGCTGAATCACTTACTAGCAGACTGAATTTTTTCTGACGTGGTAGGAAAAGGTTTCAAAATCCTGCACTTGTTGGAGAGAGTGATGAGGGGATGCACGAGAGAAGTAAAGGAATTGGGTTACAAAACTTTGGTCAGGTCATTGCTTGAATGTGGTAGTGTAGTATGGGACCCACATTTTACGTATCAAATACAGGAATTGGAGAGGGTGCAAAGAAGGGCTGCTAGATTTGTTTCTGGAAATTATCGCAGAATGCAATCAGGGACAGATATGATAAAGGAGCTGGAATGGGATTCATTGCAAGACAGGAGGAGGATGAGGAGGGTAATGGAAGTGTACAGGGCGTATACTGGCGATGAGGCATGGAAAGATATTGCAGTAGGTATGAAAAGTAGTTCATGGAAGGGAAAAGATGACCATGACCACAAGCTGGCACTCGATTTCAGGCACTAGGGTGTGGGAAGATTTTCTTTTTTAGGTAAGAGTGTCAGGGATTGGAATGAGTTACCAAGGGGAATGATGAATAACCTACCGAAAACGTTAAAAGAGTTTAAAGTTAAAATTTGTAGAGGGCAAATGTAGGTAGGTGCAGGATAGGGGGAAGTTGGGTGTGTAGGGAAATTGCCACCGGAACGTGTGCTCCATTGCAATTAAATTAAATTAAATATAAAGATATAAGCTTCATGCATGCCAGCAAAAGATCCTTACAACTCACCACTGGAGGAAACATTACAGTCGGTTCCATTTTGAACAAAACCTAAAAATAGATAATAAAGCTATTCAAATTACTGTTTTGTTTGTTTTAGTGCTTTTAATACAGTACGGTTGTATCTTCGTAATTTTTCTTTAATGTTTGCGCTACTCTTCTAATCTGTTTCATCTAGAAGATTTATTGCTTGACTACTTATTTGTTAACTCCGCTGATGAAATAAATATTTATCTTAACTTTGAGAATATTTTATTCAAATATCTGAAATTTTACACTATTATATGAAGTTGAAATTTAAGTTGTAATGTATGATTTCTCAAAACTAGTATTTCACAAACTGCTATTTCCCAATGCGACTGCCGCTTCTCCAATCCAGTGGTGCTATACTTCCGCTAACTTACTTATTCATCGAAACAAAATTTCTTTCTGTTGATATTTTTGGACGTAGAATATCCCTTTCATTCCTGAAGATTAGTGGCATCTTTGGAATGAATCACTAGATATATAGACGTTGCCAACTAACTACATTCCGTCGCTAAACGAACGTTTAATTTTTTAAAAGAATTTCTGATTTTACCTTTACTTTGGTAAGAAATTTATAACTGCTCAGCGCTTCGATGTGCTACTATTTCACTGACATACGTCAAACGAACAACACAGAGATAGTTGTTGAACTATTCAAACAATTTATTGCCTCTTTTCGCGAGTTAGGCAGTATTACAATTTTGGCATTTATGTCTTTTGTTAGACGCTAAACCTTTACTGCATAACAAAACTGCAGACAAGTTGTCTGTACATAAAATGTATTTCATGAAGAATAACTGAAATGTGGATTATTGATATAAAGAAGCAAAAACAGTAAAATTTGGAATTTTTGTTTGTCTGTCTGTCTGTCCACGCATCACGAAAAAAGTAAAAGGTGGAAGAACAAAACTGCATATAGGGATAGCTTACGTCGTGTGTTGTAACATAGGACACATTTTTTTTTTAATATCTGTCTTTACGCCTCGTCGATGTCGAGGTCATTAGAGGCGGGGAAGAGAAGGAATTCGGCCATGATCTTTTGTAGGAACCATCCTGGCATTCACCTGGAAAACGTGGCAAACCAAAATCTGGATACCCGAACGAGGATTCGAATCCGCGCCCATCCGAATGCGAGGCCAGAGCGTTACCACCCACCCACCACCCTCACTTTATTTCCAGATTGCTAACATAGTTACCAGTGATACAGGTGATAAAGCTAAAAATTTAGAAATGAACGAATTTTAAAGAAACTGTACACAGAGCTACCTTGTGGGTTGACATGTGGAGTAATTTCCTCATCATATAGAGTCCAACAGCATTTAAAAAATATATATACATATATATATATACACATATATACATACACATATATGTACACAGATATATATACATACACACATATATACACACATATATATATATATATATACACACATATATATACACACACACACACACACACATATATACATACACACACACACACACACACACACACACATATATATATATATACATACACACATATATACATGTGTATATATATATATATACACATATACATACATACATATATATATATATATATACACACACATATATACATACATATATATATACACACACACATATATACATACATATATATATACACATATATATATATATATATATATATATGCCCGTGCATTGCGCAAAATGTAATAAATGCATTTTAACAAAACTTCACTTACTGATAGCTTATGTCATCAGTTAAAATCTTGGATACTTTTTTAAAATCTAGATCAGTAAGATAGTTCTCGAAGATACACAATTTAAACCGTACGTTTAGGAATCTCTGTGCGCGCCTTACACATTTTTGTTACTTATGGCTTTACGCCTCGTCGACGTTGAGGTCATTAGAGGTGGGATGGGACTGGACTGGCGACTAGGAACCGGATGGAATTCAGTCACGGCCTTTTTGGAGGAAGTATTCCGGCATTCACCTGGAGTGATTTGGTGAAACCATGGGAAACCCAAATCTGGATGCCCGGACGGGGATGCGAACCGGCGTCCTCCCGAATGGGAGGGCAGAGCCTTATACAAAAACTAATTAACTGCCCAGTGAAACTGCGCACACTAACAGTTTGGAATTTGTTCTAGTTGTGTGCCAGGATCAAGCAAATAACAAACCAAAGTAAGCAAATTGCACATGGTGATAGGTAGCTTCAGTTACGTTGGTGATATGTTTTGATGTGTCATGGACACGCTAAAAAATATTTTAAAAAAAGTATGTAAAAGTGTAGGCGTTCTTGGCGTTGTGTATAGATAAAATTTTCTCGGAAACTAGCCGAATGAGAACATTGACAATGGAGGTAGAGTTTATGACCGCCGTAACGCCGTGCTATAGAAACGTTCCCCGAGAACATTTCTACAATAAAAGAAATTGTTTATTGATTTAGGTGTTTCCTAATAGATTATATTAATTTGATATCGTCTGGCGTAAGCCTTCTCGCTGTCGAAATACTGGCCGGATTGAATATAAAGTCCATACATCGTGACAGGTACAGCTGGGACAATAAAATAAAGTGTTAGGATTCCGTCATCAACGTCCGCGCAAATGCATCTGGGAGAATGAGAATTCTATACCCGATTCTCAACAACTCTTCAGCACTGAGGCCGCAGCTGGGAATCCGCCTCTATGCTGCGCTAGTCAGGCCAATACTGGAGTACGCAGCAGTTGTCTGGGGGACAACCTACAGCAACTGCAAGTTGTACAAAACAGGGCCATAAGACAGGCATATCATCTACCGCGTGAGACGAGGACACATGTGCTGCACCAAATAAGTGGCCTACCGGCCTACCCAAGCTTCGCGAGAGGTTTGAACAGCTGGCAAGACAATTTTACACCAATGATAAAAAAAATCTAATAATCCGCTGATAACCGCTCTAGGTGCGGATCGAATATATAACAACTCTTTCAGGTGGCCAAAGAAACTACTGGACCACTAATTATGCACTAAACTATAAGAACAATGACAAAAGCACCGGATACGACCAATCCAGGTAGAGACGAACCGTTTTGATAATGACAACCAACTACATAAACTGGAAGGAGATGCGCTATAGCACAAAAACTTCCCCTCAACCTGGGACTTAGGTTTTCCCAGTAAGGAATGTCACTGCTCGCAGGTACAGCTGTACATAATAAATTATTTAATTTGTTATCATTAATTGTCTTTTATCCTTGATTCTGATTATTTATATCGTTCGTATCCATTGTTCATTCATTAATGATGGGAAATGTAATTATGTAAATTACCTTTGTTCTTGCTGTTCCTTGATGTTGGAACTGATCATATGGTCAGAGGACCGAGAGTGGTGGATGAACGGTTAACGTTTTGGTCTTGTATTCGGGAGGACGCAGGTTTGAATCCCCGTCAGGGCATCAAGTCTTTTTTATTTTATTTTTTACTTTTGGCTCGGTCGAGGTCATTAGAGGTGGGATGGGATTGGGGACAAGGAACTAGAAGGAATTCGGCCATGGCCTTTTGAAGGAAGCATCCCGAGATTCGCCTGGAGTGATTTTGGGAAACCACGGAAAACCCAAATCTGGATGCCGGGACGGGGATTCGAACCCGCGTCCCCAACAGCAAGCTCCAGTACCAAGCCCGAAATTTCTCCAGCCCAATGACAGTATGATTTCATCGTATGGGTCATTTCTTATGCCTTTCACGTTCCTTGCCTGTATCGACTCCTATGACCTCATCTCAAACATGTCATAAAATCTCTATATGCCCAGCCTGTAAAAAAGAAAAAAAGGGAACTTTCACAGGTTGGGAATGTGCGACGTTTAGTTACTACAAAATCGAGTCGAATTTACAAACAACTTAGCACACCTTTCAGTATGACGTTGCACCCCCTCTGGCCTGAATGTATGCATTAATTCGGATGGGAAGGGTGTCATAAAGTCGTTGTATCCTCTCGTGGGGCAAGCTGGCTAACAACTATCGTAACTGGTTCTTGGGTTCTTGATGTCCCGTGTACTGGCACTGGGATGGTGTTGAAGTAAGAGCTAGTCTCACATATGCTCTACCAGGCACAGCCTTGGAGGTCTTGTTGTCCACCGGAGTAGCTCAACATCAGGCAGACAGTTCATAAAGACACGAGCCGTGTGTGGACGAGTATTTTCCTATTGCAAGTACCAACACGAAACCGTTGCGCGAGAGGTAACACATGAAGGCGCTGGATGGTGAGGTGCCGTTGTACCGTCAGAGTTCTCTCAACCACTGCCATCCGTGAGGTGAACAGATACCGGATGACTCCCTATACCATGATGCCAGGAGTAACACCGCTGTTCTTCTCTAAAACATTGGAAGAATGGCACCTCTGCCCAGGTCGCCGCCATCCGAGATGGTGCAGAATCGATGAACACAAAGAATGGCGTCGCATTGTGTTCAGCAATGAATCGCGGTTCTCCACTACCTAGGATGACCATCGTCGGCGAGTATGGTGGTGACCAGGTGAAAGGTTGCATTGCTTCAATATTTTTGAAGAGCACGTCTAGAAATCATTGCCTAAATAGTCCATGGGAGTTCGAATAAAATTAGTTACTTATGATTGCATCTCATATTTTCGTAGCTTCCGTCGTCGATGGTGGTTAAAATACTATCTGTCCTAACTGAAAGCAGTAAGCATCGCCAGCTGCTAAAAAGACAGCGAAATTGCTAGCGTCCTAATGCCCTTTGGAGATTCACCAGTTGGAGTTGGATCTAAGTTACGCGAGGATTAAGGAAGTGTCTTCTTCGCTTCGTGCTTTCATTACTGACATATGTAATACTCTTGGGGGGAAAAAAAGGGGGGTACAGATGACCGAAAAATTAATTATATATTGATGCTATCTACGTTGCTAAGTAGGGCGAGTTTCACATTTGTCTTTCAAAAAATCGTTCGCAAAATATTTCACGACGAGATCATTAAAATCGGCAGCGGATAGTTGGAATGAAATGGGTAGGATAACGGCCATATCCTTTCTTCATGACCCACTTGGCAGAATCTATTTAGTAAAACCATAAAAATCCGAAATCTTTATGACAGAACCGAGTATCGATTTCGATTCGTCTCTAAAGCCAAACTGAGGATAGGTAAATGAACGCTAATTATAAAGAGGAAATCTGGGACACTTTGATGTTTTTATGATGATGATTCGGTACAACCGTGCAGAAACATTACCAGGTGATTCAGGAGGAATGGTAAAGATTGAATATAATATGACGAACCTAAGATGACTTAGAGATATGAAGCATAAAATAAAATTAAAAAATCATGAGAATAGTGAGACTAAGTTGACAAAAAGAATTTTCAGCTACTGCACTAAATTAAAGGTGACAACGAAATGGGTTCAGGAGACGATAGAATATATGGAAAAAGTTTTGATCCGTCCAACTGAGATAGATATTCGAAGAGTATTTCAAGTTAAAACTGATAAATTCAAGGGGTTGCAGGAACAATGTACAAAGACCACCTGGTCCGAAGAAAGAAGGAGGAACTTCCATGAAATAAAGAAAAAAAAACTGTGATGAGAAGAAAAGGCAAACCAATTGTTTTCCATGGTTTGAAGTATATCAAAATCGGAAGATGAAGAAAATTCAGAAATTGTATATGATCTTCCAACAATTATTATTATTATTATTATCTGCTTATGTTTTTACGCCTTTTGAAGGAAGCATTCGCCTGGAGTGATTTGGGGAAACAATGGAAAACTCAAATCAGGATGCGCGGACGGGGATTCAAACCCGCGTCCCCAACAGCAAGCTCCACTACCAAGAATATAATGTTTATATTCTGTCATGTAAAATCAAGTAAACATGCCGGCCGATTTGAGAAATTTTTTTCTGGCTTCCTGTATTGTAGAATCGGCGTTCGATTAATAGTACGATCAACCATAATTCCTTATAGTGTAGTTTCTGAAAATCATCTTCAGTTTATTGCGGAAAATGTCCGGTTCTTACGAATCATGCTCAATTATCTGTCAAAGTGTAGGTTATTAATGAACCGTAAAGTACGAATGGTCATAAAAAAATTAAACACTCCAGGGAATAGAGCGGTTCCTGAGACAGCAGTAAGAAAACGCTTAAATGCTGACTTGGGACTCAGTTGTTTGTAAACTGCACGCATCGTTTTGAAATCCTTACATGGCGCCGAAACCGTAACGTATTGCGTGGTACTGGGTCATAAGTTGCTTGTGCTCTCCTTTATTAGCGTTAGTAACTTCGCAACTCGTCCTTCGTAGACACTGTTATGACGTTTATATGGAACTAACGGATGAGACATAGGCAATGCATTTTTCATACATGGACACAGTTCCAAAAACGCTTATTTTCGGGGTATGTGTCAGTAACGCCCTATCACAATATATCAAAAGGCCGCTATGTTTTTGGCCTTCGTGATAACGTGTAAACGCCCGGAAAACAAATTCTATGGCATCAGAAAAGTACTTAAGGTATATATATTTATGTATATATGTTAAGTATACATGTTTTAGTGTCAGTATTATGCAATCTACTTTACTTCATCAGAAAAAATCACTGTTCTGTCCATGTCGTAATATTGAATGAATTATTCCGTGATAACTTATAGAAAATGTAAAATTCTCGAATGTTATGTATGATGATCAAGTTACTCAATAAACACATTAAATGTAATCGTAGAGTAGGAGGTTAGAGCCCCACAATTAGGGCTCGGAATTCAAACCCGTAAACATCGATGTCTTTTTTTTTTTTAAATATTAATGTTCAGAAAAAATTAAAACCAGTCTACATTGTATTCAACTTATAACTAGGAAGAATTTATTAATATTTACAGCCTTTTGAACTTTGGAGTTGAAAATGTGGGTTTTCAAAGAGAGAGACAAAATAAACCAGTTTTCAAATAGCGCTTGAGCCTGAACAGTTCGTCCGAGAAAAAAACCTAAATATTGAGATTTTTAGAACATTTTATACACTTTTATTTTGAATATGGAGGTTATCTAGGAAAATTCGATAGTTTCAGAGTTATAAGCAAGAAAACGGCAGAAAATGAGATTCTTTACCGTTTTTTTCATTTTTGTCAAACTTCGGATTCAGCACTGCGAGAAACATAAAATGGAATAAATCAAAATTAATCCAACACCTTTCCCATTAGGTGTCCTTTTTAGGGTCAAATTGACTTAACTATACATCTGCCGGCAAGAAATTATATCGACCAAAAACTTGAAGGCCTACATTAGAATTATGGGTCTTGGATGCTAGGAATGTATGCTGTCTGAAGATAGGTAATTTGAAGATCTATAATTAGTTATTCAGAGAGATATTCTAGCAAGTTTCTCTTCTAGTATGTTTCCAGGAATAATTTGCATTCTCTAGAAATGAAGAAGGTACTGTGGAAGTTTGTAATGAAACTAGCATCCAGGCTCTTTGAGTGATGTTTTCCAACCGCCAGCTGGTTACCGCTTCCATTAAACTACTTGCTTACATTATTAACTGCTTACAGTGAGAAAGCAGCTTCAGAAAATGATAAAACTCTGCAATTAACTTTTAATCCCCATTTATTCAAAAACGTCGTCACCATGCATAGAGTAATACATTGAAATAGCTACGAAACAAGCCAACGCACATACACAACTGTTTGCCAGACAGCACTGTGCGACTTCGCTCTCAACAGCAATGGGATAGTTACAATTCGCTCAAGCATTGCACTACAATAATTATGTGCAGTGAAATATCTCGAATGCTACAGACAAGCCGCCAGCTGTTTCAGGATACTAAGCATAGCCTGAAAGCCATCCCAAACAATCGGTTATTATCAAATTACATTTAAAAAAAAAATTCCTTTCATAATTATGTGGTAATATTTTTAGACAGTGATATACGCAATTTAATAGTGTTTAATTCTAGTTTAAACATAGTAAACACTTTGTAATTTCCGTACTAATAATAGCCGTAATATAACAACCACAGTTAACCACACAACGTAACTAAATATTCGATATTTAGAGAAAATAAGAATTACTACAAATACTCATCCACTATTATTTTACGTCATATTAAAAACTAATTCTAACTTTTTAACAAAACGACCTTGCATAAACTCAATGAGTAAATTATTCCCAATATGCAAATAACACAAATTAAAAGATTCTTAAATATAGGGTGGAAAATGTGGTTGTTTTGTTAAGAGCTGTAAGTGTGTTTTTTAATGGATTTTGGCTAATGAGGCCTTACACCTGACTACAAATTATAATTTATTTTATAATTGTGAACGTGCATGACAAATTCTTAAAGACGCCAATACCTAATGCGAGACGGAATCTGTAGGTAAGCGACATCCTGTCAAATTCTTAGCATACGCTTGGGCATTAATTAAAATTAAATAGACAAAATCAATCCTCTTATAAAAATGCGTTATCTGGAGACTGCGCAAGTCGTCGATTGCTGTTGGCTAGAGAACGGTCACGTGCCAGCTGTCACTCGCGAATCAACAGCCACCAATTTACAATTGGTGCGTTCGTTTAAATTTACATGTTGAGTTTTGTTTATTTACAACTAGATGCAGAAATTCATGTAAGGAGAAGGTTATTCGATGTTTACTTTATATTATTTGTATCTGTTATAAGAACTAGGTTAAAACGTAACCTAAAAATATTTTTGACAGAAGATAAGAAACAATTAAAAATTCACAGAATGTTTAGACGAAATTTACGAAATGTATCACTCAAATAAATGAGAGTTATCCGTTTTTGATATTATACTTTCCGTCATTTAAAGTAAAATGCATTTATTTAAATAAATCATTGTCAAATACTCCGATAATCTAACCACAGTATGGAATCATATAACGAAAATATCATTAAAATGATCGTTATTCGTTTTTCCTTACAAGCTTTTCCAGAATAAATTCCTACTACCATCATAGGTGATGCCCGTCGTTATTCATACAGGGTGTCCAGAAAAGGACTCCCTGATTTCAAAATTAAATATCTCGAAAACAAAGATCGATAGAGGAATCCAGTAAACGGTATGTTTATCGTGACAGCTGTAAGAAGTGTATACAGCAGTGTGAAATAATAGTTCCAAAAGCTGCTAACAGATGTACGCTGTACAGCTTGAAGTGTTCCCTATTTTAGGAAAGCGACTTCTCGACCTTACTGTGGCCGTTCACTACCAGTTATTAATTTCCAAACAATATTAAGATTTAAAAAAATCAGGTGGGCGCCAGAGATTGGAGTGTACCCTATTCTGAGGGAAGCGACATCCAGATCTCGAAGTATTGTTATTTAAATGTGAATTATTGAATAACTAAAATTATTAATAAAGTCAAATGACACATTACATGACTGGATGGGATCTATTGAAAACAAGGTTCACAATCTGACTTTACGTTTTTCTTATGTATTTTAATGGTTTCCTTAACAAGATTTTACAAAGATTAATTTTCTTTCTGCAACACAAGGGTACATAACTTTCTCGGTGGAGCAAGAGAGTCTGTCGGGGCGATAACTAGGGTAAAAAAAAAAAAAAAAAAAAAACGACGATGATGCAAAAGTTCCTTTTTCCGAATGGTGGTTACCGTGCAGGCGAATCTACGTCGTGCAGTCGGTGGGTTGGCCAGCTCTCCATCACGGCCGGCTGCCTCACTGCTGTCCCCAGTAGTCAGCTGTTCGGTCGATCCACACCTCTCCGTCGGTAGTCAACAAGTTCCCCATGTCTTCTCGCGGTGCCTCCAAGAAGCGTCGTGTTCCGCCCCCTCTTCATGACGTCTGCCAATCACTGTCTTTGGAGGGAAGCTTTTTCCGTTGGTTGGCTCAGGACATGCAACAAAATCGCCCCTTTTTTTGTAATAAAAATACAAATTTTTCCTATTGGCTGTGTACTCCCTGGCTTCCCCTCGCCCTTCGTTCTTGGATACAGATATACATTTTTATTTTATTTGTTTACTAAAACAGCCCAGGCTCCCACTCCATCTTGAGTCTCGGGCCTTGTCACGAGGCTGTTATGCCATAAGTCACATTTAATGGAACCACTCAGGGGCTGGCGTTCTCCAAACACTAGCAGAACCTCCCCTGGGACCGGGGTCCGACACACACCAGACCAGAAAAGAAACACGCGCACCTCTGTCCCTCGCGGATCATTACAACTTTATCCACCAACTCCGATAATTTAAAATTATTCACTGAATAATTTTAAATTCCTTAATAATTGTTCATTAAACACACTCGCGATAGCCAGCATCACTATTTAATTATGCCCTGTCTTGCTCTGTCCCTGTGACCACTCCACATACCTACTAACAAAATATCAAATTGAATAATAAAATACCCTGCTTCCAATCATCCCATCTAATATGTCATTTAACATAATTCAAGAGCGTATTATCCTTGAGCATCCGTTTCAATCCCCTGAACAAGTGTGGAGCGAAACCAGATGGAGTACGTCATCTAATTTATAAACATATTACATTCATTACTTATCTAACAATGTTGCATCTATAATTAAACAATGAAACATGAAAATAAATGGACATATAACTTTGAAAATTCTTAATTCACTGAAGATACACTATCATTCATATTCTCTTAATGTTTTCTAACAATTCTATTTTCATTAAACAATTTTTTTTTCAATGATTATAATCCTTCACACAATCATTTGTGATGAGTGTACCCTTTCTACAAAACCTTACTAAATAAGTTTTTTTTTTTCTTTTTTTTTTTAATTTTATTATTTCACCAGTGGTTTCTCTGACCACATACCTTCATTGAACCAACTTCCAAGATTAGTACACAGTTTGAGTTCTCACACAGCAATGTGTAGCGTAATTACATGAATGTCTATCCTCTGACCAGTACAGAAGCACGTCTTTCTAATGATTATCTAGCTGAGTTTTGTAAGATCCTTGGTTCATTTTTCGTGAAAAACCCTTCCTTCCCACTCTAAGGCATGTTGATACCCCGTGTTTGATTTTTTTATTGTGTGTCACCGACCGTATCACTTACCACGCCGTTGTTAAAGAAGTTGATTCAAACAATACCAGTGAAACAAAACTGAATAGTTTTCGTTACTGCTAGAGCAGGAAAATTAATCTTATTAATCCTAAAATCTCTTATCACAATAATAAAATAGGTTTAGATTATCGTCAACTACTTAAATCTTCAACGATCCGTTGGCTTATTTCTAGTGCTTAACTATTTTTACTTCTACGTTTTTCAAACTATTTTACAATAAACTCATTCTGTATCGGCGTTTCCCATCTGTATATTTAAAATTTCAGGACTCTGAGACAGCAAAACAATCTTTGTACGACCAGTTACTTTTTAACTTCTCAAGTAAATATAATTATCTTTTATCGTTTATCACATCTTCAAATTATTTTCTTATTGCATCCTCGGAAAATCTTTCTTGACGGGTTCATGATTATTCACATTTCTTTTCAAACCACTTTAATTTTTATCAAGCCACAATTACTTCTTTCGTGAAATCTTCTAACCGGTGTTCTATGTATATTCTTTATCAAGCGTTTACAATCCTCTTTTCAGAAAATTCTCAGCGTGTTGGACCACTCTCTACTTTCATAATGCGACTATAGTTCCGCGCTCGTTCTAGCTTCCACGACGAAATGACTTTTTCTTTCATCCATTTAATTCTAATTGACGATTTTTATCCGTCAACAAATCATTTATGCCCCTTTTACCTTCAACGGTCTTTCGGTCAGCATATATCCTTACCAATCATTCAATATCATTTCTCGCAAATTTTCGTCATCATTTTTACTATCACGAGCACTTCCTTTCTCTTGTCTCTTACGATTTTCAACATCAACACACCGCCAATTATTATCATTCCGATTATAAACTACATCTTAATGTCACGTAGTATTTTAGATTTGATTACCCTTGTAAACATTTCAGCAAACCCGTCTCGAATTATTATAACATAACGCAATTAAACCAGATCTCTCTTTTTATAATTCGTCGAGGATATTTTCTTTTAGTATTATGAATAATAGGGTCCTTTTTTTTTTATGGAAAGCTTCTAAACTTGGGAACACCAATTGATCAATTTTTCCGTATTCTGTCCACTCATACATCTCAATTAATATTTTTTTTTTCAACGAAATATCTACATTAACTTCCGTTCTATATTATTTTTGATGAAACCACATCTATCTGTTTTCCAACGGATCCTACAATGATCGAATAATTATCAGTACGAGAAATTAATTGCACAGTTACTATTCTATACTCACTTATCACTAACTACAAATATTATAATCTTGCATGGTCATATTTCCAATATCTGGTGACCAAAAATGCTTCATATTTTCTTTAAAACTTCAAGCGGCCATGCACAATCTGCATCCATTTTTCATTTTCCAAATTATTATTATTCCTATTCGCTCGATACTCCAAGCAGTGTTGTTCATTTACGATCGGCAATCCTGTACAGCTTTGTTTTCTCTTTGTTGTCGTAATATTTCTGTAGGACTCCCAGCCAAACATCTGTTCCAGAGTCACCCTGGTATCCAGAAGATTTTTTGTGCCCCTGCTAACCGTCCTTCCAGCTGTGAGGTCAAACACTCTGAAGCAAGCAACCTCCCTCAAGCATTTGTTTTTTCGCACGGTTCTCTGCCTCCGAAAATCTCCAATTATCTCGACAGATGTTTTATTTACCTTTATGAACTTGACATACTTCATGTATTCTCGTTCGCTGCAGACTGTTGATCTTTGATGTATTTGTCTCTTTTTTTCTCTGTTTGTTATTGTTCCACTGACAGACAGCTGTAGCCGAATCGACTTAATTTCATCCCTCAACATACTCCTTTCGAGTTCGGTAATCGAACGTGAAAAGCTACTATTTTCACACGCATTGTTTTCTTCTCTTCTTCCGATAATACTTTCAATTTCAGCAAATTTTCCGCAAGACTCTACAGTTCGCAAATCATCCTCAGATCCTCTTCCAGGATCTCTTATTTCCGTTTCCTTAGAAACTTCATCTTCAATCAATTGATTTTCCCTCGTACTGCTCCTCAATTCATTCAAATTATTCGCATCGTTTTTCCACTTATCAACAACCACAGCTACAGTGTTTTTAATGTCTTCATGCTCCACTACACTCATTGTAGATTTTATTTCCTGGTCTACTGTTTTTCGCGAATGCTCCGTCATTTTTCGATCCGTCTCTCCAAACCTTTTTTCCATGCACTGACGTGCAGTTTCAGTTTCGATCTTTCTCATATCGGCATCCCCGCTTCTGAAAACAGATCTTACTTGTTCGCAAATGGCGATTCGCTGTTCATTCAACTGTAGACTTATATCAATTTTCAAGCTTTCACTGAGAGCCATAAATCTTTCGCTTATCCGGTTTTCGGTTTCATTTTGCCTCTCATGCATTAAACCAAATTTTTCGTTCATGTTCGCGCTCATTTGTTCGCAAATAATCTTCGACTGTTGTTCCAGCATAGTTTTAAACATCAACATCATGGGATTACATGCAACATTTTCGCAACCCGTACTCTGAGTATCACTTTCAGATTGAGCTACCGATTGTTGAATCGGTTCATTAGTTGGAGGGCACGTGATTGTGTCCTCACTTCCGGTTTGACAAGGATTTTCTCTAACTTCCATTATCCCGGCATCGACTGGAAACTGTGCGCTTTCTACACTCACAGAGTCTATCGTTTCCGAAGTTGACGGATTGGTACTTTGCGACATGTTTGTTGATTTTCCTGACCTGAGTAACATTCACTTAATTCATTAGCGTAAGATCGCGTTCCTAAATTTCAAACACTAATAAAATTCTTTACAAACAACGTTAAATTAAACCACTCAGTAAACCTCATTTACGACCATCACACTTTTAATAAATGCAAATACACCGCGAATATAACCCGGAAAATCAGTACAACACACCAAAAAAAAAAAACTCCCCGATTACCAAAATGCATACAGATTTTGACCGCACTAATATAATGAAAGCAAAAAACTCATACAAATCTCAGCATAGTCAAACAGATATTCTATACTCAAACACAGAATTTTTCAACGCCGGTCAGATGAAACTTCTTACCTTCAGACGTGAACCTTGGAAGTTGTTTCAACATAACTTTCCAAAAAAAAATATTCCACAATAATGACAACACAAAATAAGAGACCATCAGGACAACACAAAGGCGAACAAAAAAAAAAAAAACCATCACACCAAATTTCAGTCCTATGCCAACTCAACACTCTTTGAACATCGACTTAAAAAAAATCAACAAAGCATCAAACATATAATATTCTCCATCCTGCTTTCACCTGCATCCCAAACTAAATAAAACAAAATTCACATGACATAATAAAACATGTATGTTTAACATAGATCATATGATTATTCTTTTTAAAAAAAATCTCCACCAGGTTCGGCACTGCACTGAAATAAAAAATAATGTTGGAATAATATTGGAATTGAAACTTTTGCATCCGCTCGTTTATTTTTTTTTTTTTTTTTTCGTTAGCCCCACGTTCTGGGAGTCATAATTTGAAGTGTTCCCTATTTTAGGAAAGCGACTTCTCGACCTTACTGTGGCCGTTCACTACCAGTTATTAATTTCCAAACAATATTAAGATTTAAAAAAATCAGGTGGGCGCCAGAGATTGGAGTGTACCCTATTCTGAGGGAAGCGACATCCAGATCTCGAAGTATTGTTATTTAAATGTGAATTATTGAATAACTAAAATTATTAATAAAGTCAAATGACACATTACATGACTGGATGGGATCTATTGAAAACAAGGTTCACAATCTGACTTTACGTTTTTCTTATGTATTTTAATGGTTTCCTTAACAAGATTTTACAAAGATTAATTTTCTTTCTGCAACACAAGGGTACATAACTTTCTCGGTGGAGCAAGAGAGTCTGTCTCGGGGGCGATAACTAGGGTAAAAAAAAAAACGACGATGATGCAAAAGTTCCTTTTTCCGAATGGTGGTTACCGTGCAGGCGAATCTACGTCGTGCAGTCGGTGGGTTGGCCAGCTCTCCATCACGGCCGGCTGCCTCACTGCTGTCCCCAGTAGTCAGCTGTTCGGTCGATCCACACCTCTCCGTCGGTAGTCAACAAGTCCCCATGTCTTCTCGCGCTGCCTCCAAGAAGCGTCGTGTTCCGCCCCCTCTTCATGACGTCTGCCAATCACTGTCTTTGGAGGGAAGCTTTTTCCGTTGGTTGGCTCAGGACATGCAACAAAATCGCCCTTTTTTTGTAATAAAAATACAAATTTTTCCTATTGGCTGTGTACTCCCTGGCTTCCCCTCGCCCTTCGTTCTTGGATACAGATATACATTTTTATTTTATTTGTTTACTAAAACAGCCCAGGCTCCCACTCCATCTTGAGTCTCGGGCCTTGTCACGAGGCTGTTATGCCATAAGTCACATTTAATGGAACCACTCAGGGGCTGGCGTTCTCCAAACACTAGCAGAACCTCCCCTGGGACCGGGGTCCGACACACACCAGACCAGAAAAGAAACACGCGCACCTCTGTCCCTCGCGGATCATTACAACTTCATATCAGCATACATAAGGGAAATAATCGTATGAAAACAATCTTTGCAAACAATCACATCACATTGTTTTCAAAATGTTCACCATTGGCACTACAGAGGTGACGCAAACGAAGAATGAAATTCGCCATCACATTTCGTAGTGTCTCGACCGAAATGGATTCACATGCCGCAGAGATCGCCGATTCCAGCTCGTCCAGCGTGGCGGGATGCTTCGGGTAGACCATGTCTTTCACTGTGCCCCACAAAAAAAAGTCGCAGGGAGTCACATCCGGCGAATATGGAGGCCAATCCATGCCTGCACCAGTAAATTCGGGATATCCCAAAGCAATGACTCGATTACCGAAGTATTCCTCAAACTGCTGTATACACTTCTTACAGCTGTCACGATAAACATACCGTTTACTGCATTCCTCTATCGATCTTTGTTTTCGAGATATTTAATTTTGAAATCAGGGAGTCCTTTTCTGGACACACTGTATAATAGTAATAGAAGCAATGATTTTCGAATGCTACGTTAGTGGAAGTTGACCAGAATCGCAACTGACACATTTTGTTACAGCATAATTCACCCTGAAATCATTTTTACAAACCAATTAAACTGCTTTCATAAGCGCCATGTTATAAAGATATTAATTAATGCAGGTGGAAGTAGTTTCATATTTATCGTGCTGAATTGTGCCTGGACCAGGAATAAAACTGCTATCACATGGATAGCAAAAGTTTTGGGGATTCCTAATTTGATTTTAATTTCAATGATTATATACTTCCGTCGTCATAAATTCAGTAGAAGTTACTACTGTATTGCTATGGAAACTGCAAATGAAATATGTAGAATATTACAAAATCAAGGCCATTGGCATTGTGTAATACCAATTTCGTTTAATTAACCAACAGAAAAAATATGAACTGCTGGAATACTTTGTTCAAACCGTCATTTTTGACGGGCTAGAAGCTAGTAGAATGCGTAGAGGAGTTTTAGTTACCTGAATAAAGTTTAATGATATAAAAACCATTCAAACATTACGTATCCAATGCCTCTGCAAGGGAAGTAAAGAAAAAGGATTCTACATAGCTACAGGAGTTGATAAAATTGATGGGAGATGGGGCTGCTTGGTGATATAATTGAAAGTGGAATAAAAGGGAATGTTCAGAAGCTGTAAGTGAGACCATTTTATGGTAGTAAGATCTAGCTTATACCCGGGAAGGAAATCGATTTATAGGCTTTATGCAAAAACCGCCTCCATGTACCTGTGGCATGACATTCGGAAACCACGCAAAACCAAAAAATAAATGTCCCGACCGGAAATCGAACTTGGATCCTTCCAAATGTCAGAAAGGCACGCTACGACTCACCCACCAAAATTAGTGTTGCCGTCGAATGATGTATTAGAAAAGGAAATGGACTGAGCAGAAATGAAACTGGTGCTGATGGACAATACACGAGACTCGGGGCAAAGGACAAAAAAATCACAAACTAAGATAGAGAGCTGGAACGACAATGGTTTGTAAGATAGTTCAAGAGTTTCAGATGATATTCGCAGAATCTAGATCCTGCTGAAAATAATTGAGCAGTCTTTAGATGACAGGATTAGAAGATTAGGCGATAGGAGGTGGAAGATAGCATCGGATTGCATTGGGAAGATAACGTTATGGTTGAGGAGTTCGTTCAAAAACGAGGAATATTAATTCTTAATTGAAAAGTGGGCAAGCTGAAGAAGAATTTTCGAGAACAGGGTGCATCAGTGATAAGTACAAACTGAAGGCTAGATGATCTGAATTGCTACAGTAGTCTGGGTTTCGTCTTCTGACTAACATACTGTACAGCTTCTTCACGTTTTTTCAATACCATCTGTCATGGGTTGGCCACGTCTTAGGATTAAGTCAAATAGTAAACAAGCGAAAGTTCACGTGTTTGTGGCCGAGTATCGTACTAGCCGTGATCCCTGGTGAAAAAGGAGGGAGGGGGAGGGGGTGCGGACTAACCATTTACCTTTGTTATTCTCATCCAGCCCAACACATCCATCATCATATACTGATGAGGGATGTTGGGTCAAACGGTATCCTCCAAGCATACTGCCATTAGGTGCAGCCAAACGCGTCTGGAATTGTTTAGATTCGTATACTCTACCTTTCTGCCACTGGGTGATATCTAAGGCAGGAGTTTGCAGCCATGTTCCTCAGATTCCAAGTGGGACAGGAACACAACACATTTGATAGAAAACGTGCGAAGACCAGGTGAATTGCTCTGACTCATATTAGGCATTCTTGTAAAAAGTGTTCGTGTCTGGTCAACAACGCATGACTTTTGTTCACTGTGCAGCCTTGAAAGCTTGCAGTTAGATGAGAACTAAGAATGAGGTTAAATGCATCGGAGCTTGGGGATGACTATTTAGTGGCGAAATATCAAAGGCAGGAGTAGCCAGGTCAATCTAACCGTATCCCACTGATGTCGTCGGGGCGACCTTTCCCTCTTGTAAAGGTTATACGCGGGAAATAACACGAGGAAGCACCAATGACATAGATTTTATTTTCAGTTTACAGTACGTCAGAAGAAGCGGAACATATTTCTGAGAGCAGAAAATCTTAGTGTCCACATGTCATTACAGGGGATTAATGTTAAGAAGCTGGTACTGGTAGCTTAGGGAATATATTGCTAATTTCGCGTACTGAATGTTGCAGGTTCAATGTCGGCTGAGGTTTTAGTAGTTTAAAATATGTATTGTGTTAGTCTTGTGTCGTCCTTCACTTTAACAGAAGCTTAAGAGCACTGAATAAATAATACATACACATATGTAAACATGAATTGAACACTGTTGATTTGGCTGAACAAGTAGGGTGCTGTTTGGAGTGATACATTTAAAAGGCCGCTAATTATAGTAAAGTATCAGAGCTCGTAAACGTGCATCAATAAGAAAATTCTGACAACATAATACACTTATCACACATATAACCTAGTTATATGTTTCACAGACAAATGACAACGCTTCATTTCTTCCAATAGTGTAGCGCTAACGGCTAAGACGCGGAAACTTAAAACTCTGCCATTAGGTGGCCGAAGTGTCACCTCGCGGATCTCCCGACCAAAGAACCACTAATATATACACTGAAGAGCCAAAGAAACTGGTAGAGGCATGCCTATGCAACCACAAAGATATGTAAATATTCAGAGTACGGCGCTGCTGTCGACAACGCTTATATAAGACAACAGGTGTCTGGCGCAGGCCTTAGATCGGTTACTGCTGGTACAATGGCAGGTTATCACGATTTAAGTGAGTTTCAACATGGTGTTATAGTCGGCGCACGAAAGATGGAACACAGCATCTTCGAGGAAGCGATGAGGTGAGGAGAGCAACGTGAATATCGGGAATCCGGTAAAACATCAGATCTTCGACATCGTTACGGCCGGAAAAAGATCCTGCAAGAACGGGACCAACGACACTGAAGAGGATCGTTCAACGCGACAGAAGCGCAACCCTTCCCGCAAATCGCTGCAGATTTCAATGCTAGGCCATCAACAAGTGTCAGCGTGCGAACCATTCAACGAAATATCATCGATATGGACTTTCGGAGCCGAAGGCCCACTCGTTTACCCTTGCTGAGTGCATGATACGCCTCGCCTGGGCCCGTCAACACCGACATTGGAATGTTGAGATTGGAAACATGTTGTCCGGTCTGACAGTTTCCAATTCTATTGAGGGGATGGACGTGTATGGGTATGGAGAAAACTTCACGAATTTATGGACCCTGCATGTTAGCAGGGGACTGCTAAAGCTGGTGGAGGCTCTGTAATGTTATGGGGCGTGTACAGTTGGAGTGACATGGGACCCCTGATACGTCTAGATACGACTCTGACAAGTGACACTAAGTACGCATCCTGTCAGATCACCTGCATCCTTTCATATCCATTGTGCATTCCGACGGACTTGGGCAATTCCAGCAGGACAATGCGACACCCCACACCTCCAAAATTGTTACAGAGTTGCTCCAGGAACATTCTTCTGAGTTTAAACACCTCCGCTGGCTACCAAACTCCCCAGACATGAACATTATTGAGCATATCTGGGATGACTTGCAACGTGCCGTTCAGAAGAGATCTCCATCCCCTCGTACTCTTACGGATTTATGGACAGCCCTGCAGGATGCAAGATGTCAATTCCCTCCAGCACTACTTCAGACATTAGTCGAGTCCTGCCACGTCGCGTTGCGCACTTCTGCGTACTCGCTGGTGCCCTACACTATATTAGGCAGGTGTACCAGTTTCTTTGGCTCTTCAGTATATGTATAAAAACGCAGTGTAACTACCTCTTGGCCGAATAGCTATGTCAATTGGATGGTATCTTGCGTTCTATTAGATTATGAATAAATTTTCAATATCCAAGACTGGGCATCAAGATGAAAAAACAAGATCCCTAGTCACTAGATTGTCTTCGGCAGCTCTGCGTTAAATCACCTTTCAGCAGTGCAGATGGACTGAATGAAGAAAACGCTGTTGATTTTTCTGTCAGATTAAGACGTTGAAACTTAACATGGCGTCTTTCGAAACTTTTGGCAGGCACCTGTTTTGATCTCTCCCGTTTTTTATATCCCATCCACAAAAAAAAAAAAACCTACACTGAATGCGTATACAGGGTGTTACAAAAAGGTACGGCCAAACTTTCAGGAAACATTCCTCACACACAAACAAAGAAAATATGTTATGTGGACATGTGTCCGGAAACGCTTACTTTCCATGTTAGAGCTCATTTTATTACTTCTCTTCAAATCACATTAAACATGGAATGGAAACACACAGCAACAGAACGTACCAGCGTGACTTCAAACACTTAGTTACAGGAAATGTTCAAAATGTCCTCCGTTAGCGAGGATACATGCATCCACCCTCCGTCGCATGGAATCCCTGATGCGCTGATGCAGCCCTGGAGAATGGCGTATTGTATCACAGCCGTCCACAATATGAGCTCTAACATGAAAAGTAAGCGTTTCCGGACACATGTCCACATAACATATTTTCTTTTTTTGTGTGTGAGGAATGTTTCCTGAAAGTTTGGCCGTACCTTTTTGTAACACCCTGTATAATCACCTACAACCATACCATTTGAATTTCGCGTGAAGGCTGCTACGTTTTGCACACCCCCCCCCCCCTCGCCAATGGAGGCCACATACGTGGGGAATGGTACGCACGCGTCTGATTTTGAAGCCTAGTCACACTGTTGGTTCTATGGAAACACACAGATTCGAAATAGCAGTCTCTAAGACCTGGTTTACGGAGTTTCTTATCGGTTCAAGATCCACCTACGTACATTGTAACCACCTAGTCTACACCATTAATCCTACCGGGTATAGGTGACGTACAGTTTAACATGTTATCCGAACCACGGAAGCGTTCTGACGTACATTACACAGCAAGCTGAGCCACAGGTGATCGCATCCTATACCGGATTCGAAGCGGGGCCTTCAAATATCAATTGAGACGTCTTAACCACTGATCCGGAGGTCTGATGGCTCAGTTGGTTAAGGAAAATGGCTGGTGAACAGAAGGTCCCCGGTTGGAATCCTGATTTTGGCTGGAATCTTTAGGGGGCTTAAAACTGCCCTTCACCTCTGGCAAAGCTTTGCTTTGTTAATGTAAAATAAGCTAGAACGTCCCGTGGTTCCAAACTGTCAGTTACCTTCAGCCGGTAGGATCACCGTGCTATGTTAGGGTAATCACGACAGAAGTGAATGCGCGGCAAATCGGAAATCTTCAACCGGTGAACAGAAAATACTCTTGTCACTGAGGCACCAGACCTCTTCTAGCTCTAAACTGGGTTCAAGTTCTTCAAAAATATAATCTTTGTTATTGATATTTGAAAACACGTTTCATATCATTTGACAACGCCTAAAAGTTTACTAGAAGCCTTTTTTGTGGCATGAGATGCCTAAATCTAATCAGAAACGAATAATACAAATCAATTCATGGTAAAAATTCCAAGGGATTTTTAAATTTAGTGAATATTTTTATACCATAAGATACAGTGAGTCAATTCTTGTAGTATTACGAGCAAATATTAGGATGTAGAATCAATGAGGAAGTATTAGTTTTATACGTCCAGCACTAATACTTCCAGAAATATGAAGGATTCGAATTCCAGCAAGCTGCACAATAATGCCTCCAACAGATTTTTGTTGATGCTGTTCTTCTAGACTTCTGACTGCACTGGTCATGCTGAAACGTACTGAGTGTCTGCCACAAACTATGCAGCAGAGTGGTGAAGGTGGCCGGCATTGCAGGCGATTCTGTCCGTCTCTAACCCAACATCCCATTGATGAATTTTTGTAACATTATTATTGCCTTTAACCCTAAGGAACAAAACTTGGTAGAAGTTACTCCACTCATATCTTAATTCTTAAACGATTTGTTGCAATTCAGGAACTTATAATTTGTGATGAAGCCACTGTTTGACGGATTTCTTCTTTTACGTGATACAATTCCCTACTGTAGTCTTAGCACTAAGTGTGAGAATATATAGTAGATTTTTTGTATTGTTGACGGGTGCGAGTGACAAGATACTTAGAGCAAACAGTCTGAATACACAGGTTAGCAATAAAGTTTCTTAAAATGACTTTACAAGATTTTTTTCCGAATAACTCAATCGGACTATAAAGTAATTCTACAATTTTCTTAGTGTGCTCACACAAAATAGTTTAATCGTGTAATATTTCCAGCTCAAGACCTCTACTAACGATTAATTTTGTCTATCGTCACATATTTGCCTTTATATAGCAAACTTTAATAATAGAGGTTAAAGCACCAAATTAGAAAAATGATGACTTAATGGTTTCTGAAATTCGTAGTATTTCTCTCTCTTTTTTAACAATTTTCATAATCTTTATTTTTTCTCAATGTTTCATTGGTAGCTTTCAGAAATATGAAAAATACAGAATATAAATAGTAAAAATGTAAAACGTAAGAGTATGACGAATGGTTTCCTACTGTCAATAATCACAGATCACGCTAAGTAGCTGCAAAAACAGTTCGATATGTAGAAGCTAATGCTTACTTTTTCACTTCTTCGCTGATGCTTGCCTAAACAGCGCATAACTTCGAATTGGTAGGAACATCTCTGGCAGTAGCCGTGGAGGAAGGAAATAAATGGAGACGACGCAAGAGACCTTCACCACGCATTGAAGTGAAGCAGGGCGGAGGAGGAGTGGGGGGGGGCATGGTCGGAGTGGAGGGGGCATGGCCGCTTCCATACAGACACGGGGAATATGTACAAAAACCTCAAGGGGACTCTAGGATAAAGGTGACGCCGCAATCTGGTGATGTATTATTATGTAACTCGATATGACAAATAAAAAATGAAGAATAAAATTTTTTGATACCCTGCTTAGTTTTCGAGATATTCTGTCCCAAATGTGAAATGGTTTTGGTTGAAATTCAGAAGAAAAAATTGGTCAAAGTCAAATTTGATGATGGATTCTTATTTAAAAAGACGAGACAAATGAAAAATAAAGAATAAAAATTTTTCGATATCTCACCTAGTTCTAGAGATATACTGTATCAAAAATGAGGTGTCTTGAGTTGAAATGGTGAAGAAAAATTTCGCAAAAGTCAAATTTAATGATCGATTCTTATGTAACACGACGAGACAAATCGAAAATAAAGAATAAAATTTTTCGATATCTTGCTTAGTTTTCGGGATATACTGGGAACATCGCAATTGTTTGGAAGCGCAATATCGCCGCTGCCGCCACTGCGCATGCGCGAGCCTGCTTCACCAATTTAACGTCACTTCTCCTCCATATATTTCCTTCCTCCATGGTTGTAGCTCGCCAACGTGGGTCTACGTCGTTCTATTATTACTTACCCATAAGATAAGCGTGAGCCATATTCGGTATCCATGTACGCCTAAAATTGAGGATGTTACTCTTCCATACTACCGTTGCAGGGAGATAAATTTCCGTTTTTTTCCGCAATGTGAAAATCTTCTTAGACGTTAACTTACATGTGGATGATTATGAGAGTGTGTGTGTGTTTAATGTAGTGGGTTTGTAACAATTAAGAACGCGAAGTCTGAACCATTGTTACATTGCCCAAAGACACTACTGTCACTATCTTGTACAATCGACTCAACTACCCCGCTAGCCTATTCCAGAAGAGTGAAAATTCGTCCTACAACACAGACTAGAACCAGCAAAGCTTGTGTTTAACGCCACACGCCGTAATGGCGTCTCAACGACCTGATTCAACAAGGTGGTCTGCTTATTTATACAAGAAAGTTTTACAGTATTACAGTCTTTTAAAAGCTATTGATAACCAGCTGTAATCTGACAGTGTGTTACTTAATGATTATATGCAGTTCTGTCGACCTCAATACATATAGCTTTTTGCTTAACTTAGAGCTCCGGCTAGTTTAGTTTAAGGAGCAGTGCATTAAGAGCACTTTGTCATTTGTACACTTTGCCAGCAATGACCACACATACGATGCCGTTCATACTACATTGTTATAAAAGGACCCACTCAAAATGAGTGTAGTCAACTGGCGGCATGTGTTAAACAACACAAGAGCCACACTACAATTGCACAAAACCAGACAGATAAATAACATACAAAAAACAAATCTAATAAATCTGGCGGTCCTAGGCAAATTAAATTATATTGCTCAAGTGTTCCCTGCACCTAAAGGAATAATAGAAAACGTCCAGAGAGCAATATCTTGGTTTTGAGTCAAGGTGAAATATTCAAAATTAACTTCCAGACACTAACCCTGCCAAAACTAAGAGGAGGTTTGGGTTTAATGGACGCAAGAATCAAAGCAAACGCGATGTTCATACAAGCAATGAAAAAATTTCTGAAAACAAAGAAACAATTACGGCTCAGCTACTGGAACACTACAAACCAGTGAGTATAACGGCACCTGTGGCGATAGCCCACATCAATAAATCATTCCATCATATCAGGTTTTATTTCCTCGAATGCAGTTACATCATAGCAGCACGAAAGGATAACTTCCCCAAGAATTCCAAAGAGATATACACAATCTTGATGGCGCATAAACGTGGCAACAAAATAGAAAATAAATACCTGGATATTAACTGGAAAAACGTGTGGAGAAACATTTTCAATAGGACAATTCCATCTGATAACCAAACCCTGTGGTACAAAGTAGTCAACGAGACCCTGGCTACCAACGAGAAGCTACACCGCATACATCTTAAGGCAACCGATAGATGTGACACTTGTGGGAACACAGATACCCTTATACACCGTTTTTCTTGTGGAAAAGCGGAATCAATTTGGATGTGGACAAAACATGTGGCAGCGTATATTTTACAAAACCGCCCGGGGAAGTACTAGCTACAAATTCTAGCAAAGCCGGATATAAAGATTACCCCTCCAGAAAAACACAATTGTTTAGTATGGATCCTAAGTCAGTCAATGCAGGATATATTGCAGAAGACTTCCCAGAATTTGGAAGAATACCTGACAATGCTCAAAATAAAACTATGGAGCCTAAAGAAAACTGCGAAATATAAAATTAAGTTCGGGGGCTATCTGGATGAGATACTCAAAGACAAAAAGAACACCAGCTAAAGTTTCTCGACCAATGAATGACAAGGAAAGGGCTGCAGTTTGTTGATTCGCCATGACATCGGAAGAGGGAGAGAAACAAGAGATGACCAGCGGATGAAGGTTCTGGTTTCGAGACGCCTGTTCGGGCTTGGTGGACATTGGTTAAGAATAATGGTGGTGTGTGTTTATAACGAAAAGGGGAATGAACTGTTGTTGTTAATTTCTCGATTGAGTGTTTATGCTGGTTTTCATGTGTATGTTTTAATAAAGTTTAGTTGAAAAAAAAAATGGAGCAGTGCATTAAGAGCACTTTGTCATTTGTACACTTTGCCAGCAATGACCACACATCCGATGTCGTTCATACTACATTGTTATGCAAGATCGACGTGAGAACCTTGCCGTCCTTCATACTACTTGTTTACTGCTCTTACACGGGTTTTTCGCGTTAGTGGTTTTAGTCGTAAATCTTCGGTTGACTTGATGCAATCCTCTGTGTGTTATTAAGCTGAGCTAACCTTTTCAACTGCCCATAAGCACTATATGCTTCGAGTACTATGTAACTTCCTTCGTAGTTATCTATCTCTCTATCGACAAAAAAATCAAATAATCGTAAGTCGGGAGATTCCGGGCTGTACTGCCGCCGGGTGACTGAGTTTAAGATTCGCGTCTCTTGTTGTGACTAAATAACCTAACCCGGTAATCCTGTCGGGTATGGGGGGCCTAGAGTTTGACGTTGAATCCGAACCACGGAAGCGTTCTGGTGTACTTCAAATTACACATAAGCTGTGCCAGAGAGGAAGACAGGGTTAAGGGCCAGCAAAGACGGGGATTCGAACCGGGGACTTTTCGATCTCCAGTTCACGCGCGTTAACCACTCACCCACCAGATCACTCCTTTTCTTTCTACAATATTGAAATAAGTTAACAAATGATGTCCGATTCAAAAACATCATTTTCCTGTGAGTCTCCCAAAACGGTTTTCTTGATTAATAATTTCAAGAGCGTGTATATTTCTTACTTAATCGGTACAATTTCCTTCAGTATTCAACATCTTATTTTTGATGACTCATATATTTTTCTTATTTTCGCACTTCTCGAAGGTGCAGACTTAGCTTTTACAAAGTGCTGACTTTTCAACACTTTATAAATGTTTTCTTTATTAGTCGTATAACAATATTTCAGAAAAAAATTATTAAGAACTAAAAGAAATATCACGTACTATCATATCTACTTAGAACAGTGACTGACAGCGTATTATGGAAATAGGTGACCACGAACGCTTGGTGAAGACATCGTATAGCAAGAAGAAGAAGAATCTACTTTTAATGTCTTGTTTGTTTGGCCCATCCCCTCCAATATTACGGTTTCCACTGCATCTGTTTCAAGTTCGATACTAATAGTATTACTGTCTTAATTTCTGATGCAATTTCAGACCTTCGTTTTTGTTTCATTTTTGTTTAGTTAAAATTTTGTTAAAATATTTTGTTGATGATCTCCAGATCTTTATACTTTCCGTCGACTCATATGAAGTAGACCTAAGAATAGTGGAATACCTGTTCCTTGTCGCTGACGTTTCTTCTCTGTGAGCCTTAATAGTTGATGAAATAAATATTTCATTGCTATCAGAACCGGCAGAAGAACGTGTCTTATTTACCAGTAATTGGAGCGGACATTTCGATTTCCGAGAGTGGAATGGTGGTACTTAGACTCTATAAACGCCACAGGCTCTAGGAAATATCGACTGTTTCTCACTCACACGCATTATATGAGACGAATTCCACTTGTAAGGTGCGGTCCCAGCCTCCAACCAACACGGCTCGTGTTGAGATACAATTCCAGTTCTCCCAACAAACCTGATCACGGGGCCAAGGACGGCTGCTTGGCTTTCAAGGTCGACAGTGTTTACAAACAACCGGACTTACAGAACTCTGAAGACGAATCCATTTTTGAATAGCGGATCCCTGTAGCGTGTTCGCTTGCTCTATTTCAGGGTCAAGAAATTGTTGAGTAAGTGTTGCTTCAAGTACGGGTGAATAATATGCCTAGGCTGCAAAAAAAGTTTATCCTGAGTAGTGAAAGTGACGCTGATTTTTAAGAATGTTAAATATGGAGTCACGCTTTTTCTTGAAAGGCGTTTATGATAGTGTGGCTCCACTGCCGTATAAAAATATAATCGAAATTTTTCCACATGTCGGCCTCAGCACTAGAGCTCTAGCAAACCGTATGTATTCGTTACTGAGTAGTGAATATATCGCCTGATTCGAAGTACCGAAACGTATCTAATAAATTCATTTCGTTACTCGTATTTGTCATATGGATGTCAGTTTTATTCCATAAAAGAACAATTACGACGCATTATGCTGAAACTGGAACCGTTAGCCCAGCGACTAAATGAATCTGAAAGATAGAATGAAAATTTGAACATCGTGGGTCGCTTATTTCCTGTGAATTTTGATTTGAATTCGTTTCGTTACAAAGGAAAATGTGTAAGTACAAACATGTTGCGTGCACATTATTTGAATATTATTTGTTGTTAAGTACTGACATTTTTAATGACGTAAGTACGAGTAATTTTGACAGCAAAAAAAGTTTTTTTTGTAGTTTCGCTTTTGTTTAAAATTAAAATTTACAGATCATAATTTGCAGATAGAAAATTTGCATAGATAACTTGAGATGTTTATTGCTTCTTTACTGAGCATACCTTAGTGAGGTATGTTTATTAATTTCAACCATTTATGAAATGCGTTTATTCTAAAATGCGATATTCTAACAGGGCAAATTTTACCTAAACTTACTTTACTAAATGAACAATTTACTTAAAATCTACAAAGAACGATCCCATAACCCGTAAGCGACGCAACTCGATGCTTCATACTAGTGCTCGATTATGTCAAAAATAAAGAGTAACGAAACGATACGATAGTAACGAAGTCGTCCCATACGCGGCTTGACCCGATACAATGCTTACGGCTAATGCTTGATTGTACCAAAGTAACGAGAAACGATTCGATAGTAACGAGTACTGATTCGTTTAGTAACGAATACATACGGGTACTGAATTTCTCGTTACTTTTACAGCTCTATTCAGGTAGAGGACTTTTCAGGGTTTGGAACATATTGCGTGGAACCTGAAAACTTCGGAATACTTTTGGCCTTACATCTGAGGAACGATATCAACAAAATGCTAAGACGAAGACGCCGTTATCTGTATGTTTCAGCGCAGCGCACGCAGAATTTTTGCACGTCTGGATTTTGCGCGAACATGCTTAAGGTTTGTGTCCCTTTCATCCGCATCCTATGAAATCTGTAGCATTGGACAAACGTTATTATAATCTTATTTATTTTACCATCAGGAACACTGATATTTCCTATTGGGACACCCATACTTTTTGAAATTCTTTTATGGTTTTTTTATGGTATTACACTATGTCGACATCGAGGTCGTCAGAATGGAGAGAGGGAACGGGAAGGAACTTGATCGTTGCTTTCAGAAGCGACCATCCTGTAATTTGAATGGAATGATTTCGGAACGTGGATGGCCCCGCCTCACCATGGATCGATACCTCACAAAAATCAATACTCGTCTGCAAAGTTCCAGTTCTAAGCACAAATTAACGTAGATTCGCGTTGGCTAAATCCAATACTACACTGAGGTAGTCGCGCAGTTTGAGACGACGAACTATCAGTTTCCTAAGAGACCATGTAGTAACGAACGTAGGCTACAAGATGAAAGTGACGTACGGAATGATTATCAGATATCTCAACATCAGTCCAGACGCAAATCGCTTACAGACCGTGGGCGGAGGGCAACAGGTGCGAGCAATCATTCCAACAGAGCGTTTGGCTAGATGAGGCTTGCTGCGCGCGTTTAGTTTGCTAACTGATGTTCGTAACTCGTGTCATAATTACTGAATTGAGTGGAACTGGAACATGATAAGCAAAACATACCTTCAATGTAGTCTTCACATACCTTATTTATAGCAAAATAACAATCGCCGATTGAGGGAAGTGGAGTTAATGACCGTGGAAATGAGTGGTACACAAGGACAATAAGAGGAAAAGAAGTGTTTGCTTGGGCCCCGAGCCAGAAGTGATACTTAAGATAGCATTAATATTTTACTCTACCAGTTATACAGGGTGTTACAAAAAGGTACGGCCAAACTTTCAGGAAACATTCCTCACACACAAACAAAGAAAATATGTTATGTGGACATGTGTCCGGAAACGCTTACTTTCCATGTTAGAGCTCATTTTAGTTTCGTTAGTATGTACTGTACTTCCTCGATTCACCGCTCGTATTGTGGACGGCTGTGATACAATACGCCATTCTCCAGGGCTGCATCAGCGCATCAGGGATTCCATGCGACGGAGGGTGGATGCATGTATCCTCGCTAACGGAGGACATTTTGAACATTTCCTGTAACAAAGTGTTTGAAGTCACGCTGGTACGTTCTGTTGCTGTGTGTTTCCATTCCATGTTTAATGTGATTTGAAGAGAAGTAATAAAATGAGCTCTAACATAGAAAGTAAGCGTTTCCTCATACATGTCCACATAACATATTTTCTTTGTTTGTGTGTGAGGAATGTTTCCTGAAAGTTTGGCCGTACCTTTTTGTAACACCCTGTATACTAGGCCGATGGATGGGAGATTCCTTACGTTGGGGTACTCGAACGACGAAACGCGTGACCTGTTTCTGACACGTCACACGGCATTTGATCGACCTGAATCAACACAGCTCCGTGGAATTGGCGTCTAATCCAAACATATACTAGGACGTCGGCTTCTGTAGCGTAGAGGCTAGAGTGCAGAAGGTCGCTGCTTCGAGTCCGGCCGCGGGCATGGGTGTTTAAATGTTGTGGCTGTGTGCTGTGTCTAACTGGATACAAAATGTATACTGGAAGAAACTGAAACCACTGGATCATACGTAATCACTGTTAAGTTGGCTGTACGACCTCATATGCCGAAAGCCAAATCTATATCTATAAAACGAAAACCGGACATATTGGTCGTATAAAAACTCGGAAACTACGGGGCAGATTTCGATGGAGTTTTCACCGTTTTAAAGCTTAGAATCTTAATTAACTTGTCTGGCAACGTCTGTTTCAACGTTAAATAATGTAGGAGCATTAAATGAAATTCTGAACGTATGGTGAGAAATTCCACAGGAGGGATCACTAGATGCCGCATACTCCGCACTAAACACACAACACAATGTCTCTGACCATAACCTTTAATTAAATCAATAAGATAACTTATAGTAATAACTGTTTTGCACACTATACAAAACTTTAAGTATTCCTTCTTTTAAATTGATATATTCAATTTTTAAAAGCCATAGCTTGAAGTATTCTTTCCTTTAATTCGGGATATCAATTTTTAAACGACATAGATAGCCGTAAAAACAACAGAGATTTTCTTTAATCACGATCTCTGAACAATATCTCTGGCCTTCAGCATTAGTCTTCGGTTTACGATAATATTATTCCAGATTCACTTTTGATATTTTATCTGCAGAGTTAAAGGATCTGGCGTTTCGAGCCACAAGTATATCCATTCACTTCGCAATTGAATCAAACGTGAGTTTTTAACATCATCTAGGGTTGTTCAGTAATGTAGTAATGAAATTTCTTAACCAAATTATGGAAGCTTGATATACATGAATCTTTTTGGACGAATGAAAATAGTATACGTGCAAATAAACTTCAGCCCACCAGTTTCTTGGTAGGGGTGCGGGTGAATGTAAGTTTGCTTTAATTCCGAAAAATTTGGCGCGTATTTTATGAAACTTTATACAAATGTTTTTCGGGAATAAAAATAGGGTACGGGTAAATCTACGCCAACTATACCGGGCAACGCCGGGAACACCGCTAGTAATAATAATAATAAAAAATACATTACGACACATTTCGGCAACCTCCTTGACATCAACAACAGTGCCTATGTCGAAAATTTCCATGTAGATTAAGAAGCTGGTTAGTTATATAAAATTTCACACTTTTCGCAGGCGACTTTTTTTAAAAAATGCACTTGCTTCCTTTTTCGGGGTGTGCGCTACGGTTTTTGACTGTTATTG
>JARYHS010008074.1:54069246-54318965 GCA_031002005.1 Vandiemenella viatica
AATTAGGACTGCCTTTGGAATGATGCTCAAGTCTCTCTCCGTGATTAATTACTAATGTGCACTTTACCCTTCTTCGTTGTATTGAACACTAGTCCGCTGATCTTAGAAATTATTCACAGGCCATGTAGAATAATGATTTCAGGTGGTTTCCTTAATCCTGTAGGCCTGTTGAGGGCTTACCTCGTATCCGCCCCAAAAAACGCCTTTAATAAACGACCCAAAATTGTTACAAACTACTGGGGCGTGTACATCATTGCGGAGAGTACAAGGGCGTTCGGAAGGACGTGGGTTTCGAATACCCGTCCCCAATCCAGATATGGGTTTTCAGTGGTTTCCACGAATAACTTTAGACGGATGCTGGGATGTTTCATTCAAAAAGTGATAGCCGAATTCCTTCCTGTTCCTTGCCAGAAGTCCTTTCCCGCCTCTAAAGAACTAGACGTCGACGAGGCAGAAAAAAGCGTTAGATGACACACTTTCAACAGACAGAGCCTAATAAATGGTTACCAAACATTATTTATCTGGAGAACACAGAAGCTTTTAAGAACAAGGGTTCAAAATGAAAAAAGTAAACTGGTGGTAGGGACTATGCCAACATGGCCGAGGAGAAATACAGAGGTATGAGCACTTACTCTGCTGGTTTAATATGCAAATTGGAAGCACGCAGTATTTGATGATGGCCTCTGCAGAATCTTATAGTGCTGGCCAGATCAATTGGCGGGTCTCCTAGAATGCGCCGTTGCCAAACCACGCGCTTAACAGTTGTATTCACCTTTTTACTTGAAGTAATAGTTTATACTGTATTTTAAATAATTTATAATCGAAATTTTGTGATAAAATATTGATTTATGTCATTTCGTTAAGAAAGTTATGTTCGTGTAAATGCATTTGATATAACTGAAGAATACTTTCTCGAGAAACTAAGAAAACGTATTGGAATTACTCTTCTTATTTTATTTGTGGCTAAGCACGTATTAAATTTTATTTACAACTAAAATCAAAATTATACTTTGTTATCCTCTGCACTGAAAAACTTGCAAAATTGACGACAAAATTATATATATATATATATATATATATATATTATATATATATATATAATTAAAATTGCTGTATACCAAAAATTTATATGTAGAAAAGAAGTATGGCCACTGCAGTTCTTTTATAAAAATCCAACCATAATAAAAGTAAGCAAAAATGTTATATTGTCATCATGAATATTATTAGAAAACCAAATGTTTTTAAGCAAAATTATAATATCCAACAGTAATATCGTAACTTACTACCAACAATAAAACAAGTTAAAGATGAGTTTGGGGTTTTAGATAACATTAACACAGCAAATGTTTATAGTATCTTAAACTGTTAAGTACAAGCTATTAAGTTGCACAGTAATTGATAAGTTTATTGCGTAATATGTTAAATGTTCTTAATACCTTACTTGTCATTATTCATCTCCATCAACGCCTTCTTCCTCATCATCATCATCTTCCACTTCTTCGCTGCTCTCGTTCTCTGTCGTTGAATCTTCGTTGAGGTTGATTATAAGAGGCTCGATTACATTATCTCGGACCACTTCCTTTTCGAAATCTTCTGTTTGCAGTTTTTCGGTATGGTAAACACATTTCTGCCACTGTTCGACGGTGACGTTTTCCAAGGCTCTATGCAACAAACGTTCGACATCGGCGATTTTGAAAGTGTTGTTTTTCTCCGCCACTTCTCTTTTGACTTGGGCCCAAATGAGCTCTATCGGATTGTACTGGCAATGATAAGGGGGTAATCGGACTACTTCATGTCCTCTTTCGTTTGCAAGTACATCCAACTCATACACCGGTTCTTCTTTATTCATGCGAACCTTCTCCAGCATCTCAGCTCTAGTCTCCGTAGGCAAATACGAAATTTTCTTTTCTGTTAGCCAAGCAGCTATATCAGCTTTCGGCGATTTGGTTGTTGGAGCTCAGTTTATCACTGCCGAATGATATTTGGCGTTGTCCATGACGATGATAGAACCTTCCTCCAAAATATTCAAAAATCTGTTGAGAAACCAATCTTTAAACGTCGTTGTATTCATTTCTGAGTGATAATCTTCAGATTTGTTGGTTTTGCTGCATCTGTAGACCAACTTACTTTCCTGGAGAAAGCCTGTCTTTCTGACCCCACATGCAAAACAATTAGCCTTGCCCCTTTTCCGACAGGTACCTTTAAGCCCCCACTTTGATTTGAATTCTGCCAGATATTTTTTAAAGAATGGTTCTGAGTTACCCAAGTTTCATCTAAGTAAAAAATGGGTCGCGTGTCACCTGAGATACGAAGGGAGCTCATTTTCCTCAACAATTTGACTCTTGAGGACACTAAGTCGTTTCGCTCAAGCAAAAATCGCCTACCATCATTCTGACGCCTGTATTTAAACCCTATATTGTTCAATATGCGTCTTACAGATCGTGCAGATCCTGTAAAATTTATCTTCTCTTTTAATATTTTTCTTAATTTTTCTGAGGTAGGGTACTCACCACGGTCGTAAAATTCGTGTACTGTTCTCCTGACAATGTCCCTGTCAAAGTCGTTAAGCTTTGTTATAGTGCTGTATTGTTTCACATTTTTTTTTGGAGAAACAAACGTAGGTGATTTTCCCTCATGACACACTCGCTGGACAGTTCTCAAACTGACACCACAAGCTTCAGCGCAAATAGCCTGCACATTCCCTAAATTTCTTCGCAATATGGTTGTTTTTTGCGGTAACAAATAACTACAGTTTTTTATTTCATCAATATCAAGTACGTCCATATTTTTCAAGTCTTTTCTTACCAGCGTACATGAAGAAGACAAAATTTCACCATCATTGTCCACAAGAAGTTTGAAATATTTATATACATTGTGAATGATAGATTTACTCTGCCGGCGAAACTCTGTTGTCTTCTTCAGCCGCGATGGTCCTGCTGTCGATGACGTGCGTCTTGTTGGAGTCGTTAGTCCGGAAACACCTGGAGTAGGAGAATAAGTCTCTTCCTGAGTATCCATTTTTAGTAGGACGATTCTCTTGCTAAATTACCATAATTATAAGTTACTGCACTTTTTGTTCGTAAAATTAGGACACTAAATTACTGTAATTAATAAATAACTAAAACGAATTATTTAAATCGCAAGCAAAAATCGCAAAACGCTAAAATCAAAATATTCTCTCTCGAGCAAGCTCACCCTCACACTGACACACTTTCTAACTCGGATTCACAGGTTCACACATTTTTTTGTGTGTTGAAAGGGAGGTGGAAGATTTGGGGGTGGGCTGCCGCTTGGACTAGGCAACACAGGCCGCACAGTGTTGCAATTTTCAGGTGATAGAAAGAGAGCGCATCGCGAGTTTGTCCCCAAGTACGGCAACAGCGCGTTAACACTGACCCTCCAATTCTTCTGTCCAGAGCTATAGGAGAAGAAAATCGTTGTGTTCACGGAAGAACTTCCTACGAAGCCGACCCCGGCAGCGAAAGGGCTAGTGCGATGGCCTCGCGTTGCAGGGGTCGCCGGTTCGAGTCCGGCTTCGGGCATGGGTGGTTTTAATTAAGTGTTGTGTTTGTCTAGTATCGTCTATACCAGGTATGGGCAACCTTTTCTTAGCTGAGGGCAGAATTTCGGAACTTAATCAGGTCGCGGGCCGTAGGTAAGAAATAGTAGGTAGTAGGGTGGTTGGTAAAATCTCTCACGAAATATCATCGGGGGGGGGGGGGGTCGAACGGAAATCTCACGTGAGATTTTGTGAACTTTAATTGACTGTAGAGCTAAAAAAAAAAAAAAAAAAAAAACTTAAATACCTATTTACGGGATAAAAACCGTCTTTTCAACGTTTTCGGGATCGCGAGAGCTAAAAAAAAGGCCTCAAAACTTTCCCGCGAAAATCTCACCTCACCGAGGGGGGGGGGGGGAATCGGTATTCCGAAAAATCACCTTACCTAAAATGTGGACGCTCCCTTGTGAATAAAAAGCCAATGAAAATTCATTTTTATTTATTTATCAGAATTAGAATAGCATAAGATACACAAAGTAAATTAACAAAAACAGGTAGAAAAAATCAAATGAAGTTTAATGAGAGACTTGAGTTTGAAGCTGAGAAATAAGATCATCGATATTGGGGTCAATAGCACTAGTACAGAGGCGCAAAGTGTTTTCTAAATTAACATCTGTAAGTCGAGTACGATGCTTATTTTTATTCATTTTCATGATTGAAAAAAGCTGCTCACATTTATACGTGCTTCCAAATGTGCAAATCATTTTTCGTGCGAAAACTCTCAGCTGTGGATATTTCTCTTCGGAAAGGTATGTTCTGTAAAATTCACTTAGTTCAACATCATCAAATTTAGACTTCAGATATAAGTCTTCTTGAAGCTCGATCAACTCCATTTGTAGGTGAAGCGGAGCATCTTCCACATTACACTTACACGGATTTGCAAAAATATTGAAAGTGCTGTCCATATTCTTAAAATCGGAAAACCGATCATTGTATTGCTCTGACAATAGTTTTAGTTCTTCAGCATAGCGACCGTATTCAATGTTTACATTACTGGATAATGTTTAAAAATGAAAACAGTTTTTATTTCTCATTTGTGTTTCCCAGAAGTTAATCTTTTTTTGAAAAGCTTTAAGATGACTGTACAGCTGATTTACCAATTGCCCTTGTTTTTGAAGCTTCAAGTTCAACTCGTTTAAGTGTCCTGTGATGTCCACCAGGAAAGCCAAGTCACAAAGCCATGTAGGATCACAAATTTGCGGTAATGATTTCTCTTTCATTTCCATAAAATCAGCTATTTCTTTTCTGAGGTCATAAAATCTTTTAAGCATTTTACCTTTGCTAAGCCACCTTACTTCGCAATAGTATGTCACATCATCGTGCTGTGAAGAGAGATCATCCAAAAATGTTTTAAACTGGCGATGGTTAAGACCGCGGGATCTAATGAAATTGATGGTATTTATTACCACATCCATAACGTTCTTCAGTCGAATGGACTTAGAGCACAAGTTTTGTTGGTGAATAATGCAGTGCAGAATTATTAACTCACATTCTTGCACATTCATAGTGGTTGCTCTTTCCTTCAGAATTCCGACAAAACCTTTTCGTGAACCGACCATCGAAGGCGCACCATCTGTACACACTCCAACTAATTTATACCACTGCAAACCATATTGCTCAAAAGTACATTGCACCTCGGCAAAAATATCTTTTCCAGTAGTGGTCCCTTGTAGCGGCCGTAAAGCCAGTAGTTCCTCTGTCACTAGAAATTGTTCATCAATACCTCGTATAAAAATTAGCTAACTGGGCTGTGTCAGATAAATCTGTGCTCTCGTCCAGAGCAATAGAAAATGCTTGAAAACCAGCTAATCTGTCAGTCAATGTGTTTTTGATATCACTAGCCATCATATCTATACGTCGAACTACAGTACGTCGCGATAAGCTCACTTTCTCAAACACTGTCTTTTTTTCTGGGCACAAAAGTTCTGCAACATCTACTAGGCACTCCTTAACAAATTCTCCATCAGAAAAGGACTTCGATGTTTTCGCTATTTTATAACTAACTATAAAACTAGCTTTAACAACACTGTCTAGATTTGATCTTTGTGAATGGAACATTTGTTGCTGTTTCCCTAAATCGGTAATGAGTTTTTTTATTTTCTCCTTTCTTAATTGACCTGTAAGTAAATTATATTGAGCGAAATGCTTGCTGGAGTAATGCCGCTTCATATTGTATTCTTTTAAAACGGAAATTGTTTCACTGCACAACAAGCACATAGGTTTACCACTGTGCATGATAAAAAAGTATTCATAAGTCCATTTGTCTTGGAATTGACGACACTCTGTATCCACTTTCCGCTTTTTTAAACCAGACATCTTGATAGATTGTTGACACGTTCGCTGTACGGTTTACGTATTACCCGCAATAAGCAACTAGAACACACTCGATCGTACGCGAATATGCCGTGCAAGCGGTCAAAGTTGACTGAAGGATGAAAACATGCCGAGCAGCTAGCGGCGAAGATCAAAGGCGCGGTCGCGACAGTTGTTTCAACAATGTGAAACAAAAGCATTGTTAGTAATGAGTCATCGCATGCCGAACTAACAGTCGCGTTTGAAGCGCTTAAAGGTCATCGGGAGGCTTCCTGAATGTTTACCATTTGTCTCTTTCTAACGATATTTCTCGATTTTAGTCTTTATGATTTGAATAAATACATTTTTTTTTGCACGTTACTTGAACTTACTGAATCTCTCGCGGGCCGGATTGAAGCTGGCGGCGGGCCGGATCCGGCCCGCGGGCCGGGGGTTGCCCATATATGGTCTATACCATGGAGAATGCATAATACATTGAGGGATCCAATTCATAGTTGCGTTTTACATGTTGCTGGCTGTGTGACCTTGTAGCCAAGCGCTACAAAACGTAAGATTCGTAGGTAGACGCCGTTATTCCATTGCCTTTCTTAGCTCTTAGAACAAATAATGTCTTTAATGACATACATTGAAGTAAACGTTGATTCAGGGTTAAAATTCAAATAGCAACTAGTGTAGTTTTTGCCCGCTATTTGATATATTATGGTAAATAGAGCGATGCAAGTGGAAACACACCGAGCGTGGTGGTGTAACGGATAGCGTTCTGGCCTCGCATTCGGGAGGACGGCGGTTCGAATCCCCGTCCGGGCATCCAGGTTTGGGTTTTCCATGGTTTCCCCAAATCACTCCAGGTGAATGCCGGGATGCTTCCTTCAAAAGGCCATGGCCGAATTCCTTCCCATTCCTCGCCTCCCATCCTTTCCCGTCTCTAAAGACCTAGTTGTTATAGGAGACGTTAAGCAGTTAAAAAAACACTGCTGTTGGAGCATCAACCATTATTATGGTGTTTTTGAAGTTTAATGCTGTTTTTGTTTTCATTTCAAATAGAAAATAATAATTCTTACGTGATTTTAAGAGCGAAGACATTTGCTCTCTAATCTTAAAATAATTCCCTGTAGAATAACCTGACCTCAAATTGTTTAATGAAATGTGGTCATCTAGTCAGAAGATTCGGAATTTACAATGTATTGTGGTATTCGGAGTGCGTCCTGACAGTAATTTAAAAACAAATGGTAGTATTACGGATCAACTGTTCAGAGTGTATTGGTAAACATAATAGTGAGGTGAGTTCCACGGGCATGTATTGCGTAATCCTACAAGGATGCAATTACACAGGCAAAAAATAATAATTTCGTGTGGTCGTGATGACCTGGTGACAGGGTTCCTACTGTTTGCGCATTCCGACCCTGTCCCAGTCTCCTTATCCTTACCCGGCAATCCTGCCAGGTATCTACATCCATACTCTGCAAATCACAAACATTGTGGGTGGCTGAGGGTGCTAAGAACCAATCCTAAACCCGCCCATTCCAATCCCGAATAGTGCGAGGAAAGAAGGAATACATATAAATATCAGTACGGCATCTTATTTCTCTAATCTTATCCCTCCGGTCATTACGACCTAAATAGGTAGAAGTTTTTCGTTGCACTCGAAATTTAATTTTTTTCACATATTCTCCAATAAATTCGAACGCAAGCTACTTCGTCTATCTTCCAAACTATCCCAGCCCAATCTATGTATCAATTCTGTGACGCTTTCATAAGGGCCGTAGCAACCAGTCACGAATCGAGCGGCTCTCCTCTGCACCCTCTCCACTGAGTCAATCAGAACCTTGCGATACGGATCCCAAACTCCACAACAGTAATCCAGATGCGGACGCACTAGTGTTCTATACGCTATCTCCTTTGTATGAGCATTACAATTCCTCAAAATACGACCTATGAATCGCAATTTAGAATTCCCCTTGACTACGACGGAAGTTATGTGCATGTCCCATTTCATGTTGCTTTGTACTATCACCACCAGATACTTCAGGGAATCAACCGTGTCAACAGCTGAATTGCTTATTTTGTACTCGTGAACAAACTGATTCTTTTTGTTACTTATCCGCATTGCCTTGCACTTCTTGCAATTAAGTGTAAGCTGCCATCCAATCGAAAATAGCATCCAAATCGCGCTGAATTTCTAAGCAATCGTCGGAGCACCTTTTTTCCCTATATAAACTGCATCGTCGGCAAACAATCGCAACCAGCATTTGACGTTGACACCTAGATCGTTTATAAATATTAAGAAAAGAAGGGGTCCTATTACACTTCCTTGGGGAACGCCCGAAGTAACATTTATCTTAGAAGAGGCTTCCCCGTCGACAACGACATACTGTGATCGATCAGTTAGAAAATCACGTATCCACTCTTAAATCTGAGCCGAAATACCGTAAGCTCGAATCTTCGCTAAAAGTCGGTTGTGTGGTACAGAATCAAAAGCTTTTTGAAAATCCAAGAAAACTGCATCAACTTGCGAACCTGCATCGATAACTTTCATTACGTCATGGGAAAATAGGGCTAATTGTGTTTCACACGATCTCTTCTTCCGAAATCCGTGTTGACACTGTGTAAGTAACTCGTGCTCATCTAGAAACTTCATACTCCGATCTCCTTTCTTGAAAACGGGAATTACCTGGGCTATTTTCCAGCTAGAAGGTACTTTTCTCTCTTCTAAAGATTTACGGAATATATCTGACAGAAATGGTTCAATTTCCTCCGCGTATTCAGAAAATACTCTTACCGGTATATCATCGGGACCCGCAGCTTTACCCCACTTCAGGAGTTTTAATTGCTTTACAATACCTACGCTATCAATTTCTATCGGATCCATCTCTAATTCCACACGATTTGGTAAAGTGGAGATGTTTTACATGTTTTGAATTCGGTGTTAAATACGGGAGCCTATCACAAGTTTTGTCCTAGCTACGTTGGGCTTGCTCCATGTGATTTCGCAGACACTATCGACATTATTTCGCTACATGGGAGATACTAACAGCTATAAATACGCCACCTCCTTAGGAATGCAACCAATCCTTACGGAAAATGTTCATGCTATTATTAAAAATTTCGGCGGAACTTATATCTGGTTTTAACCAACTTTCTGTGCCTTTTACGATATCAGCACCTGTACTACGAATAACGCTTTCGAGTTCAGGCTGTTTATTACAAACACTTCTGCAGTTAATTACTAGAACTTTTAATGTTAGAGATTCTTTTAAGCTACCCCTACAACGCGGTACTGAACTTATCTTGGCTGTCCGTAACTGAATTTCCTCCTCAGGGTCTTCCTCCCTCAGCCTAAAAAATCGCCCAATGCACTCCACACGGCCCCTGCCACCCATGTAGCCGATTCTCGTGTGTAGTACACCCTTGATCTATCCAAGGGATCCCTACAAGACTCGACCCCAGGGCGAAGATCAAGGAATCTGCAGCCATGACTATCACAGAAACGCCGTAATCTCTGGTTCAGCCCCTCAATACGGCTCTGAACCAGAGGTCCACAGTCAGTCCTATCGACAATGCTGCAGATGGTTAGCTCAGCAGAAATCTTGCGGCCAGTGGTCACATAGTTTACCCTTTCCGAAAGTCACCCGAAGGACGAGAGGATAACCTCCAACCCTAGGTGGCAGGCATCATTGGTACTTACATGAGCCACAATCCGCAGCTAGCTGCACCCCGTCCGATCAATGGCATCCGGGATGGCCTGTTCCACATCTCGGATCAGACCCCCCGGAATACACAATGAATGGATACCGGGTTTCATTCCCGACCTATTCGCCATTTCCCTAAGGGGCTCGATAAAGCACCTAACATTGGAGCTACCGACCACTAAAACCCCCTTCTGCAGTTGTCCAGTCTTAGCGGGCTGTGGGGCTGCTAACTCACAGGCCGACGATTGCAGGACTGAATCAGTTCAAGATAATGCGTCGAACTTTTTTGACAGTGGTACAAGCTCGCCTTCGTGGGAATCAGGCTTGCACGACTGCCCCCGCATGCGGCGTCGACGTCCAGAAACCACACGCCAGCCACCACTAGGCGACGGCCGCATAGATTCCGACGTCTCGGCCTGGACTGCAGGTACGATGACTGGTATGGGAGAACCTGCGAGCCGCTTTGCTTCTATAGGGTCACCAATACCGCATCTACTGTACTCACTTGTAACTCTAGTTAACAAAGCTGCAAGCTGGGTGCGCAGATCAGTCACCTTAGCCTGCGTCTGCACACAACAACCACAGTCCCTACACATACTACCTTACAGAAAGAAAAACTACGAGTACATGAAAAACGGACTCACTATGCGTTCTCAATAGAAGGCCTTTTGGCAATAACCAAATATACAAAGACGAAGCTTAAGCTAACTACGCACTTTAAATTAACACTGGAGGTACTACTTCACGTAACGGTTGCTGGAGATCAACTAACTGCTACTCTGCGACGACAGAAATTATTCAAAGATAAAATCTAAATAAAATACACAGAACGGGCGGCACTTGACTCGACGGTTGCTGGAGATCAACTAGCTGCTACTCTGCGACTACAAACTATTCAAAGATAAAATCTTACTACAACACTTTTTTATAAAAAAATACAGAAATGGCGGCACTTGACGGTTGCTGGAGATCAACTAGCTGCTACTCTGCGACGACAGAAATTATTCAAAGATAAAATCTAACTACGACACCTTAAATAACAGGGGACCTACAGTTTAACGTGGAATCCGAACCACGGAAGCGTTCTGGCGTACTTCACATCACAAAGCATACTATGCCAGAGGTGAAGGCCGGGTTAGGTACCTATGACAAGCCCCGCCGAGACAGGGATTCGAACCGGGGCCTTTCAATCTCCAGTCAGACACCTTAACCACTGAGCCATCAGACCGCTCAGTACACAGGTGAAGTTTTAATACATGCGGGCTATAGTACTGGTTTCTCGTACCAAATGTCGACGGTTCGAGTCCATCCGAGGCCATGGGTGTTTAGGTGTTGTGCATGTTAATGTTTTGTCTGGCTTGTAATACGCGTATCCATGCTTAGTAACAACAATGTACTGGAGAAACACTGATACACTGGAAGAGCCATGATGATCACACTGAGCTGGCTATATGACCTAAGTATCAAATGACAATAAAAAAAAGTTTTAATACGATTTTGTCTGCCATTAATACTTCTTGGTGCAACAAGACTAACCCTGTACCCTACCCTGCTCCGTTGATATTTACACTGGTGGTAAAGTCAATGGCGTTGAGTATGCCGTAGTCACTGTCCCAACATTCTCCTAGCCATGGAAACCCGAAATTTGGATTCTCTCCCGCCTCTAATGACGTCGAAGAAACGTAAAGGCATTAGAAAAATTCGGTGACAGAATGCTGGACATCAATCCCCAACAAAGCCGATTGTTTTTCTGTGAATTTAAACTTCTGGAACGACCTCTAGCTGCAATCGTCCTTTTGTCCAATCCCTGCAATTTTTTGACCACGCTACTCTAATCTCTACTGGAGAGTCCTAGAATCGGAACATAGGACTCCATTTTAGTGAATCGCAACATATACCCGACGTTCCGGATGTGGGAAATAACTAATTTATTGATATATCCACGGATGACAGCGTTAGTTGAAAGATCTTCGTCCCTTTCATTTCTGCGTTACATGAGATTAATATTCTTAGTTGGGCTAATATGAGTCAAATATTATCGTAAAGGATTTTTTTTTTTTAATTCCAGGGTAATGTTTAATATTTAAAGCAGGTTAATATTGTAGTTAGCTGAATCTAATTTGAGCTTTTGAGTGTCATTAATTTGCTACTGATATTAAAGTTTGAGACGTTGCTGGATGGCATGAACAAATTATTGTGAGAAGTATATGAACTATATACGCTTATAAGTAAAATCAAATGTGAGCATGCCATAAAGAATTGTACAAATGGTAACAAATATACTTTCAATAGTGTGTGAAAATAAGGAGGTAGAATAAGGAGGTTGAATCGAAACATTCGATGAAATCTTCTACTTCTTCCTAGCGCTTATCCCGTTATTGCAGGGTCAGTTATTTTTTGAGGTTGCGACGTGTTTGGGATTTGGCGGCTTTGTCGCTAATCCTGAATCTTCCTGGGTAGGATAGTTGTGTCGCCATCTGTATCCGAAACGTTTAACTATGTTCTGTATGAGGCAGAGATTAGGGACCAGGACTCGATTCAGTGTGCACTGGTCCACACTGGCGGATGAAACATCCACTGCAGTATGACAGAAAAGAGTGTTAAAGTTCTGTAAATCTATATATATATATATAAAAAGATGAATGTTTGTTTTTCTTCATACAAATCCACAGTTTTCATCCGATCTCGATGAAACTTTGCACACTTATCGTTTGAAACATGGAGAAAAATACTGTCTACATCTGGTTGAACAATTTCCCGTCATATTGTCATGTAATTTTGAAAAATTACCGAATCGAACATAGACCGATGTTTAGGATGTGGAAGATTCTGTAGTTCCATACACTATTGTGGGCTGGTGGCCCATTGGTTAACGCACTTGCTTACTAATGTTTATACAGTCGGATCAAATCCCAATTGAGGCAAAATTTTATATATATATATATATATATGAGCCATGCCTGGACGGTCAGTTTTACGGATTCCAACTTAAACTGTAGATCCCACAAATTTTGGGGTGTAATGCTTGGCAAATTGTACGCGGTCTAACAATTCTGTAATTGTATAATTTTTTTTTTCTTTCGAAGTCAGTGTGTATGTGTGTCTGCTCTAATCTATATATATAAATATGAATGTATGTTTGTTTGTTTGTTCTTCATACAAATCCACAGTTTTCATCCGATTTCGATGAAAGTTTGCACACTTATACTTTGAAACAAGGAGAAAAGTACTGTCTATATCTGGTTGAAAAATTTTATGTTTAAATAATACATGTTGTCTTATAATCTCGAAAAATTACTGAACGGTTATAGACAGACGCGTAGGATGTGTAGTCTTTCCATATAGCGGTCTGGTAGCTCAGTGCTTAAAGCGATTGCTTACTGCTGTTTGGATCGTGGTCTCCGGTTCAAATCTCCGTGCAGGTAAAGATTTTTAAAAATTGTTTTTGATCGTAAGAGTCATGCCTGGACCGTCGGTTATTCAAATTGAATGTTAAACTGTAGATATCACAAATTTAGGGGTTCAATGCGAGGCAAATCGTAGGTAGTCTTGCAATGCTGTAGGTGTACACTTTTTTACGTTATCAGGGCCGGCGTTAGGGGAGGGGAGGGGGGGTAAGCGGGTCAAAAGTACCCGGGCCCGATGGCTGATGGGGGGGCCCCGATCACTAACTGTAGGGGCCCTCAGGCCATGAAGCCAAGGATCCGCCCATTGTCGCCCTACCAATTAGTAGACCCAAAAAAAAAAGGTCGCCCATTATACCCCGGGTCCGAAATTCCTAGCGCCGGTCCTGGTTATAATGATCCCCTCAGGGGTTGTTCGCAGTCAGTGTGTGTATGTGTGTGTGATCTGCAGTAATAATACTACAAATGCGGAAGGAAGTCCCTGTCTTTTTGGTACATTTTGACGACTAAATGGCTATATCTATATTGATGGAATTTGACAAGAAAATCTGTAGGAAGGGCACAGGACATTTTTTTCCGGTATGATTAACAGTTGTAGTCACGAAAATTTGAGAACTTATCGAATGGTGACAGAAATATGTTGGAAATTGATTCTCTTCAAGAGACAGTTCGACGGTAGAATCCTTCGTTACCAACAACTTCTATATTCAATTCTGGCAAATAAATTCTTAATCCACGCGTACGAAGTCGCGGGAATCAGCTAGTTAACTTATAAAATTCTTACGCTTGCATGAGTCGTTCCGCTGTCGTTTCGTGTTCGTCTTTGCTATTTGCTGTTTGGTGGTTAACATGTTCCGTTGGGATGATTGCATACAGCATGAGCAGGAGTGATAGTTCGTAAGACCAAACTGAAACAAATCTGATGAGATGAAATTTTCTCGGGGAAACTAGCCGAGTGAGTATGTTTGTATAACACGAAGTTTCGGCGGACATAACCTCTGCCGCCATTGTAAAGTGACTGGTGCAGTGTCACCTGACAATGGCGGCAGAGATTATGACCGCCGAAACTTCATGTTATACCAACGTACTCACTCGGCTAGTTTTCTGAGAAAATTTCATCTATCTACAACGCCGAGAAAACCTCCACTCTCATATAAATCTGAGGAGGTCTGTTTTAGTATAGTGTTGTTGTGAAGCGCACTAGTCAGGCAATGTTACGAAGATAAATCTCGTGAAACTGATTACGTGATGATTTTCTGGCTCTATTTGTTTAACTGGTGATTACACAAAACTGCAAATAAAGACCTGAGACAGTGAAATGCATGCTACGCATGTTCTGTGCCGTGGGCACGCAAGGAGTTGTGTAACCAGGGTCTACGCACAGTGGATTCTTTGTACTGCTGATAACAGGGGTAATCGCGCCTAGTACTGCGAGGATTGAGGGACCAGACAACGCTCTTTTTGTACACTCCAACAGGTTAGTGCTTAACAGGCGGACAACAGTAGTAAAACCATCATCTAAACACTTTGGCTTGCACTAAATTAGTGAGGCACAAAAAAAAACATTGCCTGGCACATTTCCACGGTTCTCCAACGCTGTGCCACGTTTCCCCTCGCTCTGCAATGATATCGTTCAGTTCCAATCAAATTTGTTATAGATGCAGAAGGATGCAGTGCACTCGGAATCAGGTGCTTTTTCAGGAAAATAATAAGAATATATGCTAAAATAATCTCAAAATAATTTTTTTTTGTTCACAACTGTCGAAGGAGTAAGTGTTTTCAGTATTAGTCTTTTAAATACGAATAGCCTGGTGGTTCGGTGGTTAAGGCGTCTGACTGGAAATCGAAAGATCCCCGGTTCGAATCCCTATCTCCAAGGGAACTTTCATAGGCCCTTTATAATGTGAAGTACGCCAGAATGCTTCAGTGGTTCCACGTTAGGAAAGGGACTGGCCACCCTACTTTCAGTACCAGGCTAAGGCGAAAGGATCCATCCATTGAGGTGTGAAAATTACTTCGTAGACGAGCTAGATGTCCGTAACAGACGGACGAACAAATAGCGGAGCGACAACAATTGGGATCCGATCTCCCTTTGAAAAGGATAGCGTAGAAACTGTTTAGTCCCATTCATTTACTTAGGGACTCACTGGCCACTATGGATGAAAAAAAAAAATCAACCATGGGACTATTTGGGAAATCATCCCGGCATCTAGCAATATACTACGTTAAGCCTTTACCGTGATTGGTGAGCAAGCGGTAAAGTTCGTGCCTGGCATTCGGGAAGACGTGTGTTCGAATCATCAGCAAGTCATCCAGATTTCAGTTTATCCATTGTTTCCTAAAATCACTTCAGGTGTGGTTCCTCGAAAAGGTCAATTTTCTCTCTGTTCTTTGCTCCTTATCCTCTCCCGTTTCTATGACCATGGCGTAATGCCGTAGAAAAACCGTTAAATTTAATTTCGGATTTCCGCAGCAGGAGTTTGGATTCGAGACATTCAGCATGGTGTTGGGAATTTTTGGGGGTAAATCAAATACAAAAAAAAAAATAATAATAGGTTTGTACTTTTTAGAAACTCGTAGTTTGTGACTTTTATGTCGCGGGTTAGAAATGTAGGTTACAGAAGATTAATGGTATATTAGAAAACTTTTTAAGCAGCTTCTTTCGAATACAGAATTACAAAGACCTTTACCGAAGGTGTTATCAGATTTTTGTTTCATAAATTCAAAACCACTGCAAATTTTGGATCCTCTGACGACGTTAAGGAAATTTAATAGCGTAGTTGTACAATTTCCTTAATTGAATTACATGGCGCATTTCAAGAATTTTTATCTTAAATGCTATCTAGATAAATTTATCTACTTAAACTACTTCCATATTTTAATATATTTCATTTTAAATTCAGGTAAGTTAATTAGCATTTCTCTTATTCTAATCTCTGACTCCATTCTCAGCAAAAGAACATTTTCCCATTCCTTTACGCCTGAAATCAAGTGATACTCCGTGATTTTGATCACCTTTTGTCTTTCACTCACTACTCCTAATTCTTGCACGAATATCCATCCGTCTAATGTATGCATTCCTAGCAGTATCCTCACCCCCTCCGAATGACGCTCAACTCACGTTATTTATTATAACAGTTAGGGACCGTGCACAAACTACGTGGCTCGGTCCAGGGGGAGGGGGGAGGGGTTGGCTGAAAGGCTACGCTGGGCTACGTGGGGGGAAGGGGGGTTCCGAGCCAGGCCACGTAGTTTTCCTTTCATAACATTTTTCACAGTTAAAATTAGGAACAGAACGCACAACAGCATGTGAATATTTATTTCCCTCAGTTAATTTTCTCCGTTTGTAATTTACAATAGTCTGACAAAAGAAAACAGTACTAAATGTCTTCTGGAATCAAAATGGAAAAAGCTACGTGCTATGTGGGGGGGAGGGGGGGGGAGGTTCACAGGAGGCCAAAATGGAGCTACGTGGTTTATGCACGCTCCCTTACAGATTGTGTCCGCCGTAATTTCCACAAAGACGTCTGGCTGCCCTACTTTTCCTCCTTGCCAACTCCCTCATTTTATACTCATATTGTGAGACCCGTACTGCCCCATTATACTGAAGCAGTGGTCTGACCTTTGTGTTACATCACCCTCTTTAACAATTGCACCCACCACCTGTTAAATGTATCCAGTCCAATTGAGTTTGTCATCGAGTCATAAACGCATATGTTTTCACTTCGTCTTCAACAAGCAATTCCTCGTCCATCTTATAATTATATTAAATCTTTTTATATCTGCATACATAAAAGCTGATTTTTTTTTTGCACAATATATCATGGCCAGAAAAATTTTCCTTTATGACTGGAACCTTGGATTTGGTGCAAGTATTATGGATGGGATGAACCTCTTAATATAAGCCAGACCCACCAGGTTACTGGCAGCAACAGATCCCTTGCTCCAGGAATAATCAATCAAGACGGTCTGACCGTCTCGACAAACATGTTTGCTCATTTTGGTGGAACAGCTGGGTGCTATCCCGCTTGTTTGTCCGGGTTTGTCTTGTGTAGAGTGCAGGCAACTGGTCTCCTTGGCGATCAATGTGAGCCGGCAGGCTAGCGGGCTGTGGGCCATTGAACCGACCCCTCGCCAAACCACCCCTGTTTCTGTCTGCTCCCCCTATTGGCTTCACCACATCCGATACGCACAAAATAGACTTACCTTTTCACTTTATCCGCTTACACTTTCTATTCAGGTTCTTTCAAATGCATATGAATTTAGTGATACTCCAGCATCGCCAGATTGCTTTAAACCCTCAAACACTGCTCGAATTTGAAATTAAAAGTCAGAATAAATCTTTTGAAGAATTAGTGGGCAATATGTCTATGCTTTGCAGCAACTGATGTAAGAGTACTTCTTTTGGCGGGATCAAATGGATATTGGTTGTATAGAACCTCAACAGTTTGTGTTAAGGAGTTAAGATGCAACCTTTCTCGGCATCTATTTTCAAGGACCCAGGGCCGGCGTTGGGGGGGGGGGGGGGGGAGGTTAGCGGGTCAAATGTACCCGGGCCCGCCGGCTAATGGGGCGGGCCAGAAGCGAAGAATCCGCCCATTGTCTGTAGAGCTAAAAAAAATAAAAAAAAATAAAGTCACCCATCTTACCCCGGGCCCGAAATTCCTAGTGCCGCCGGCCCTGCAAGGACCCTTAAACAAAACTAACTTCACCTCTGGTAAAGCTACGTTTTTTAATAATAAAAACATTTGAAATTTGACTTTTTTGTGTCGAACGTTATGTTTCGTCGACATTCAAGTCTTTAGAGGTGGGACACGGTGTGGGACAAGCAACGGGAAACTATTAATAAAATGTTCTTGGGTAATTAGCCAAGTTAGTCCATCGATGTAACATGACTTTTCGGCGATCACAACTATGCCACCATTGTCAAGTGACTGCTGCCTGTAGGTTATACAGCCGCTTATATAACACGCTACCGCCGAAACGTCGTATTTCATCAATGGACTATCTCGGCTAGTTACTCAGGAAGATTTTATTCATTTTCATTTGGAATCCTGTAGTGACCCGACTGCCACCCGTTTCGGATGACCCTCGAAATCACTCTGTCCAGCCGAGCGGTGAGACAAGGACAGATTGCCATAGGGAGACATGGATAAGCGTCTACATAGAAATCGACGACTGTTCAGATAGGAGTCTTGTGATAGGATTATTACTTGGAAATCAGGGCTAATCATTGCTGTTTATTTACATCAGGTTCTGAAGGCATGATACTGTACTTATATTTACAGAAAAATGGAAATAGCTGTGAATAACATTTACTATTACTATTACTGTTTAAAACTGGTGCAGTGGCGCCTTGCTAACCACCACCAACATTATGGGAACGAGGAGAGACAGAGCGAGCTTTGCAACTTGGGTACCTCTAACCCAAACACGACAGGACTATTCCAATACTTTGGAACTTCTGCCTAACTAAGGGGGCGTCCATAAATTACGTGAAGTGAAATAGGGGGGGAGGTGTTCGGCGAAATCTCTCTAAGGGGGGAGGGGGCTACGGAAATCTCACGCGAGGTTTAGGAAAAATTATCGGACTGTAGAGCTAAAAAGAAAGGTGTACAAATGACGCGAAACTCGATTTTAGGGGATTTATTTCGTCGAAAAGTGGGGATGTTACCGGCTTTTGGAACGGTGAGACCTAAAAAAAAAAGTCTCAAAAAGCTACTAGCTGATTTCTAGGGGGGGGGGGGTCTTATAGACCAGATCTCACACCAGAGAGGGGGGGTCGGACCAGATCTCACCAGAGGGGGGAGGTCCGGAAATCCGGAAAAACGCCTCACGTAATTTATGGATGCCCCCTAACCCTATCCGCTTCCATATACAACTCTTTCTCAGTAGAGCCTACCTTCTGGTTTGCTGTAGAACATCTCTTGGGCTGCAATGGCTCCGTTCCGAGGCCGGAGCCTGGTGGCATCTCTCGTCGACTCCCGGCTGCACGATGCGACAATCAAATCGACCGACAGACAGATAAACCTAGCTAGCTCAGGGTTTTACTAGTATAACAATACAACGGGAAAGAATTTGGCCATGACCTTTGGAACGGACCATCCTGGCGTGTGCCTGGAGTGATATCGGGAAACCATCGAAAACAGAAATCTGGATTGCCGAAGGGGGATTTGAACTCGCGTCTTCATCCTCTGATCTCGGTAGAAGTTTGGCTAGTAGTCCATACAACGAACTCTAGTATTATTGTGATCTTTCAGTGGCCGAATACTATAGCACATTTTTTACCAGTAAGTTACACAACACAGGATGGACACAGCATTTCATGAAAACAACCAATGTCCATGACGGGACTCGAACCAGTGACCCCAGCAACGCGTTGCTAGGTCCTGCAATGCCGGGCCCGAAAAGTTATACTTCGTTTGTGTCAAAGTACATATAAATTATCTTTGGTTCGGATTCCGCGTAAAACTGCAAATTCTTTCAAATCCCTGTCTGGCCATACAGATTTGGTTTTCCAGGCTAATACCAGACGGTTCCTTCAAAAGGTCATAGCTGAATTCCTTCCCGTTTCATGTTCTCAAATCCTGTCCCACCTCTAATCACCTCGCCGTCGACAAAGCGCAAAGCCATAAGAAAAAAAAATCCGTAACGATTGTCGACTGTGGTTAGGCGTTTAGTGCATTGCATCACTAACTTTTGTCACATAAGCAACCAAAATAATCTTAGAGTTCTCTATATCAATCACACAAATCGCCTAATTTTTTTAGATGGAATTTGTTGACATTTGTTGGCACAACTATCCTCGCCTCACTAAACTGCAGTGTGGTTGAACCGTCCTCGATTGTTTTGAATGCCAGAAATGGAGTGGGGTTTGTGGCTATTTTTTCCAATCGCTTAGGGGAATACTGGGATCAATTCCAATTTTTGTGTGGAAAAATAAACGGAATAGCATGACTTCATTAACACTTATACACTTCAGGGGCAGATGAAGGCATTCTTTTCCCTCGCTTGACATTAATAGGCATCAGTGAGATTAACCTCTGTCCCTGTTAAATAAGACTTGGAACACGTTATCGCACACTGTCCAATGGCATAGCTTTATAAATGAACTTTTGCGTTTATTGGCTCCTTTTAAATTATATCATTTTCGGATAGTAATAATCCGATTTTTTATGACGATAAGACCATTTCATTATTTTACATTTGTATAGCTGTTGATGTTAAGAAGTTAGGGTTAGAAATGGCGACCAGGAACACATTGAGAGATTCCGTAATGGATCTGTCAAGTTAAACGGGGCAATTAGTCCAAGCGAGGCTTTACGTTTACATGTTTTTAAATGGAACACAAATATTGTGGATGAAAAAAAAAACAAAAACAACACAAGGAGTGCAAGGTAAACATCATTTGTCAGACGCCCCCAGGGTTTTGAACACGTAAAGGAGTAAGGACCTACAGACTTAAAACTACGACTCGCCGACCCCGGCAGTGTAGGGAAAAGCGTGCTAGCCTCGTGTTCCAGGGGTAGCGGGTTCGAGTCGGGCCGAGGACATGGGTGGTATTAAGTGTTGTGTTCATCTTGTATCGTCTATACCATGGAGAATCTATAATACACTGAGTGATCCAATACTTACAAAACTACAAAATTACATAGTGCTGGCTGTATGGCCTCGTAGCCAAATGCCATTTATAAAATACGACTCGCATCACCCAAGACCCTCAAATAACCGTGTATGTGTCTTAGTGCAGAGATATTAATGTACTTAAACTAACAACTGTTGCCATTGTGTCAATTGATTTGTGCGCTTCCTTGACCTGCTTACACTTTCGTTGATTACTTAATTGAAAGTTCGGAAGTATCGGAATCCTTGTTGTAAGAAACCAATACTGCTGATAATGTCTCTTACCACACAGTCGATATTTTTTATAAAATATCTTAACAGCAAATTGTTCGTCGAGATCCATCCTAAGAATCACCCATTCGTCAAATGACAGTGTTATTAATCGAAACAAATTCTCGAGTTTGAGTTGCATATTTCTTTATCGAAAATATTGAGCCCTTTTCCGGAAACAACATAGGAAGACAGTAAAGCGAAAGCGTTGACGAGTGTTGCAATACTGAATTTAATACAAAACTATCTGTTGCCAGTAACTTCGTTTACTTTGTTTTTGAAGTGAAAACTTCTATAGGTGATGTTTGGACGGGGTTTGTGGCTATTTTTTCCAATCGTTTAGGGGATCAATTCCAATTTTTGTGTGGAAAAAATAAACGGAATAGCATGACTTCATTTAACACTTATACACTTCAGGGGCAGATGAAGGCATTCTATTCCCTCGCTTGACATTAATAGGCACGATAACTTGGTACCGTCCATCTCCTTCTAGAAGATTCGACCAACCTTCCGGTTGTGGACTAAGTAAGATTTTTAGTTTTTGAAGTGAAAACTTATTTAGGCGCGTTGGGCGATTTTTGGATGAGTAAAATCTTACTAATGTTTACAGTATAACTGTAGCGGTCTCATTGCTCAGTGATTAAGGTGTCTGACTGGCAAACGAAAGGTACTTGGTTCGAGTCCCTGTCTCGGCGGGGATTTTCATAAACCCTTAACCCGACTTTCACCGTGACTGACGGACAGATAGATTTTTTTTTTTAACTGCATTATGTCTCTTTTTAACATCGAGGTCTTTAGAGACGGGAAAGGATGGGGGGCAAGAATGGGGGCAAGGAATGGGAAGGAATTCGGCCATGGCCTTTTGAAGGAAGCATCCCGGCATTTGGGGAAACCATGGAAAACCCAAATCTGGATGCCCGGACGGGGATTCGAACAGCCGTCCTCCCGAATGCGAGGCGAGAACGCTAACCGTTACACCGCCCCGCTCGGTCGCGGACAGATAGTAATATTTTTATCCATCTCCCAGCTTTCTAGCGTCTAAGAAGATTTTTAAAAAAAATCCTGAGATTCTGTGCTGCATAGTGCTCAGAATCCCATGAAAATCAATGCCCTAGTTTTTAATCGCGCTCAACGTAACGCAAGTTTTTTCTATAAATCGAAGTGTTTGTGTCGTGTAAACAAGTCGAAGTACTACGTGATTTACTGTTTTATCTTAAGTATTGGTTTTTAGAACGAAGTGTCTTTTTTTTTTCGCTGCCTCTACGGCTGTTGTTGAAGTACCACTACCTTTGGTAGTATAACTTCTGGGTGTCAGTTGGGTGTTGTTTTGGGGACACATTTTTATTTCACTTTTGGGGGGAAAATGGCTATGGACGCCGTAGGCGTCCTTATATTAAAACCCCCTACTGGGTTCATGTTGTCAGTTGGGGATCATCGCCGTAATAAGCTGCGTTAGGGGGCATCCATAAATTACGTGAGGTGAAATAAGGGGGGGGGGGGGTCCGGCGAAATCTCACCAGATCTCACCAAGGGGGAGGGGGGGGGGGGTCTACGGAAATCTCACGTGAGATTTTGCGAAAAATTTGGGGACAATAGAGCAAAAAAAAAAAAGGTATACAATTTGCGGCAAGGTCGATTTTAGGAGGGTATTTCGGTTAGGGTGTGACCTTAAAAAAAAAAGGTCTACAAAAGTTTCCAGGGCGATTTCTAGGGGGGGTTCTCACGGACCAGATCTCACCAGAGGGGGGGGGGTCGTCCGGCCACATCTCACAAAATCTCACCAGGGGGGAGGGGGAGGTCCAGAAATCCGGAAAAACACCTCACGTAATTTGTGGATGCCCCCTTAGCAACTGGACGATTTTCCCCAACTGATTTTCACGTTTTGGCTCATGGATGCAGCATTGGTGCACGCGCTGGTCACTTTTGTCGGTCGGCGGATGGTTTTTTCTGCGGCTTGACGCCCTTTTCTGTGGGCCGCCCGGTCCCTCGACTGTTCGGGCATGGCTGGGTTGATGTCGTCTTCCGATGGTGGCTTGGAGCCTTCTCTTCACAGGACATCCCCCGTAGCTGGCGGCGTGGTCAGAACCGCAGTTAGCACATCTCGGCGTTGCTTCTCTCGGACGTGAGCATACCAGGTTGTTGTGGTTCCCGCCGCAGCGGACGCAACACACTTGCTTGTTACAGTCCGAGGCCTTGTGCCCGAATCCTTGGCAGCGGAAGCATTGTTGTATCGCTGCCATTGGTTTCCTCCTCTTTGGTTGATTTTTGAAGTTCCGTCCGCTCCTGTTCGTGTCTTGGTTGCTGGCCAGGTCGATGTGCTTGGCTTTTGTGGGCACGCTCCTGCCTGGTGCTGGACGCGTGGTGGAATTTCTGTCTTGAGGTGTTTCGATGGAGTCTAGAACGAAGTGTCACTGCATCACAGATTTATGTGGAATGTTGTTCCATGGTTCAACCGCGAGAGTGAGTTATGTAGTATTGCAAAAAAATCGTTGATTTTTCGCACTAACGTCTTCCGTCATTGAATTGGACTTTGTGGAATTGTAACATCCTGAATAGCTTTCCTTGAAATTGCTATAGTTTCAACACTAACATCATCCTTACAAAACATCAAATTTTCAGCATTCGACATCAGAAGAACGTCTGTCCTGTATACGAAATGCTTCGCGAAATATATGCTGCGAAGTATTTGGAATACATCATGACGGCTGAAAAAACTTATAAATCTGGTATTTATCTCGTCTGTCTCTCACTCGCTTTACGGTCTTCGTAAAGATAGAGAGAATAGCTATCAACACAAGGTCGAGAGTCATCACCAAACTTCACTATGTTATCGTTCCTGTGAGATATAGACATCCAGGCATCATGAAAGTCTTAAATATGTCGATGAAGTGGGATTATAATCAGTTCTAGAGACACAGGCTCTATCGTAGACGCCTAAGCTACCGGGTAGAGGGGCTCTACAATTTTACGTGGAATCCGAACTACGGAATCTCCTACATTAACAAAGCAAATCATCAGTCTCAAAGCCCGTAAAAATTCCAGCCGAAATCGGAATACGAACCAGGGAACCTTTCATCTCCAATCAAATGTGTTAACCAAGTGAGTCATCAGACCGCTGATGGTGAGGGATCATCGGAACATAATCTGAAAACACGATTACTTATGAGTGAACTGTTTCTTCTCATTAATCTACAGTCTTAGAGTTGCGCGGAAAAAAGATATGAATTATCAGTACGAGTTTTATCGAGCAGTATTAGTCATCGAAACACTCCAGTTAATTTGATGAACTGATTTTGATTGTGTCCCTTTTTCGGCATTAATTCCAAGCAGTGATACTCATTAACATTTATATTCTCTCTCTCTCTCTCTCTCTCTCTCTCTCTCTCTGCAGTTATGTCCACGTGAACTCATGGTGTGTAGTTTACTGTGACATACGCCTCGACCATCTGTTTGACAAACTGAATTTCGATTAAGGCCTTTGACCTAATCGGTCAACCTTTTAGCAGCTCTTTCCGCATTGCGCTATCAATTTTCCAAGATTAACACCATCTCTTCTCGACAGTAAGGTGACTGGAGTTGATGATAGTGTATTTAGTTCCTGAATTATATGGAGGGAAATGTGGAAAATTGATTTTGCACCATGTTTGCTAAATTGCGTATGGCGTTGTTGGCCGGGATATTCCCGAAGGGTTGGGCCACCGAGAGACAGTTTTCATTCCGTTTCTATCATGTATGTACCTATAGTTTAACGTGGTAACCGACCGACGGAACTTCACAGCGTAATCATATGAACAAAACAAAGCCCGTAAAACTCCGTACCCCACTGGAAGTTAAACCCGGAACGCTTTATCCACTGAGCTACCAGACCACTCCCCGTGTTAGGATTTAATGACATAAAATTTCAATTTTGAGCCCCCCTCCAGTCGATTATCTATTTTCCATGCTATGTCTGACAGCAAGAAATAATTAAAATACTGGCAGCGACTTTGCCACAAAGGTTAGGATTAAATTTTAGTGTTTATATCTTAGCATTCGTCTTAACTATCGCGCCCCAGAGGCTCTGGCGTTCCTGCACCATGATGGTATTCGACGGCTGTCATAGAGTTGATATGGTCAATTGCGTGAAGTATTTGGGCTTAACAGTACAAAGCATCATGAAATGTGACTTGTACATTAATTCGGTCGTAGGTATAGCTAATTCAATGCTGTAATTCATAGATCTGATCTTGAAAAATTTTATGCACGAAGGAGGTATAGTACAAAACTCTTGTGCGACCATATTTGGACTACTGTTGTACTGTTTGAGAACCGTTTCACAGTGTAGAGAAAGTACAGAGAAGAGCCGCTAGATTCGTGACTGCTTGCCACAGTCCTTAAGAATTGTCATAGAATTGATTCGTAGATTGGGCTGGGTGTCTCTGGTAGACAGACGACGTAGGTTTCGTTTGAACTTATTGGTAAACATTGCTATACCCTCTTTGATTAACGAGTGCGATGAAATACTTCGTCCACCAATCAATTTGGGTCTCAGTGAGAGGAAAGATAAAATTAGAGAAACACGGTGCCGCACTCATCCTATATCAATTCTTTCTTCCCTCGTGTTAAACGGCATTAGATTGCACAGAGTAGAGATTAGTTTTTGTGCCAAAACACCCTCTGCCACCCATAATTTTGTGATTAACAGAGTATACAGGGTGTTACAAAAACGTACGGCCAAACTTTCACGAAACATTCCTCACACACAAACAAAGAAAATCTGTTATGTGGACATGTGTCCGGAAACGCTTACTTTCCATGTTAGAGCTCATTTTATTACTTCTCTTCAAATCACATTAAACATGGAATGGAAACACACAGCAACAGAACGTACCAGCGTGACTTCAAACACTTTGTTACAGGAAATGTTCAAAATGTCCTCCGTTAGCGAGGATACATGCATCCACCCTCTGTCGCATGGAATCCCTGATGCGCTGATGCAGCCCGGGAGAATGGCGTATTGTATCACGAAACTAAAATGAGCTCTAACATGGAAAGTAAGCGTTTCCGGACACATGTCCACATAACATATTTTCTTTGTTTGTGTGTGAGGAATGTTTCCTGAAAGTTTGGCCGTACCTTTTTGTAACACCCTGTATATAGATAGATAGATGTACTGGTTTGAGCCGCGGTGATGGAAAAATTTTCACCGATGGAGCTTTATTGGCAGAGTAGGAGAGGTGGTGTGCACGATTCCTAATCATTATAGTCCTGGATTAAATCCCTAACTTCTAGAAGAGTTCAGGGGCAATCAACCTTAATTTATAAAATAGGGAAATAATTTATAAAATTTATAAACCATAGTTACAGCAAGTTAAAGCATTTAATAATAATTACTTACTAAATAATTTTATGTCTGATTTTTGGCAAGTTTGGCAGAATAAATCTTTATAAAACGACTTACTGTAGTTAAATCTATCTTTTTGTTTGTACTTTGTATACATAGAAGAATATATATAATTATTTAATTTATTAATGAGGTCCCTGAGCGTGATGCTACGAAACTAAATATTAGATATCTGGCTGAATTTTTGTAATGAACCAACGAAGGTCTCCTTTTTCAGAAATATTCAGGTGGTTTCTTTCTTTGGCCGTAATAAGTCAACATCACAAAAGCCTTACTACGCGAGATGTGAGATAGGGAAAGTTTTAATAAACTGAATATCATTTTCTATATATTTATATATGATAGGGATTTTTTTTATTTTGCTACACGTTTTCATATGCACCATTATCGAATTTATGTTTAGTTTCTTCATGATATCTAATTTCTAACAGTTCTTCTTAGCAAGTTGTATTAGCTTCTTCAATATTTACCGAGCGTGGTGGGTGAGTGATAACCCTCCGGCCTCGCATTATGGAGAATGCGGGTTCGAATCCCCATCCAGATTTGGGTTCTCCATGGTTTCCCCAGATCACTCCAGGTGAATGCCGGGATGCTTCGTTTAAAAAGCCATAGCCGAATTCCTTCCCATTCCTTGTCCCCAGTCCCATCCCGTCTCTAATGACCTCGACGTCGACGAGGCGTAAAGTCGCTCGAATCCCCGTAGGGGCATCCAGATTTGGGTTTTCCATGGTTTCCTCAAATCACTCCAGGCGAATGCGTAATGCTTCCTTCAAAAGGCCATGGTAGAATTCCTTGCCGTTCCTTGTCCCCAGTCCCATCCCGCCTCTAATGACCACTACGAGGCGTAAAACGATAAGTAAGAAAAGTGTTTTTTTAAGTTTGTAATTAGTGAGGAGGTGATTGGTGAGTTTGCTTAAAGATTTTTATAGATGGCCGGTACGTTTGGTCTGAGATTTGAACCTGAGACAGTTTTGTCGAGTATGGAACCGTTTAAACGCGCGCTGCCACACCGAAAAAACAGCAGAATAATTCGTTATTCTAGACCAGCAACGAGTACCTACCCATTGCGTTGTAATAAACTTCGAACTGGTCATAAGTCTGCAAGTAAAAATAAAAGTTCTCTCGGACTTCCTGGACACAAAGTTTACGACTTTCCAGTCAGCGCCAGCAACAGTTGTCAGCGAGGTTTTTAACACGGGTAAGAATTTACTAGCTCGACGAAGATTGGGTTTGTCATTTCTTGACCAGACATTTTCTGTTTGATTCGTGGTGCGTTTTGTGATTCTTCACTTTGTGTTGGGTGAAATGCGGCGACGTGCACGTAACGAGCTCTGTTAACCGTTTAACTGGGCAGGTGTGAGTCAGCAGCTGAGTAGGCCTGTTGGCGATGCTGCCGCCTGATAAAATCAACCACTCTGGCAGACGCACGCTCCCTGCAACAAAAAGTGCCGCGTTTGTAAAAAATTAGTAATCGCATCCTGGTTGAAGAAAAACTCAGACTTCCTCTTCCGTAACCGCCGCTCCAAGATCGAAGTAGAGCTTCCGTTACGAAATGAGTCCATTCAAGGTCACGGAGTTGCAAACTAACAACAATTTCAACATATAATACCAACTGCGAAAAATATGCAAATAATAACATTTGTTCAAACTGGATCATATACGTGACTACTGAAAAAAAAAATAGTTCCGTATAATGATTAAAGTTACTTGCCTTACTTGATTCGATAGGTAACCCTTGGGAAATGACAAAAGTGTGCCAAACAAATGTGGGACTTCCTCATAATTAAGACCGTGTGAGATATGTTTTATCCGCAAAATAAAAGCTGTATTTAGTAAAATGGTACCGCTGACTAAGTTTGTAAGAAATTATTAGATCACCGTGATAGTGTCCGACACTGACACGGTTTAACTAGTTCAATCCTGGCGGTTGAAGAAAGTTTCGTCTTCTGGACTTGGTCTGCATGGTATGAGAGATGGTTGTGCCCATTTCCTAATCACCAGATTCTGTTATGCTGACGATCTGCCACTGGTACAACAATCCCACAACATTCAGAAAATTGAAAATAGTTTAACAGCAGACCTCAAAGCCCTGAGCAACTATTTTAGGAAATGGCATATCGTACCCAGGGGCGTAGCTACTATGGGGCTAGGCAGTGCAGTGCACCTTGGCCCCTACGCTCAAGGGGCCCCCAAGCATACCTCTGGGGACCCCAAAGCACACCTCTGGGGGTCCCCAAGCGCAGTTCAGAGGCCCACGAGCCTTCATGGCAAACAGGCGACCTTTTGTTTTTTAGCTCTTCAGTCGTCTAAGGGGGCCCCTGAGACACAGGAAGCCCTTCAATAAGGGCCCTCTCACTGCTCAGGGGGGCCCTCAACCACTGCCCCTAAGCACAATTCAAGGGCCCCATCTTCAGCTCAGGGGGCCCTTACCAGCAACACAAAGCAAAAGAAAGGTCGCCCATCTGGCCTGAGGGCCCAAAATAATTTTTTTGCACCGGGGCCCTTGTTGATCTAGCTACGCCACCGCTCGTACCTAGTTCCAGCAAGACGGAAACTAGTGTCTTCCATCTTAACAGTCGTGCGGCGAATCTCCCACTTGACTTTCTTCTTGATGGCACTCCCCTCCGGCACAAGCCCTTTCCGAAGGATTTGGGAGTCGTAAAGGATCACACCTTGTCAAACATAAACATCTAAACAACCTTGCAGCAAAATTAAGGACTACAAATAATATTCTACAGCAGTTAACTGGCACCTCATGGTGAGCATCTGGCTGTACACTTCGCATCTCAGCACTGAGTCTTGTGTATTCTGCAGCTGAGTACTGGTCATCTGTCTGGATGGATAGCACCCACACCAAAAAGATCGACATAGTTTTGAACCAGACAATGCGGATAGTTAGTGGATGTATCAAGTCCACTCTACTGTACTGGCTACCCGCGTTGAGTAAACATCGAACCGCCTACTATAATCGCCTAATTCCCCAATATATATCGAACTTGGATCTTGTGATGTCACAAAACATTTGAAAACAGAATTAGGAACTTTAAGAGGTAGTATTTAATTAGAATAAGGTTAGGATTAAGTAATTTCAATTAGGTAGCGAGAGTGATGCGGAGAGTATTTTTTAGTCTAAGATTTAAAGTGGCTACAGATACTGTCATGGCGGCTAAGTCATGTGGGAGAAGTTCGGACACCTTGCTTCCGCCCAGAGTTTGGCGGGGATAGGATAGTATTGCAGCCACCCTACAAACACACAAGCTACCTCTCCGGTGGGGTAACATCGGTGGAACTCTGTGTTCCCACCCATTTGGCGAGAGGTCCATCTCGCCAAATGGGAAAGGAAGAATCCTATGTTGGCAGTACTCCCCTCCCGTAGAGGATCAGCATACCTGAATCCCGTTAGGTGGGTGTTATATAAGCCCTCACAATGGGACCATAATTCTCAGTCTTGGTCAGTTCTGTTAGATGTGTTGTTCAGTCTGTGCTCAGTTGGCGATGTGTGATCGAAGTGATGACTGTCTGCGCCGCCGGTCTGCCAATATGATGTAAGACAAATTTTCTCTCTCTCTGTGTATTGTAGGCTCACTTTCGCTACAAGTTATGGTGTAAGAAACATAGAACTTTTAAGGGAAAGTGTTTGATTTCCATGTGTTAAAAATCAGGAGAACTATAGGGACTTGCCTAATCGTGTTCCGATTTCAATTATAGACCTATGTATGAATGTGAATGATCAGAATACAAATTTACTTTTGTGAAAATCATAATTATCCACATACTTTATTTCTTTGTGACTGTCTCCCCCCCCCCCGACCCCGTCACCAGGTGATAATGATGAAATGAATGCAAGTCAATCTTCGGCTAAGAGGTCCGATGCTAAATAATTAATAAAATAGCCGGAAATTAATTAGAAGGACGGGTGGGAACGTTACAATCTCCCCATCCATAACGAAACCCAATTTCCGATACTTAAATCAAGAAGTCCAAGCATGAAAACTGCAAAACAGATTATATCTAAAAAATTTAACGGGAGAGAAGCATGGAGATTGGAGTGGATAGCCTCAGCCCCACCAAAATGGCACTTCCTGTTTGACAGTCAACAGGCACTAAAGGGACTCGCCCTTCCCCGCGAGACCTGGGTTTCTCTCAACAAAGTTAGGTCTGGTCTTGTCAGATCTGCTTTATCTCTTTACACGGGGGGAATGAGAAATTCACCGAATTGCGACTGTGGTGAGAAAGAACAAACCATCCGTCACGTGATCTATGATTTCCCACTTCGAGCCTTCAGGGTATCACCGAAAGACTTCATAGATATTTCAAATGAAGCTTCACATTGGCTGCACAATGTCGATTTTGAATTTTAACTATAATTTAATGTTACTTTTATTAGTGTGAAACGATTGTATTACTGATTGTGGACTATGGCATAAGATAAATAAATAAATAAACCAGATTGAGCACCAAAGTCCTGGGTTAAATCCCACACCTCTCCGCAGTACGTATGGGGTGAGGGCTGAATGGTGCTTGGCAGACCCCTCTGTGTCTTTCGGAAAAGTAGGCCTGAATAGACCAGCATCTCTCATTCACAACTCAAACAACACTCTGCATTGAACACATTCACAATCACAACAGTCACTGTCGCTGTTACACTGGGGTAGACAATGGAAAACCAAAGCTAATTCAATAGAACAAAATAGTTCCTGTAATGGATACTCGAAGCAGTTTAAAAAGAAATATTAAAAATAAAAATCATCCGAAATCTTTGGGACTCGCAAGAAATTTTCTTAATTAATGGATTATTAGACAAATTATAAAGAAGCAGAGCAGACATCAAAGTAATAATTATTTTTAAAAGGTGTTTCTTGCTACGTGTCATCTTTCTCTCTTCATACCCAACTAATATCGATAAATTAGGTATCATTTTAAAGATAAAGTTCTCCGCTATGGTAACATCGTTAATTAAGGAAGGAATTTTTAGAAATTCAACCCGTAAATGGCGAAATTAGTAATAAAGGTTACGGATATGCGATAGTTCGGAGTCAAGCTGCCAGACATCGGTGGCGTCGATAAGGAGTGTCCGCATTCCGCTAGATAGTAACACAACATATCACAGAGATGTCAATAAACTTGGAATGTTTTCTACAGTAAGGAGTTTTGGAATATTTTTGTTTCTGTTAGGGAAACTTTTTCGTCATTCCTAGTTGTTTCGTAACATGTTGTGTTCTGCCACGAAACTATTTTACTTGGAAAATAAACTTCATCCTACGACAAACCACCAACCTCGCAATTCATCGTAAATAATTCGCGAGATTTTCGCACGGACCACGTAATGTCATATAAATGAAATAAAAAGAAAATGCATCAAACCAAAGGAAGCGATCCTAGGTAAAGTAAAATTGGCACACATGAAAATCGAACTTTTTTGTAGTAACAAAAAATTGGCGTGTTAACAGAGGTGTTGAAGTTGATAGAAAGCCTCTTTTACTATGAGAAGAGAGGGTTAACCTGTGGGTCCCAACACCCTTCAACCCCTTCGAAGGGGTTCTAACTCATTCAAACTTCCAGGTCACTGATTGTATTTTTTCCCTGTTAAAGTTCCTATAGGCTACTGTTCCATGAGTCCTTTTTTCACTGAATTCATTTACGGGAGATCGAAGGGCATTGTGAACGATCTTATATTTTGGTTAGACGTATATGTAATTTTGCGAAATGATTTGGCCTGATCAGAATTCCTGTGTCCCGTTATGACATAAGTCATAGTCAGTGTCAGTGGAAGAAATAAGACGTAGGTAATATAAAGACTTGTAGTTTAGAGTGGACTAAGTTGGTTGAGACTTAGAGCAACGTTTTTAGGCAAGCTGGCGGCTACGCTAGCAATGCCCGCGTTTCGCTTACTCAGCTGCTTGGACAAGCACATTGCTGGCCCCAGACGCTCACACGGGGCGACGAGGGGTTAATACAAGACGCTCGACCAGCCAAGTACCAACTCCCGTGAGAGAATGGCTAGATTCTTGCTTCAGCCGTCAGTAGCCTGAATTAAAAGTGTAATGTCATTACCAGGGTTCCAACAATACTGATTACAGGTTTAGATAGTTTTACGTAACCGCATATGCTTGAAAATTACACGTTTTATTAAGAAAACATCATACAAGATGATTCGTAAGTCCGGGATGTCGTACAATAATTGTGCAGTGGCTGTGACAAATACAGTAAAAAGTCACATCTGCAGAACAGAATCTCTCAAAGTTTCTGCTGCCCCTTAGAGGTGCTCTATAAGTCCACGTTTGCAGACATCAGTCCTGTGTTGAAGTTCCTGTCACATAGGTCCCAACATTCCACGGTCGATACCACCGACCGCATGCAATAATCTTTATCGCATTTATCACAAGAAGGTTCTGTCATATATTTTGTACGAAATATTCGCTGCACCGTTAGCGAATTGTAAGACGCAGTACGATTTCTGTTCTTCACTGAACGCTGTGTTGTTTTGACTGCACTCTAGTGGCTAAATAAGGTAAAACGCGAAGGCATCTATTGTAAATTGAAACTTTGAGACATTCTGTATTTATAGATGTGATCGTTTTACTGTTATCTGTCATAGCCACTGCACAATAAATGTCAAAAATACCGAAGAGAGTTATGAATTTAATGCTTTCGTAGCAGTCATGTTGATTCCAATAAATACTTTGCAGGCAGAATGTAGGGTTCATCTACATATCTACATATACATATATACTCTGCAATTCACAAAATTGTGGGTGGCAGAGGGTGCTCAGCACCAAAGCTAATCTCTTTGCTGCGCATTCCAATCCCTAATGGTATGAGGGAAAAAAGAATTCATATAAGAATCAGTCCGGCACCTTATTTCTCTAATTTTATCTTTCCTGTCCTTCCGACTCAAATAGGTTGGTGGAAGAAGTATTTCACTACACTCAAAAGTAAAAGTGGGAGTATGCATGTTTACCAATAAGTTTAAACGAAACGTGTGTCCTCTATCTACCAGAGACTCCCAGCCTAGTCTACTAATCAGTTCTGTGACGCTTTCATAAGGACTGTAGCAAGCGGTCACGAATCGAGCGGCTCTTCTCTGTACTTTCTCTATACTTTCGATCAACCCCTTACGAAACGGATCCCAAATGGCACAACAATAGTCCAAATGTGGACGCACAAGAGATTATACGCTATCTCCTTTGTTTATTCATTACAATTTTTCAAGATTCGACCTATGAATCGCAGCCTAGAATTTGCTCTACCTACTAACGAATTAATATTTATGTCCCATTTCATGTTTCTTTGTACTGTTACTCCCAAATATTACATAGAATCGACAATATCAATAACTGTATTGTTTAACTTATATTTCTCAACAATTGGATTCTTTTTGTTAGTTATGCTCATTGTCTTGCACTTTTTACAATTTAAAGTAAGTTGCCACTCAGCGCACCAAGCCAAAATAACATCCAGATCGTGCTGAATTTCTAATCAATCGGCCAAATTTCAGTATTTAGTACGTTAGCTTTATCGCGGCTTTCATTAACCTCCGAACCTTCACGAATTAGTGCTGGAATATTGCTGTTGGTACAATTAACTTTTCGTACATACGACCAAAATTTCTTTGGGTTTTCTGTGAGACTCTTAGGGAGAGAGTTGGAGTGAAAATCGTTAAAGGCCTTGCGCATTACATTCTTAATACGTCCTCTTAAATCAGCTAAGGTTTCTAAATCACTGCGACACCCCTTCCTTCTTGGGCGTGCGTGTATTTTCCTTTGTTTCTTGAGTAATCTTTTGACTTCGCATGTGTACCACGGTGGATCATTCTCCCCCTTTATTGTCCGCTTTGGTATATGTATTTCCATTCCTTCCCTGACTATATGTATAAAACGATGCCACATCTCTTCAACGGTGTCCTTTGTTGACTTGAAGTTATGGTAATTATTCCTCAGGTAGGTTCTAAAACACTCCTTTGAGGCCTTATTGAATCTGTATACAATCCGCCCTTTTTTCCTTTTTCGCTTGGTCATTAATTTGATAGTCGCAATTACCGCTTTGTGATCGCTTATTCCTGTTATTATTGTGTCTACTTCAAACTTTGTTCCATCTTTCCCTGGCGTTTCGATTACCGTTTGTGGCTATATTCAGGCTTACAACTCTCCTACAAGTCCACACGAGTCTCTAGTATGCTCAGCACGAGGATGGTCACGTAATCGGCGGTGGTTGGGTGAATCGGGACGAACGTGGCAATAGGAAGAACTTTGATTCAATCTCCGATCCCGCAACACAGATTTCGCTTCTGTGGTCTCACAAAATCGCTTCAGGCGAATGCCAGGATGGTTTTTTAAATCTAGCCCTATCAAGGGTGAGTTGTTGAAGGTCACATAAACATATTCTGTATTGAATACAACAATCGTTCTGGTTTCGCATTCGAGAGGACGCGGGTTCGAATCACCGTCCGACCATGCCAAATTCGGTTATCCATGATTTTTTCGAAATCGTTCCAGACAAATGCTGGGACAGTTCTTCCAAAGATCCGTTTCTTGTCCCCAGACCTTTTCTGACACCAATGACCTCAACCTTGACAAGATGTGAGGCCATAAGAAAAAATAGAAATAAGCACAAAAAGTTTTTCTCAAATAAGAGGTCTTATACGTTTTGGAAAAAAATATTTTTTGAATGTTATATTCATAGTTTCCGAATGATATATAGTTTAGATTTTTTTTTTTACGATATATTTTATTCGATTTTTTATGGAACAATATATATCTGGAATAAGATTTTTTATCAACAAAAATATCGTCCGATGTGTCAAGTTTATTAAACTCACGTATTAGTTGTTTTGTGAAAGCCAAAAACTAATTAAACATTGCTATAGTTTTTCTGTAAACACATTACCGTGAAAGAATTTTGGGAATTGTAGTTTCGAAAGTAAAGGGGAATACCGGTATTTTTTATTGTTTATCGGCAAAAGCTTAAAAATTATGGAGAAATAAAAACAAAAATCTAAACATTTTGATAGATGGCAGGTAGTTAGCTTGCTTTTCATACCTAGGAAGATTACTTAAAGGAAATTTTTTACAGTTTCCCTCCTATTAAACTCCTGTAATTATTTTCACACCCCAAGATTTTTAAAATCTTATGTTAAAATCGTGTGAAAATTTATAAAAACTAAAGTAATGCGCAGTTTTAAATTTACAAGTTGAAAAGTTGAGAAGAGAAAACATTAGACTGGATCAAAACTCCTAAGGAGGGTGAAGCAAACGATGGAACAGACGCGGCTAAAATCGTGCGAAATTACTCTCAGTATATAACACATTAATATCGAATGTTACGAGGTTAACACACTGTAACAATCAGTTGTTAGCTTCCCCAACACAGATCAGATTAAATGACCACAGTTGTCGGGATAACCAGTTGTAAATAAAAGAAAAACACAACTTGGTTACAAGTAGGCATGGTGCTTCCTTCTCATCACTTATTCCCCTTCCCCCATCTTCCGCTGCCGAAAATTTATTACAGAAATTTTTTTAAACGTTTTAAGATGTTTAACAGTTTGAATGTAAGTTGTAGAAAAAAGTAATTTGAAGATTATTTTTAAAGCAGCTTCTCTAAAATGTTACCCTGGAATATTTTGGTAAGAGAGATAGTAGTTTTTAACAGATGCTTCGTAGTGTGAGAACGGGTTTTAAGTCGCACCGCGAGAATGGCTGCGAAGTCAAGTTCTCTGGCGCCAGTCAGTCAACGCCGGAAATGCCTTCAGCAGCGCCACGCTGAAGGACACAAGCGTGCAACTCCTCTAGTCATCGCTCTGACAATAGGATGCCTTGTGGAGAATGACCTGCACCAGTACCTGATAACACGATTGGCCTATCTGCGTATCGAAACTCTAGTAAAGCTTACTATGTGTTTTAGAAGCACCGTGTGTTTGGATTCCGAGTAAAACTGTAGGTCCCTTCCACGCCTTCGTATTACCAGAGTGAGCGGTCTGGTAGCTCAGTGAATAAGACGTGCGCCTACTAAACTCGAGGTACCCAGTTCGAGTCCCGCTGAGCTTTATTCATACGAGGTAGACCAGGTCACTCTGTGGTTCGGATTCACGTTAAGCTGAGGTCCCTGAGGAAAGGAACTAGCCGTCCTACCTTCAACACAGTAGCTGAGTGAGTGTGCCTCCATCGGGATGATCCAACCAACCTTCGGGTTGTGGTGTAAGTTATTTTAAGGATGGATTTTTTTAATGGCATTTGGCATGTAGACCATACAGCTAGCGCGAATTTTCCCTAGCTAATTAGACACACCACAGGACGGACATGACATTCACAGACATAACACTTAAACACCAATGCCCGCGGCCGGACTCGAATCGGCGACCTTCGGCACACTCTAGCCCCTACGCTACCGAGGCCGGCGGGGTTAGATAATTATGCAGCATAGAGACGAGTTGAAACTTCTAAGCTTTGGGCTGTAAGTCTAGTTCAGTTCATGAAAGCCGGAGAGGTTGATAGCCAAGGAACGGGTACAGGAATCAAACAATGAAAGACTGCGATTCGTACTACGGAATGAAGACGAAAGGTCATAAGAGAGAAAACTGGAGCGTACTGATTGCTAACAGAGAGAGGATGTATTCTGTAATACCAGTCGACATGCTCTAAATTACCAATTTCCATTTCGTAATAGAATACAGATTAGAAGAGACGTTTTATTTGCCCAGCGCGTGGCATTTGTACGCGAGGTAGCAGATTGATATGGAAGAATATGCTGGGACGCTGCCAGGTGGAAATAGGCTACCATCCATTAGCAGCTGCCACTTTGGTAACTGTAGTGAACATAGGTAAAGTAATCTGGTGACTGAGTTTCCATTTGTCACACATTCGGGGTCTGTCGTATAGTTTAACTTGGAATCCGAACCTCCAAACGTCTTGTCGTTGCTCATATGATTAAGAAGAACACTTATAAATAATAAATATATCACACACACACACACACACGGGATTTGTTTACAGTGTCGGCCGTGCATGTGCAGGTGAAACTGGAGTATTGTTTTTATATTTGTGACGTAGCTGAAGTGTTGCTTCGAGCAGATACTTAGGGAGCGTCCATAAACCACGTAACCCATTTTGGCCTTCTGTGGACTCTCACGTAGCCCGACGTGGCTTTTGCCTCCACCCCCCCCCCCCCTCCCACGTAGCACGTAGCTTTTTTTCCCCCCCTATTGATTCCAGAAGACATTTTGTACTGTTTTCTCTTGTCAGACTATCGTAAATTAAATGACGGAAATAAATATTCACATGCTGTTGTATGTTCTGTAGGCCTACATCATTATAACTGTGACAAATAATATAAATGGAAAGCTACGTGGCCTGGTTCGGAACCCCCCCCCCCCCCCCATGTAGCCTAGCGTAGCTTTCCAGCCACCCCCCCCTCCTCCCCAGACCAAGTCACGTAGTTTATGGACTCTCCCTTATAATTCGCGTTTACTGCTGATTTTAAAGCGGGACATGGAGGTTTACGGCTTTTTAACAGCTTGGTAAGTAAATCTAGTTGATTATTATTTGCAAAGAATAGTGTATGTTAAGCAAACATTTCCGCATTCGTGTGGTTGGAAAACCGTATACTCGTATAGTGAAAATGTGGGTAACAGGACGGGGATTCCAACACGGAATATTAGGCTCAAACGGCTATCTGTTTCTAATAACCTTTAACATATCACAGCAAATAAACGCTGTAGTTCGACTGAGATCAAAATCTGCCCACATTACGGCGTTCTCGCGCCAGCTAACATGCTTGTTCGCAGAGCTAAAAGGATCACACAGCAAAAAATTTCGCTGACACGATCAAGGACTCGACAAAAGAATTGGACAATGGACGGCGGAGCAGCATGAAAATATATTGTCACGGCCAGCAAATGGGTGAGCCGGTTAATACGGCCTCTATAATTCACTTGGCGATATTGGCTTGGTGCCGTTTCGAATACCATCATTATCACATTACCGTCCACAATACTTATAATTCAAGTGATTGATGAGATGGGATCCAGTTCCCACCATAGAAGCATATTTTTCTGAAACACAACAGCGCAGAACAAAATTACACATTTCGCTGACAAACTCTTCTTGTTTTTCACAAATTGTCCCTTGCGTTGTTAGCTGTAAACATGCCAAGTATCTAAAAGAATGATCACATCGACTCTGGCAGCTGTAACTGCAAAATGTTTAGTACTGTTCCTAACAACATAAATAAGTTTGGTGACAATATAGAAGAGATAAATATCCCCCCCCCCCTTATGTACTCGACGCTTAAAGTGGATTCCAAATGACATAAATCAGAAAGTTTATAATGTGATTATTAGTACCTTCAAATATTTAACAAAATATAACATCAAATAGAATCTATATGCATAAAATTGGATGTTGCTCTATCTGTTTGAGATTAAGAGAGACTTCGACACCGTTTGGCCGATCAACATAAAGTTGGTACGTATATGTATTTTTGCATGGGGAAGGTTTTTGTACAATCCAGTTTGTTGCGACTTGCCACAAAAACGAATAGTTTCTTTGAAAATTGTCGTTACAATTCTCATTTTGCTAACACCAAAGAGTTTTCTACTTTGTAGACTTTGCCACGTTTACTCTTTACGTTATTTTTATATATTATTATTATTATTATTTTCAGTTATCTAAGGAAGAACGTTGACATATTAAATGTCGTGTTCAGTTTAAAAATGCGGAGATCGATGTACTTAATAAACTAATAGTTCTAGAGCAAAAAATATAAGTCATTTAAATTTTTTTTAATGGTTTGTTTCTGGGTATTTTCAAGTAGACATAAAATCCTGTTACATATTGGTGAGCTGAAAATAAAAGATGGTGTTTATGTTCTTCCGCCTGGGACAATACAGCAAATCAGCGATCGCCGAGCACGTGTACGACCATGGCTACAGAGTAGAGTTCAATAATGTCTGGATACTGGCTAGAACTTCACATTTTTGGGAATCTGTTATCAAAGAAGCGATCGAAATTCGACTGGCCAACACATTCAGTAGAGACGGTGGTCTAAGTCTTAGTGAGGCATGGAAACCAGCCTTCGCAAGAATCCGCAGAGAACGTTGTACCTCTATCCAGCTGCCGCCATAGAGGGTTCAATATTAGTTCGGGCCGCAACGAGAACTATAGCCACGCCCACTGGCAGCCAGCCACCGGACACGGACATGTATACTGTACATGGAAGTGCGGTACCCGAGCTAATTCATTATCTGTGGGTCTGTCGACCAGTGTAGATGTCTCCACACCTGAAGAAGATGGCGGAGCTAGTCATCGAAATATCGTTAGCGTTCTCGCCTCGCATTCGGGAGGACGGCGGTTCGAATCCCTGTCCGGGCATCCAGATTTGGGTTTTCCATGGTTTGCCCAAATCACTCCAGGTAAATGCCGGGATGCTTCCTTCAAAAGGCCATGGCCGAATTCCTTCCCATTCCTTGCCCCCATCTTTGCCCCCCATCCTTTCCCGTCTCTAAATACCTTGTTGTTAAAAAGAGACGTAAAGCAGTTACAAAAAAAAAAAAAAAAAACATCGAAATATCGTGTTTTCACAACACAATCCGGCGGTACACCCGTGAAGACTTCATTGCAGTCGTACACTGGGAAAGTCTTCGTTCATACAGGAGTTTTCTTGATCGCCCTGTTATAAACCTAGGAGAGACTGCGTTTGTGTTCACCACATTAGAGAAAGAACTGTGGCCAAGACATGTCGAAAGGTCTGGACCTTCAAAGGTAGAAAACAGTACAATACAATTCGCGTTCATACTGTAGCATGATGACTAGATGGGTCATCTCATACAATTAAAATTAATTATAGTTTGTTTTAATAAACATAAGAAATAAATGGATATTCTTTTTCGAGCTGGAGACAGAAATCCGCGTCTAGCTAAGAGTTGTGTTAGCGTGAGCGACAATCTGACTTAGCCGGAAGTGTCCGGTAGGTCGAGACAATGAGGGGATTATCTCTGGCAAGTCCGCTGATACCGGCTAGAATCTGCGGATTTTGCGGAAGGGATCCGTAAATACGCCGTACACCCGGTGTATCGTGGGAAAAAGTTATTCCTACGAATCCTCCCGAGAGCTACCGATAGAACCCGAAAACACTTAGCAAATGAGAGGCAATGTATTAGCCAGCATACAGGGGAGACTTTTGCGAAGCCAATCCGATGTGTTTATTTCCTCACGTGGTTGGAAATTTACAAATTTTGTGTTTTCACGATACTCTCCGAGGAGAAGGAGAGAGACGAGCTCTGAGAGGGGAGAAGTCTTCACTTGGTCCAGAACGATCGCTCTGGCGACTGCTTGCCAGAGGAATGCGGATGATTTCGTTCTGGAGGCTTGGATGACTGAATGCCAAGCCCTTATCGATGCTGTCACATGTGCTGGTTGACGTGACAAGTGCCTTGCAGAACCTGGACAGGTGCGCTATTTGAGGGACGATAGCGCTCTTGCTGCGACGCTTCGTGCAGCCAGACAGACACTGTAATTATTCCTCCAGAAACACTGTGTACTCTGACGAATCATTGAGTCAGCCCTTTAACGGTCTAATGAGTAAGAGTTCTTATGCCGCTGGACATTAATTCCTGAGCTAATTGTGTCTAAAAGCCGAGTGCTTTTTTGTTTTCTTGTTCTAGTTAGAATTTAAAGACTGACTTCCATGTTTGGAAACATTCAATGACTATTCTTTGTGGGAACAAATTAATTCCCTGGAGCCCAGTAAAACCCATTCAAATCTGATGTTAACTTGTTTTCATTGTAATACAAGAATCGCTCTCAATGCGCATAAGAGAGTTTTTTGCTTCAGTTGCATCTGAAATTTGTAAATCTATGTAAAGTTCATGTACATGTATTGCAATTTCTTAGCTTCAATTAACGATAATTGTTTTGTTTGCTATTTTGCATCTGTAAGACGAGGTATTGCGTTGAACTTTATTTTTTAACAGACAAATGTTTAAGATTAACGGTAAATGTACCTCTGTCTGTAAGCATTCATGAGTACCAAAAAAGCCAATATTTTAGAATCTTTACAAATACTAATAACAGAAGTAATGGTTTCACCTCTGTTTCCTGAAATTCATATATGTGCTTTGCATAAGGTAGTGGAAGGTGGCGATTTAAATTATGCAAGGTAAGCAATTAATCTGCCCAACCGACCAATCCGCTACAATACTAGTGTTTGAGCCAGACCGGGTTATATGGTTATAACATTTGACCCTTTAATATATAGAACCTCCGTCTTCAGTACTTCTAAGTTCCTTTAAACTCAATGGAACCTTAGGATCAAGTTCGTATTTCAGCTAGATTCAGTTGCCATGACCTTTGATCCTAAATACAGTAACTATTCTAAACCCATTACAATAAATAAATCACGATCTTACACCTAATTAGATATAATCAGCCTGTTTCAAATTCTCACCAGCAGCGCGCAAACCACAACTGCGATGTCAAGTCTGGATAAAAACTAGGATCTGTTGTCGACATTGTGGTGAACGTTTTCCATGCTCCTCCACCCTACGGTCAAATGACTGTCAGAGTTAAACTGGTCCCGAGCTTCCATATATATGTTTATGACGAAGAACCAGAGATTGGTAATACGGAACGCAACCTCCACAAATCCCGTGAATAGTGCTGGACGCTAGTGTGGCGGTATACTGTATACAGTAGACTTTATGGACCATCTCTGCGGTTGATCGTTTGGCAATATCCGGTTGACGTTGTAACTCTGGAGTCCGCATCCTCTGATATGCGTAACTCCGTTGTGATGTAGTAAGCCCGCTCTGACGACAACCACCATCAATTCGCATGAAATCCGGACTGCTTGATCGAGTGCGTCAGTTGCCCGCCGTGCTGTATGGACAGGCGTTGAACGCGTTGGTTAAATTGTGCATCGGCCGTAAGTCTCTTTCCTGCGTGTCATTCCTATGAGACATTCTGTGGCGATCGAGGCAAATTGTGCTATGATATCACAGTTATACTAACCAAAAAAAATTGAATTACTTAAGTGATTCGCAGTTGAAAGACAACTCTTTTGACCCATATTGTTTTTGATGAAGAATCTTGTGAAGAATTTCAAAGTAAATAGTTAGTATTACTCTATTAATTTTGGCAAATTAGAGATTCATTGTACCGCCACATTTTAAGAAACACGAGAAAGAATAATTCTGTTTCTTAAGACGTTTGACAGAATAAAATGGGACAAGTTGATTGATATTCTAAAATCAAAGCAAGTAGGTTGGAAAGATAGAAGGAAAAATCAACAATGAGGGTTAGAAATGATATGATATAGTGGTTTGAAATAGAAAACAAAACTCTCCAATCTTATTTATAGTCTATCGAAGATAACATATTTGAGGAGGTTTGCTTCGAGGGTAGAAGAAACAAAAATGAGTTCACCAAGATGGTTAGCTCTGTGTACGGCATAGTGCAAAACACAAATTTATCCCGTATTCTGAATGTTAAGTACTGCATAATTCTAACAAATGACAACCAGAAGGCATAGTTTGAATAAACTTTATTTAAAGAATTCTGGCAAAAAGATTACTGCAAGTTTTAGTAATTTTACTATCTTGTAATGTAAATCTTTTATTTATCATATAATAATATATCTAACACGCTCAATACAACTCTTAAAATTACAGCCCGCGATCATTATATCGGCACATATTGTGGTAAACACCACACGCTGTACACATCATACTCATCATTTTGGAAATTTCTGCCACTGAAAGTATTACTTTATTCGTTGTCTACTTTACAGCACTTTGAATCGATAGCACCAATTAATTATTGCTCTGTGATCTCTTGGGAGACGGATCTGCATTTGTAACAATGACTATTCAAGTCACTGGGCATAGAGAATTACTTCCAGCGAGTATAGCAGCAAACTATCAGTTCCATTCGTACGATTGCTCAGAAACTTACAACTATTACACTTATCTTGGATATATATTGATATGAATTATTTGTTATTTACCAAAACAACTGAGGGCAAAGTATAGAATAAAAGTATTTGGATTATAAGTACATACGTACGTTCATATCCGGCTCGAATTCACTTTATCTTCAACCTCCATTCAGAGTTTTACTCTCATCTCCTCCGAGTTTATATTTCTGTTTTAGTATCGCTCTTAACGCCATCCTTCCATCTCCAGTGCAGTCATAACCTTGGGAGTTTTAGCTTATCTCGCATACCGGGGACCTACTGTTTAGCGTGGAATCCGAACCACGGAAGAGTTCTGGAATACTTAGATCTATCTCATCGCCCAGTTCGACTGCTGCGTCACAATGCACGCCGTGACACCTCTCAGAACCTGGAGATACACCGCAAAATTGGGTTGTACATGTAGACATAACTACTCTGCATTCCACATATTCACCTCCGGGGACCATAGCTAACTACATGGGAATAAATTTTGAAGATGAATTTGTAGGCTTCAGCCGTCTGATTTATCTGTGTTGCCTGGGCCACGCCACTTCAATTTGAATTGGGACCGAGCTTACCATCTAGATACCAAGACCTTCTTCAGGATACAATCAGGAACCTGATCAAGATGGCGCAGGTAATTGTTATAGTCCTCGATTTTTGCAGTTGGCTATACTGTGTACCTCTACTAATGCTTCTCTTTAGTTAGAAATTTGAAGATATGACTTTGTTGTATGATGTACGCTTTGGATCACGGCGATTGTGCAGCATCTCCGGAAAACTAATCCGGTGCTTCTTCAGTTACAAACATTACTCAATCATTACAACCGATAACAAACAGAAAGCGATATTACTTCAAAGGAGGCTGTAGTTTACTGACTATTCCGGTCCAAATCAAACTGATCCAGCATTATCTGAACTACAGAGGAAAACAACTTCTTTCGTGCTCTGAAGACTAAGTTATATGCACAGGACAAGACCTGGTAACGACAAGGAATCCGTACAGTGTACAACTTACTTTTTGAATAAATATCGTGTATGAAATCGAACTTGGCCACGGAAACAACAGCCGATTACGGAAAAGAGCCAAAAAGTGACTCAGAATACATGGTATACCTGACCCTTGTGGGCTGGTGGTAGGGATATTCACTAAACGTCGATGCATCTTATTCATTCGATGTTTACCGCAGGATACATCGGATTGATTCGATGTTTTTCTATTCGATGCATCCATTCATTTTTATAAAAACATCGAATCATTAAAAAATTAACTATGGCTAATAATGACAAAAATAATAGAAGTAAATGTTAAGATTACTAAGTTTATTCAAGTTTATTCAAGTTATTTTGGCTTGGTGCGCTGAGTGGCAACTTACTCTAAACTGTAAAAAGTGCAAGACAATGAGCATAACTAACAAAAAGAATCCGATTGTTCAGAAATACGAGTTAAACAATACAGTTATTGATATGGTCGATTCTATTAAATATTTGGGAGTGACAGTACAAAGGAACATGAAATGGGACATACACATTAATTCTTTAGTAGGTAGAGCAAATTCTAGGCTGCGATTCATAGGTCGAATCTTGAAAAATTGTAATGAACAAACAAAGGAGATAGCGTACAAATCTCTTGTGCGTCCACATTTGGATTATTGTTGTGCCATTTGGGACCCGTTTCGTAAGGGATTGATCGAAAGTACAGAGAAGAGCCGCTCGATTCGTGACCGCTTGCTACAGTCCTTATGAAAGCGTCACAGAACTGATTAGTAGATTAGGTTGGGAGTCTCTGGTAGATAGACGACACACGTTTCGTTTAAACTTATTGGAAAACATGCGTACTCCCACTTTCACTTTTGAGTGTAGTGAAGTACTTCTTCCACCAACCTATTTGAGTCGGAAGGACAGGAAAGATAAAATTAGAGAAATAAGGTGCCGGACTGATTCTTATATGAATTCTTTTTTCCCTCGTACCATTAGGGATTGGAATGCACAGCAAAGAGATTAGCTTTGGTGCTGAGCACCCTCTGCCACCCACAATTTTGTGAATTGCAGAGTATATATGTAGATTAAATTAAATTATTTCAATTTGAAGTAACTGTCATTAATAACAGATGGTGACACCTGTGAGATGCTAGCGGGACATAACAAAGGTGAAAATGAATTTTTGTTGCAGTATCCTGCCGTATGATTGAATGAATAAAATCAGTTTCATAGGTTCACTACTACTGGTTTTTTATTGTAATGGTCTGATATCGTGATCAAATATTTCTGTTAATCTGTAGTTTCTGTCTCACTCAGAAAGCTATACCTCACTCATACAATACTACTTAAGGAACACACATTATTATAAAATTAATTTTTCAATGTTGGGTGAGCGGTTAATGCTATGGCCTCGCATACAGGTTCAAATCCCACTCCGGGTATCCAGATTTTGGTTTTCCTAAACTACTCTAGCTGAATGCCGGGATGCTTCCTTCAAAAGGTCATGGCCAAATTCCTTCCCTTTCCTTGCCCCCAGTCTTTTTCCTCTTCTAATCACCTCAACGTCGACGAGGCGTAAAGCCATAAATTAAAAAAAAAAAATACAGCTACAGCACTACACTGCTGGTATAATGTTACTCTAGGTTCACACAGTCCAAGCGAAAGACAATGAACTATCTGCGTTCAACTGGAAATGATGAATATCAAACTATTGACACATTTTCTCTTGGCGATTTTAAAGGAACAGTTAAGAGATAAATGAAACGATTTGCCGACGAATATTGTTGGTTTGTATGTGTTGAGGTAAAAAAAAACAACATAAAAGCATTCGATGTTGAAAAAACATCGATGTTAGGTTCCGATGTTTTACATGGTAACTTTCGGAAATGGCATTCGAGAGATCGGCCATTCAGGTTTCAGTTTTCCATGGCTTCTCGAAATCACTCCATGCGAATTCCGGAATTCACAAAGGTAATTGTTTATTTTTTTCCCGCTCTTTTTCCTCAATTCTCATTTGGTGTAATGACCTGCTGAAAAGTTTATAAGTTGGGGGTCTTTTTGTTCCATTAGGGCATAGTTTAAGGCACACATCGAAAGTTATTTATAGAATAGTATTCCACACCCCTTAACAATGTTAATTTAATATAATTAAAAAAAGAAAATTAAAATGGGACTATAGCTAAATATATGGAAACATTAAGGAGTATAAAATTATAAGAGCGAAACTGTTCAAAACTTCATGTACAGGTTGTTTATCCATTGTAAAGCTGCTGGACTAGCTCGTAAAACTCCGTCTCCATCAAAGCGCGTTATGAGCTATTCTTGTACGATGTGGTCGATAGTTTGCTCGGGAGCTCCCCTGTCGCATTCTGGCGAGTCCGAAATTCCCCACTCGTACTGCTAACTTGCAAACCCAGTTCTCGTGCCATTCAGCTCGATCGAGTTTATGTGGGTGATCGGTAACGCTCGATTTTTGCATTAGGAAGGACGCGGGCTCAAATCTCCGACTGGCTATCTAGATTTCAGTTTTCAATGGTTTTCCGAAATCATTCCAGGCAAATACCGGGATGGTTCCTAAAAAGGCCATGGCGGAATTCCTTCCTTTCCATGTCCCAAATCTTCTCCAGCCGCTAACTCGACAAGCCGCAAAGCCATATATATACACTAGTGTAAGGCCGTGACCGTTTTTTGCGTATCGTCACGGGTCTAGAATACTTCCAGTTTTTGGGGTCATAGATTATAAATGGTTGCCCTGATCTGACAAAATATGAACTTGACCTGAGTTTCACCCTTAGCGTGAATAAAATCTCTTCACCTTGAAGAATCAGAAGTATTACTACACGCTGGTATTAAACACGGACAGGTAAGATCGTGCAGTCGTATAATTGTTTCAAAGGTCGTAGACTCGAACTTGCTTTATTACAAACTTGACTTGAATTTGACCCTTAAAGTTAACTCTGCAAAATTTAAAAAATTTCCTGTTTGCTTCGAAAGCGTCGCGTTGTTTTTTACTGAGACGGGGCAAACACTCATACTGTAATCATTGGTCACAGTATCGGTAACTGCCAGAGAACTTAATATACATTCCATATTATTAAACAGTTGAGGAACTCCAAAGAAATTAATTGCCAGAATAGTTGATTAGGTAACACATTTGGTCGAAGAAAGACCATTAACGAAAGTTCTCAGTAAAATACCTAAAGAGCAAATAAACCGTAACTTTGGTCAAGCAACATTAGTGAAAGTTTTAATTCATTTGAAATTTACCCTAAGCCGTAATGACAATTGGCATTACTCAAAAGCAGGTCCACGTTTTTCAGACGTAAAGTGTATCAATATTTTTTAAACTATGAAACGCTACGAAAAGAAAACTTAATGTATGTATTATGGCAATTAATTTGGTAGCAGTTGCTGTTAAACGAATTTCTTCTATTGGCATCTCTGGTCGCTGTTTTGCGAGCAAAGGATGACACGTGACACCGTTCTCTAGCCAATAGCTATCGAGGTGAGTGAATATATATATATATATATATATATATATATATATATATATATATATATATATATATAATATACTATAAAATTAGCATCCGAGGAAAATTATTGTTGAAGTGCTAAGAAAAATTTACGCTCGTGAAAAAGCTTTAAATTTCTTTGAACAGAAATTCTTTTTGTTCTGCCATGAATAATTTCTTGGTATTCTACTAGCTCTTAATTTAGTAGGATGCGTAATCGAGTAGGAATTGTAAGAAGTCAGTTTCCCGGAGTAGGTAATGATTCATTGGGACAGAGATGCAGGCATTTTCTTAGAGTTTCCTGCAAAAGATAAAGGTAGCAGCCGCAGTGGAAGACAAAGCTAGGTGAACTACACAGTCGTTAAGTGGCGGCGGTATGATAAGAAAGACGCCACTCAGTCTTTCTCATAAGTCGGGCAAGTCACAATACCACAATGTGACCATGCAATTTATGAGCTAAGGTATTCCACTGTCTTTGTTAACAGTGCGACAGGTAAATTAATCGGAAGTGAATTGAATGACCGGGATTCAAACCCTAATGAAACAGACTAATCTTTAAGGGGTTTATTCAAATACGAACATGACTTTCTTTTAAAAACCCTTCATTCTATTAATATACTCGTATAGCAATGCCAGTATAAAATTATTTTTATGCATGGCTCTCACTCTTGCTTGCATGATTTTCTTCCCATCGCTCTGCCAGTTTTTTTAGTTCCTTCTTCATGATTCATGATGCCATATATGTATTCTAATGAAGGATTAAAAATTTGATCAAAAATATTTTGTCATCACTTTCTCTCCATTTTCCATGGTTCCCCCAAATCACTCCGGGCGAATGCCGGTATACTTCCATCAAAAGGCAATGGCCGAATTCCTTCCAGTTCTTACCTACAGTCCTTTCCCGCCTCTAATGGCCTCAACGTCGACAAGGCGTAAAACCTTAATTTAAAAGAACCTATCTCTCCCTTTGATACAAAATTACGCAAAAACTCCTGAACCAATTTTGATGGGGTTTTCAAGTTTTTATTTCTTATTATCTAACTTAAAAGCTGTGGTTTGTATTAAGACTACCTGACCGGGTGAAGGAGTATGAAATGATAATCTGTTTGTCACAAGAACAAAGGCAATACAGTACACATTGCAGCTTATAGTTAGATTAAAACTGCTTTCTTAATCTCAAAAGAAACCCACCAAAGATCACAGATAAAAACTACACTCTAGGGGTGGTGTTAACATTGTTTTTGACTCCATAATTTTGATAATTTTTTTTTTTAGGTTTTGAAATACAGTGCCTTAGGATACACGGAAAAAGTAAAAGGTACCAATATCTCTAAAATAAACACTTAAATAAATTGTGATATTTACTTTAAGGCAAATGTTACAACAATACAGTTTTACAAACATCAAATAGAATCCTAACAAAAATTTCTGGTAAATATCTGTACTAAAACTTGATCTCATGTTTCGTTTTGTTTTTTTGCGCTACGCCATCTCGAAAGCTAAAACTGTCTGCATCAATGTCAAAAGAATGCGCCTTCAAAGGTTGAATGATAGTCATTCAAATATGTTTCCCAGAAGTAAATAATTCTCTATTTTCCTTGAGACAGGCTAATATTTTTATAGAATATTTAGTCTTTGTACTAAAATGCCTATTTCCACGTAGTTTTATGAACATTTGATTAGTTATCTTAAATTTTTTTTATTACATTAGTTCATCTCGTACGAAGCAGCGTGCAAATGTTGGTTTATTTCATAAAGTGTGTTTAATAACATTTAGGTAAATATATAACAAAAGTGGCGAGGCTTACACGACTTCACTTAAACTGCACTCATTTTAAGTACCTCAACCTGATATCAACTTTATTTTCTTGCTGTAGCCAAGAAATCTTACGTTTTTATCTTCTTGTTCCACAGATTTTCTTCAGCAACGCTTCTAACTTAAGTTGTCGTTGATGTATGAATAATATACACATTTTTTCTCTTAGCCGAACAGTATTTCTCTAAAGTGATATGGGTAAGGAATCTTCCGCCAGCTTGGAACAGGTGCCAGAGATATGTAGAGTAAGAGTTGAATGCGGTCATACAGACTCCAGCTGTGTTTGTTCGTACTGTTTAAACTCCCGCAACTGTTAACGAGTCTGCGGTAAAAACCCTGCTATATAACGTTGTTCTGCGAAAGTCCTGCATTCCTGCAGCACAATAAAGATAGCAGTCATAAACCTATCTCCCGTTTACAGTTATTACAGTAAAATCCCGAAAAATGCAAAGAACTTTGCATTCTTCTCCTCGGTTAACTAGGGAATTCCTATTTACTCGGTGCTGTGTTGGAATGTTGAGAGAATTCCTGGAAGATTGAGTTCATTCTTCTGTCCCATTTCTCAGTACATCCTCTGTAACTTAATGTATTTCTAAATAAAATGCGACACACGGAAGTATAAATATACACGAATGATTTAAATTTTTATTGCACTTAAAACACAACTCTGGTTTTTGCTTGTCTGAAGTCGCTACGTATTTTCAACACAATACTTGTCTGCGTATTTGTGTGCATTTTTAGTAAAAATGCATCATTTCTACGGTTTTTTAAATTAGAAGTCTCCTCGAAATTTTTGAACGGTTTTGAAATTTGATTTTAACGATTTTAAAAGGCACACGATGCATTTATTTCATCTTAAAGGGAGTGAATACCTATATCAGTTGCAATGGATCCGAGAAAGGTGCCCAAAATAAATGCTAAGAATCATGAGACTGTAGCGCTGTTGTAGTCTATCGCTAATGAAATTATTTCTTTTTAGAAGAACAACGTAGAAAATGAAAGAAAAAAATTAGTAGTTCCTAAGTTAATACTGATGAAGTAAATTCCAGTATTCTAAGATTTTTCTTACAAATAATTGTCAAAATGAACAGGTGCACATGTATATATGGATGAAAATTTCCGAGTAAATGTAAACAAAACAAGCAAATGTTATGAACTGAAGCAAATATGTAAACAAAAGCAGTAGACTAAATATTGAAATTTTAATAGATGCAGCAGAGTTAAGTGTGTCATTATTTAGAAATTTAAATTTCTGCTTAAATTCACAGGTAGCAAAAAAAAAGGCATTGTACCAAGGAAAGAACCTGATTCCGCCAAACCTTGACCAAGTACTCAAATTTTCTAAAACTGTATGTATGAGTAATTAAAGACAAGAAAATATGAAGGATCTGAGGGGATACAGAATAATAGTCGCTAATCACCTCGCTGTCGACGCGCCCTAAAGCCACAACAACACACACAACAATCAAGTTTTACAAATATTAATGGAAGCTGATTACGATTTGGCACGTAACGAATTGAAGTACCTGCACACTAACTGAATAACTAATATCACTATTACGCTTTTTACGAGTTTGGTCTTGTGTTCGCATACGACCAAATATGCTTCGATGATAAATAAATCCACAGAATAACGTATCAATTTTTGTCTGTACTGAATATTAACCACCAAAATTTCGAAAGATTCAGTCTGTCATTTTCCCGCAGCCATCGTCATACGTGATTGAATCTGAGAACTTTTCAGTCATACATACATTCCGAAGAACCACTAACAACGATTTACTGGAAATGATTGCAAATGACATTTATTTTGTTATATCAAACAGAAAATAACTGTTGTTTAAGATAAATGACGGACATTTCTTCTTCCTTAATCTTGGTTACAAGAGAGTAAACAATGACATGGTGGAGTTAAGTCCAAAAATGGTTACAGCTTTTCCATATATTTACGATATGTAGAATTATCGCAAACCTATCATTCATTCTGCTAGAATGTTCAATGAATCAACAGCTTTCTTTTTGCTTGCAGGTGAGTGTGCCGTGAGCTGATGTTCTTGGATTCTCATTTATGGCACCACCACGATCCACGAGAAAACGGAGGAAGAGACTTCACCAATGTGACGTAACAACTACAAGAAATTCCAAAGATAATGCAACTACATTTCATTTCTGTTCTAACTTCATTGGTTTTATAGTACAGAAAAAACAGCAACGTCACAAATTAATGGGTGCTACCATAAAAGTCCTCTTAATTGATTGCTCATTGGTGTGAATTTAACTCCTTTTTTTTGTAACGCACTAACAGACAAGGGAGAGAGAGAGAGAAAGAGAGAGAGAGAAGAGAGAAGGAAACGCCATGTAGCCGCGCTGCTAAGGCCGGGCGCACATTGACGCGCAGTCGGCGCAGCGCAGCACAGTTTCTGTGTCTCTATGTTTTGGGGCGGAACAGCGCGTATTGAGACGCAGAGCAGGGCAGCGCAGTACTGCGCCGCACGTGGCCTGCGCTACTTTGTGATCACGACACAGAAACTGCCGCACTCAGCACACTCGTGCCGGTTTTCATTGTAACCATTTCTTGCGTTATTTAATTCTTGCTTCATTTTAAGATTATTTTCAATGATGGAAGAAGAAAAATTGATAGAGTTAGTGCGCAATCATCCAGTGATTTATGATACCAGTGATCCAAATTACATGAAAACTAAATTTAAACAAGAAATTTGGACAAGAATCGCAAATTCTCTTGTAAGAGCAAATGCACCATGTGAGCTTCTTTTCTTCATGTATTCATTTTTCCAAAGTTTTACTTTCCTCTGCTTTTGATGAATTAATAACAGTGTTTCAAGCTCAGTATCAGAGTCAGACTCAGAGCTCAAATCAAGATATTCCGCCGACATGTTTCTGGTTACGCTTTGTTTGGCTCACAAAACAACAATGCTTTGTAAACTGCCGCACGAAACTGCGCTCTAATATGCGCGGGTAACTGCGAGTCTGTGCTGCCCTGCCCTGCTCTGCGTTGCCCCTACTGCGCCACGCAGCTCAATGTGCGCCCGGCCTAAGGCACCATTATAATGTCTGGCCCTCTTATCGAAGTTAGCTGGTTCGACCCTCGATAGTGGAAGAAATTTCATCATCGGGACTAGGCGAGCAGTGTAGAAAAGTGGTGGTACATAATTCTCAGCCATCGCTTTTTTTTTTTACGCCTCGTCGATGGCAAAGGTCATCAGAGGCGGGATGGGACTGGGGACAAGGAACGGAAAGGAATTCGGCCATGGCCTTTTTGAACGAAGCATCCCGGCATTCGCCTGGAGTGATTTGTGAAACCATGGAAAACTCAAATCTGGATGCCCGGACGGGGATTCGAAGCCGCGTCCTCCCGAATGCGAGGCCAGAACGTTAACCGTTACACCACCACGCTCGGTCCAGCCATTGAGTTACGTACCAAATCCGTCTGTTAAATACTAAACCTGTACATAGTGCGTATCGATTGAGGGTATTCGTTGAAACTTGATAGTGATCCGTGTCTCAGATTGCAACAAATGGTATCCCGTATTATCTTTCGGAAGAGTAGACCTGAACTAGCCGGTATCTGCTTTAATCCTGTAGCTGGTTTCATACCTTTTGTCAACCCCATTCCATGCCAGTAAAGGCGTGAAATGCTGTTGAGACAGGTAAATCATTCCAGTTAAAGCTGTTGGACAGCTACTACCAGATCACTTCATGACAACCACAGTAACCGAAGTCTGGCGTCTATGGCGCATACTTTTCAGAAATTACAAAGTAACTCATAATTTTGTGCAACATGCAGTGCGCTCTGTTACCGCACATTACTATGTGCCATTTGAATTGTTTTGCATCTAATTTTCTTCTACAAGTTAGTTACTCCATTGTATATGTTAGGGATCGATTCAAACATAGTTAGAGAACGGTTTTATTGACCTGTACATTTTGCAGGATTTTTAAAAATTATTTAGACCAAGTTCAAATGTTAAAACCATTTTAGAGGGGCACACTGCTTCGAGCACGTCTATACTGAACAGCCAAAACATAATGACCACCCACCTAATAGCCAGTATGTCCACCTTTGGCACGGATAACAGCGGCGACGCGTCTTTTTTTGGAAGCAATGAGGCCTTGGTAGGTCGCTGGAGGGAGTTGGCACCACATCTGCAAACACAGGACACCTAATTCCAGTAAATTCCTGGGAGGGGGGCGATGAGCTCTGACGCCACGTTAAATCACATCCCAGATGTGTTCGATCGGATTCAGATCTGGCGAGTTGGGGGGCCAGCACATCAATTTCAACTCGCCACTAAGTACCTCGAACCACTCACACTCCTGGCCTTGTGACATGGCGCATTAACTTATTGAAAAATGCCCCTGCCGATGGGAATCATGGTCGTCATGAAGGGATGTACGTGGTTTGCAACCAGTGTACGATACTTATTGGCCGTCATGTTGCCTTGCACTAGCTCCACTGGACCCATGAATGCCCACGTGAATGTTCCCCAGAACATAATTGAGCCGCCGCCAGCTTGTCTCCGTCCTGCAGTGTCAAGAAGCTGTTCCCCTGGAAAACGACGGATTCGCACCGAGACCATGCAACGCTCTGCCACTGTGCCAACATCCAGTGACGATGGTCACGTACCCATTTCAGTGCTTGTTGCCGATGTCGTGGTGTTAACACTGGCACATGAATGGGTCGTCGGCTGTGGAGGTCCATCGTTAGTAGTGTTGGGTGCACTGTGTGTTCAGACACGCTTCTACTCTGCCCAGCAATAAATTCTGATGTTAGTTCCGCCACAGTTCGCTGCCTGTCATGTTTTACCAGTCTGTCCAGCCTTCGAGGTCCGACACCTGTAAAGGGGGGTGCCACCCAAACCCTCGACGTTTGGACGTTGTTTCACCTTGGTTTCGCCACTTGTTGAAGACACTCACCATAGGACTGCTCGAACACCCGTCTAGTCGTGCAGTATCCGAAATGCTCGTGCCGAGTCTCCGTGCCAACACAATCTACCCTCGATCAAACCCATTCTAAACACGAATAACACGCTCACTAATACTATATGCACCGTGCGTGTGTCTGACTAGCAGTCATTCCTCGTCAGGTGAAGCTGCTATCGCCTGGACGGTTTTATATCGATAGTAGGTAGGTGGTCATAATGTTTTGGCTGATCAGTGTATAATACCAAGCGCAGCGGTCAAAACGAGTACTGGTGGTATACCAGGTATGAATGCTAAGAAGCGTAGTGTTTTGCATGGAATTACGGAGCTAAGTCCTATAACATGTTGTCACCATTATACTCTCAACAAAACTATTGAGAAGCTTCATAGTAGTATTAAATTTAGGGCAAAAAATTATTGATGTGCAAAGATGACTCGGACTCGTCTTGCGTTTCCAAACAATTTTTCAAAAGTCTGCTTCACTTTGCTTCTAATGCATATGAGAGGCGAAAATTGTTTATAATGGCAGCAGGCAATATCATTTATAGGCTAGTCTCTTATGTTTCGCTGTAATAGGAATATATTTCAGATCATCTGGATAAATATTCTCTTTGCTTTATACGGCTATTTGTGACTTCAGCTCCATATTATAGTCTACCAGATTATATAAAATGGCAAATTTCCATTTGGAAACAAAATATATAATGTGTCTGCATCTGACTATGCGAGGACGCTGTAAACTTTCTTGGACGTACAGCTTGTTTCGGTATTGTGTAAAACTTTCCTGGACTTTGGACATACACTTTTACGTAGAAATGCAGAACCATGAAAACAGATGTCGAATCAGCTCTGCAATATGAAGAACATTTGATAACTCACCGTTTATCGAACTGTTTCGGAGAGTTTCATACAGTACATAATTATTGCATTATTTGTTATTCACATACATTGTATTAATGTTCCGTTATCAGCGTCAAGTTTTTAACATGCAGGGTGTACAGGAATGAAAGGATAACCCTGCAACCGCATTTAGGCCACATCATTTACTACTATATGACAAAAATTTATTTTAGTAAAAGACTCACCATTTTCGAGATAACGATTTTAAAAAAATTCTTTTCAAAATGTATGACTGTGTTCAGTTTATTACATGTCATTTCTACAAATTAAGACTTTGTTAACCCTGTTTTTTTTTTTAATTTACTCAAAGATGTTTGTGGCATCTATAACAATGTTTTTATAAAAAAAAAACGCTAAAAAAAACTTTAAAAAATCTTATGTAAAAAGTGCATACAAATTTATTGAAACGGCTGATTTTGACGGCTTGTGGTGTAAATAAATGTTCTAAGTTGGTTGTGCCAATTACATTAAAAAATTGCTTCTTTATTACCAATTTTAAAAATGGTATAATTGTTTTACATTCCTTTGAAAATTATGTTTTTATGGTAGTTCTAAATCACGAAGGTTGGTATTTTGGGCTTTAAAATAAAAGTCTATCGAACTGAAATTACCATGCAAGTATTTTTTGGTGGTTTGGGACATTTGGTCAACAAATTCGTAGAAATCTGTCTTTATAAGATTTTTTTAACGTTTTAAGAAAGAAAAGAACATTGTTTTAGATTACTCAAATATCTTTGAGTAAATTAAAAAAAAAAGGGTTCAAAAAGTATTAATTTATAGAAATGGCATGGAATAAACTGAAAAAGTCACATGTTTCGAAAAAATATTTAAAAAATTAATATCTCGAAAATAGTGAGACTTTTCTAAAATAAAATTTTGTTATATAGTATATTGCAGTATTATGCTTTCATTCCTGGACACTCTGTATATATACTTGTCTAAGTTAACGCAGATGTGAAATCTGGAAAATAATAGCACCATGTCTAACTGTGCCTGACGTATGTAACGGCGTGAAGTGTGAGAGGCTGACTCGTCCCACTATGAACTGTTGCCGTGTGTGCGTCACTAGTGCTCAGTCTCAATTTAGTGCGCGCTGAATCACATATCCGCCGCCTGCTCACGCACCTCCACTTCCGGTCTCCTAGGAGCATCTCGCACTCAACACCCACTTAACACGCTACTGTCTAATTAATTACTTCCCCTTAGTCGTTAGGGCGTCTAAAGCAATTGGCCGGTGGCCTGTTTCAATCAGTCCTGTTTCCTGATTAGAGAAAAGCATAAAATAATAGAATTCCAGATTTCCCCCCCCCCCCCGGAATATGTACCTTATTTTCACTGAATAGCGGGCGTGGGGAGCTTTCTAATGTTGCAATAATTGGTGCTTCATTTGTTAGTAATAGTACTTTCCCGCTGCTTTGTACGCGCGTAACTTAGTGTACATAGTAATGCGTGTGCCTTGTGATTTTGTTCTAGTAGCAGAACATAAAATTAATTAAATTCCATAATTTTGCTACAGATATTGGAATTATAATGTTCTATGGTGTGGTTTTACGTTTTCCGTGTATTCTATAACGCTATATTTCAGAACGGAAGAAATAAATAACCAAGGTTACGTAAGGAAACACAATATTAACAGAATCCAAAGGAAATTGGGTTTATTTGTGTTATAGCGTGATCTTTGGTGGGTCTCTCGTGGAGAAGTGTCCGTCTAAGACGCGATGTGATCTGTGGAGCCTATCTGTTCTCGGTACGATCGAATTATCATTTCTTGCTCCATTCTCCGGACAGTTTAACTCATACGACATACCTTACATTTAAGTCTACTCCACAAGTTACCAAACTCTGAAAACACGTCCAAATTGGAGCAAACTATTTTGCATGATGTCTAGGCAAAGGAACAGATTTATAATGGTTAAAGTCATGGGATAACATGTTGTAAATGTAGGCCTACAGGCATCGCACGGAAAGGTTATAAATAGACAGATTGTTATCACTGTTGTCAGTTGGAGTTGTGTTTATTTGTTTATGGCTTTACGCCTCGTCGATGTGGAGGTTATTAGAGCCGGGACAGGACTGGTGGCAAGGAACGGGAAGGCCATGGCCTTTTTTTAAGGACCCATTTTGGCATTCGCCTGGAGTGATTTGGGAAAACCATGTATAATCCAAATCTGGATTGCAGAACGGGGATTCGAAATCAACTTCTCCCTAATGTGGGATCAGAACATTATAGCTCACCCACCATGGTGGGTTTGGAGTTGTTAATGCGATGATGGCTACCAAATAAAAATTAACCGAGTTTGAAAGTGGAACGCTAATTTAAATCGGATGCATAGACTTTGGTAAGTGGCTGCGAAATTTAGAATTCCACACTCCACAGCGCCAAGGATGTACAGAGATAACCTCACGGCATAGCACAGTAGCAAGCTACGTCTGCTGAATGATGAGTGAGACCTGCGACGGATGAGCGGATGTATCGGTGCCAACAACACTGCGTGTACTGACTACCTCAGTCAAAGGGAGCCTACGGACGTGTAGACGCGGTCGAATGGAGTAAGGCATTGTTACAGCTGCTGGAGGTTCCATAATGATTTATTTATTTATTTCGTATCAGAAACATACAGTTACACAATCACAATCATCAAATTATAATCGACCAGAACTTGGCCACTTCCAGTGCATTTTCTGAGGCATCATACAGTTCAGCTGTCGAGCAGGATGCTGGACACAGTTGACACTGGAGCTTGTGCTGGACAGTCTGGTCTTCACCGCAGTCGCACTTGATATCATTGATCTCAGCATAGCCCCATCTTGCTAAATTCACTTTGCATCTGCCCACTCCTGATCTCAGCCTATTCAAAGATTTCCACGTCAACCATCCCTTGTCATAACCAGGTGGCAAAGATTCAGACACTCTTCCCCAGCCATGCGGAAGGGGAGCCTTAGCTTCCCATAGTTGTAACCTGGCTTCTTCAGTTGTCGTTGTAAGTTTCCATAATGATGTAAGATGTGTTTGGCTTGCACATGAATGGATACACTGGTAAAACTAAAATGGCCGATGAGAAATTACGCCTCCTACGTCGCCGCACATGAACCCCATGGAGCCTATTTCGCATATGATCGACTGAGCCATTCGTGCATGACGTCCAGTATCAATGACAAACCAAGCAACTATGTGATTAACAGCATGATTACTCGTGGGGGCTTTTTCTGACCAGTCGACTAAATGCCACGTTGAGTTGCTGCACTTGGCTTTGCTGAAGTAGAATCCATACATTATTAATATTGTAGCCCTTGACGAAGATTGTCAAACCCTGTCGTACTCAGTAGGGCGCGTATGCTATTTACCAACGGTGGTGGATGAGCAATAAGGCTCTGGCCTTGCATTCGGGAAGACGCGCGTTCGAATCCCAGTCCAGCCCTCCAGATTTCATTTTTTCATGGTTTCCAGAAATACTGCGATTATTCCTTCAAAAGTCCGTGGCCGGATTCCCTCCAGTTCCTTGTCCTCCCTCCATCCCGCAAAGATGTTGACGAGACATAAAGTCGTAAGCAAAATAAAAGTAGATACCTTTTAACATGTGGAAAAGTAACGTCCGTACTAGAACGGTCTGATAACTCGGTGATCCATTGCTTGACCGTGAGTGGTCTTAATCACCGTAAAGCTGTAGGCCACCAATTTTCCGGTAATGTTCCGTGTTGTATTAAGCTGGGTATCCACTACGCGCGGCAAACCCTCGAACACTGGCTCGCGCGGCGATACCTGGCTTGGTGACAGGTATCGCCGCGCGAGTCATCGCAACCCAGCCAGAGTCGCGCGGCAAGCAATGCAGGCACAGTCTGATTTCGCGACCATTTTTACTGAGACTTCCGCAAGTAGGAATATGAGTGGTGCTACATTCTGTCCTGCAGGCTACCATATGGCTTATATTGTAGACATACATAGCACAAATCGATAAATTACACCGTGGGGATCATTATAAGTGTTAAATAATAAATACCTTCCAGAACCAGTAATTAGACTTTGCTATTGTTGATCTTTCTCTTCTGTATGATGCCAGAAGCGTAGTCATCTTCTTCTTTAAGTCGGAAACGCGTAAGGGGGCATCCATAAATTCATAAATTACGTGAGGTGAAATAGGGGGGGGGGGGGGTCCAACGAAATCTCACCAAGGGGGAGGGAGGATCGACGGAAATCTCACGTGAGATGTTTTAAAATTGGGTAGGACTGTAGAGCTAAATAAAAGGTCTACAAATGGCGCGAAAGTCCACTTTAGGGGGGGGGGGGTATTTCGTAGAAAAGTGTCGGTGAGACCTAAAAAAAATAAATCTCAAAAAGCTGCGACGACGATCTGTGGGGGGGGGGGGGGGTCCGAAAATCCGGAAAAACACCTCACGTAATTTATGGATGTCCCCTAAGCCCATTGCTGAACTTGCCTCCTTCAATGCATCGTCCCTCAGCATTTTGTTGTGGTAATCTGCACATTTACTATTCCACAAAAATTCTTTCGCACCATACAGCTGTATTATTAGAAATCGACACTTTTCGTTGTTCATGGCAGTAAACTGTCGCTGTGCCGCGCGAGCCAACTCAAAGAAAGACACCACCGTCCCAACTGCGTGCGAGCCAATTAGTGGGGGTCCTTTGCCGCGCACCTAGAGACCGACAGAGAATGGCTCGCAGCGCGGCATGTTCGACCGCGCCAATGTTCGAGCTGGCTCGCGTGTCAACAGCGTATCCATTATGCGCGGCTGCCGCGCGAGCCAATGTTCGAGGGTTTGCCGCGCGTAGTGGATACGCAGCTTTATGTGATCACTGCGGAAGCGGATTGTGTGGCCGAACAACCGTTAGGGATCTCGCGACCAATAATACCATACGCTATTTATATAAACAGAATAACGCCTAACGAATTATCACAAATTTTTCTCTGTTCGCAAATTTTAACCCACTACCGACCCTTGAGAGACATCGTCCCTAATGATTGGGAAATCGACGTGATATTAATCACGGCATATAAAAAGCAAACACCACCAATGTCGTGATAGCTCATTCTATGCTCACTGGGAAGAGATTTCGCCTTTACCCTAAATCTTTGGTACGTAATATGGGTGTTAAGGAGTTATGCATCATTACGCTCCTTTTCTTGTGACCGACCGTGGTGGGTGAGCAGTTAACGTTCTAGCCTCGCATTCGGAAGGACGCCGGTTCGAATCCCCATCCAGGTATCCAGATTTGGGTTTTCCATAGTTTCCCCAAATCACTCCAGGCGAATGCCGGGATGCTTCCTTCAAAAAGGCCATGGCCGAAATCCTTCCTGTTCCTTGCCCAGTCCCATCCCGCCTCTAATGACCTCGACATCGATGAGGCTTAAAACCGTAAGTAAAAAACCTTTTCTTGTGGCCAAGTAAGATTGGGATTTTTTTGTATTTTTTCCTCCTTCTTTTCCTTTCCTAGAACATTTTCGATGTGTCGCAACTTTTAAAATAGGATCTGGGTCAATAGCTTAACACAGTTCTTCTTACAAGGTGCCGGACATGAGTGGTTTTATGTGTCGAATCATTGTGGTTTTACGGATAGATGGTACAGGAAGACTGCTTGCTATAATTGCGAGTGCAGTGTGAAACACTTGGAATTGACTGAATGGTCAGACAGGAACTATGATGTATTATAGACGGATTGACTTCTATTGCCTCTTTCCCCGCAGTTGGTATGGTCCGTTGTGCCGCAGTAGTTAATTAAGCAGTTTTGAGGGGTCGACTGTTGTAGCAGCTGCTTCTAATTAACTCAGCTGATGTGAAGTCCCCAGTACCAACAAGTATAGCTTGATCATAAATCATGGGGAACCGTCTCTATATCCGTTTAAATTAAAGCCACTCTATGTCTTAATTTGACTTGCATTCTAAAATTATATTATTCTTTTCTGTGTGAGAGGTAACATAAAGCGAACATTCGTTTTTTACGTGCTAACCGAAAATTTCCCCGCATTCATCTAAAACTTTTGATTATGATTACCAGTATCCTGATGGCTGGGATATGAAATCACTTGGGAGATACCACTCGGACTCCAATGTTGTAATAACGGTAGTGGAGATTCCATAAACCTCGTAGCTCCATTGTGGCCTCCTGTCAACCCCCCCTCCACCCCCACGTAGTCTGACGTGGCTTTTCTCTCAATCACCTTCCCCCCCCCCCCCTATCCGCGTAGCACGTAGCCTTCTTTCCTGTTGATTCTAGAAAACATTTTGTACTGTTTTCTCTTGTCAGACTATCATAAATCACATAAGGAGGAAAAAAAAAATATTTACATGCTGTTGTGTGTTCTTTACCTCATTTAACTGTGACAAATAATATGAATTAAAATCTGCGTGGCCTGGCTCGGAAACCCCCCCCTCTCCCTCCCCCAAGTAGCCCAACGTAGCTTACCAGCCAACCCCCCCCCCCCCACTAGACCGAGCATCGTAGTTTATGGTCGCTCCCTAGTTGGGAATGTTGCTTCGTGCTTCCGTGATAAGTGCTTAATAACACTGTGCAGAAAATGGAATTTCTCTAGTCTTCCCTGTACATCCGCAGTGTACTGTTTCTTACCTTTTCTCAAATGTCTTCAAACGCGTTATTGCCTAGGAACCTGGAATTTATTCAAGATATCGATCATATCCTGTATTTAACTACTTAAATATAATTGGTAAGCAGCGAGCAAAATACGCTTGTACTTTGCCAAATAGTTATTTAATTATTTCGTGCCAAAGCGTTACTGTTACAATTATTAGAAACACAAACAACAGTATGAACAAGAACAGAACAGAATTGAAAGAAAAAAAAGGATAGCAATCAACATCAATCAATTCATATTACAGATGACAAAACGGCAGCAACTTGTACAGCGTGGTCTTGCAGAGTACAGTTTGATGGACACTACAGGCAATTGTATAAATGCTAGACGGTTGCTAAGTTGTAACATTAATGTGCTGAACGTGCTATCAATTTCAATTACGTTTCATCTTAATTGACAGGACACGTACTAATTGCTATGTAATAAATTTATTAAGAATTCAACGATAGCGCTTGTAGGAAGGACACACTATTTCGGCACGAGAGTAACTCAATGGTTTTCGCAACGCGATTCAAAGAGTGGTAAGAATAATTTTTATAATGTTAGTCTTTGCACCGTATAGCGACAAATAAATTTATTCCGCTAGTGTGTGTACATAATGTTTCATATTTTCGTTTGGTATTAATAAGGCCGCGCAATTCGCCCCTGTTGTAGCAGCCTCGCCTAACTCAGTAATCATTACATTTAACGTGGGATCCGAATCACGAACCTCGCTAGCGTGCAAATCCTTCATATCAACAAAGTTAAGCATTGCCAGACGTGGAGGTCAATGTTACGACCCATAAGATTTCCGGCCGAGACGGTTATTAGAGTTGAGGACCGTTTGATCCCCAGTCAAGCGCCTTAAACAACTGACGCACCAGACCGCTGAAGGTAATTAGATGAATATTTTACAATTACATTTCTGATTTACGTTCGTCACTCAATTTTTATTTTTCTCCAATTTTTCAGATATACAGTCAGATACTTTATTTTTGTTGGCCTTACATATTCATAAAAAGTTCTCGAGCTTACAGCCGCTTCGAAATGTCACAACCTATGGATGTTTCGAGGGTGGATGAAATGGAAGTGATTATGCAGCACTATATTCTTCGGCGATTTGTTATTAAGATCCGGAGGAAAGGCTAGTGTGTCTCTGTTGGCAACCTCCCAGTGGTATTCTGAGAGGAGGATCTCTGCAACTGTTAATAAAACGTTTATGTGTTTGTCATCAGCCCTCAATTGGTTTGACGCAACTCTTCACCTCTTCCTATTTTAAACCAGTCTCTTCATCTGCTAGTAGACCTACCTATTACTGTTTACAACCTCAATCATTAGCTTCGAATGTACCTCTATATTTCTTGTCAATGTATTCTCTATTACCTCATCAACGAATACCATATCGATAAATAGTAAATCCCTGTATGCTATCTCATATTTTGGTAAGTATCGTGCAAAAGGTGATTTCATCACTCCACATAGATCATTTTAATTTTCATCTTCCCTGTTGCCGTGGTTTCAAATAACTGTTTAATCCTTCATAACATTCGATATCCGTAAACTTTTATACCACACATGTAGTTGACGTTGGTTTAAAGGAAGTTCGCTTTGGTAAGCTTATCTGAAGTTAAGACATATGTTGCTTTAACCATCTGTTGTTTCCTCAATACGAAACAATTTTACTGATCTGTGCTTGCTATGTCAGAAAACTGAGGGGAAGGGAAGGTGTTGAGACGCTTATAGATAAGGATGGAGAAGAAGTTACTGATGATTTGAAAAAGGCAGAGATTTTAAGTAACTGGTTTAGTGAGAGCATTAGGGACTATGAATCACAAACGGGAGGGTCTAACTCGAAGAACGAACTTAACAACACAATTATAAATGAACAGACCAAAAAATTTGAAATTCATCCTGAGGATATCATGAAGGAAATAAGAAAGCTGAAAAAACATAAAGGGGCTGGTATAGATAATATTACTACAGATATCTTAAAGATAGCCGGATGTGACACTGTACCTTATCGTGAAATATTATTAAAATTGAGTCTGGATACTTGCTGCTTACCACAGGACTGGAAAAGTGCCAGTACATAAAGGAGGGGTGAAAAATAGAGTCGAAAATTACAGGCCGATCAGTTTGACATCAGTGGTAGGTAAATTAATGGAGAGATTGATATGCAACCACATTAGAAATATATATGAGGAGCGTAAGTGGTTTTCAAGTAGGCAGCATGGCTTTAGGCAAGGATATTCATGTGAGTCTCAGTTGGTGGGAAATATGCAAGATATTTCAGATGAAACGGACAAGGGAGGCCAAATTGATAGTGTAGCACTAGACCTTTCAAAGGCTTTTGATAGAGTGAGCCATAAAATAGTAGTAAATAAGTTAAAAACTATTGGAGTGGATGAGAAAGTGATTTACTGGATAGAAGAATTTTTAAAAGGTAGAAAACTGAAAGTTATGGTAGGAAATGCAGTATCAAATGAAGTGGAAGTAAAAATGGGAGTGCCACAGGGTACCGTATAGGGACCGTTGTTATTCATTACTCTAATCAATAATTGTGTTGATTGTTTACTACCAGAGATTAGATTGTTTGCAGTTGACATAATGCTATATAAAAAGATCAAAACGGTAGAGGACTGTAAACAGCTGCAGGGTGATCTGGACAGGATATCAGTTGGGTTGGTAAACATGGGATGAAGATAAATGCAAAAAAGAGTCAGCTTATTAGATACACAAATAAAAAACTAAAGGTTGATTACGATTTTAAGGCGGGGAAATAATTGCTCGTTGAAGACTTGAAATGTAAATATCTTGGCATTACATTTGATAACAAACTTAACTGGGCAGGACACATAGGACAGGTGGTAGGAAAAGGTTTCAAAATTGTGAACTTGTTGGAGAGAGTGATGAGGGGATGTACGAGAGAAGTAAAGGAATTGGGTTGCAAAACTTTGTTCAGACCATTGCTTGAATATGGTAGTGTAGTATGGGACCCACATTTTGCATATCAAATACAGGAGTTGGAGAGGATGCAAAAAATGGCTGCTAGATTTGTTTCTCGAAATTACTCCAGAATGCAATCAGTAACAGATATGATAGAAGCGCTGGAATGAGATTCATTGGAAGACAGGAGGAGGGTGAAGAGGGTCATGGAAGTGTACAAGTCGTATATTGTTGAAGAGGCATGAAAAGATATTGGTGTAAGAATTGAAAGTAATGCATGAAAGGGTAAAGATGACCATGACCATTAGCTCTCACTGGGCACAAATGTGTAGTGTGGTGGGTACCTTGGTGGGCCAACCACGTTACAATTATATTTCATACCTTTATGATTAATAATTGTGGATTTTTAATTTTAATTTTTATGAAGGAGTGAAAATTATTTAATTTTGCAAGAATCTCGACGTTAGTTGGAATTCAGGAAAAATTGTCACAATATGACATTTATTTTTTTATCACTGGCGATTACAAGTCTGAGCGAATTTACCGTTAACATTAACACAAATTGGCAAAATCATAAAAGCAACGCTCAGAGTTACAATTAGCCGTCATGGGCAAACAAACAATTATATATTTACTTTTAAATATCTCAGAATCAAAATGCAAGAAATAATGACAACTGGAAACAATGAAAAATACAAGTTATGACTACCTCAGATAAAGGCATCATAATACTGTGACTTTACAGTTAAACAAGAAAATCATGGGCGCCAGAATGAACAATATATCATTCGAAAATAACTAGTTCTGGCAAATTATGCCGCTAGCTCAGGGGTTATTACAATTACAAAGTGAGAACATGGACCTATCCTCTCAAAGTCGCTTACGGGTTCTGTTTCACGGAATGCACAATCACATGGCTTGGTCGTAATCAATTACCATTGTAGTTCTGCGTCTGATGTCTGTGATGAGTGCAGCGGACCCACGATATGTGAGATTATCTCACAAGTCGGCTATAGGCATCTCTGGCCTGGCAATGCGCATCATCGCATTACCGGCTGTGTTGCGGTGATACGCTCGCTCCAGCAAGGCAAGCTGCAGTTAGCGAAAGAAGTCCACTTTCCAAGTCAACCTCAGACTGGTGCGATCGAAGTTAGAATGTCCAGCTCCTCGCTCTTCGGTCCACGAGGAAATTTCTCGCTCCGCCCATTTGTAGTCTCGAAGCTCACATACAACAAAAATTCCCAGGATTTTGAGTTATACGCTCATTTTGATTGGACCTTGAGGTCGGCACCTAATGTCACGTGATATCCTCGATATGTGATTTGGCCAAAGAATCCAACAGAGGTCGGACATATTCGGCTAAGTTCGCCGGGGCGAGAGAACATTCGGGTTTCGGACGGCAGGCTTTTCCCGCTCGGTGAGTGATCCATCCCCAGGGAGCAGTGTGTGTGGTCCGGCAAAAACCCAAATCCGCGACGTCCCGTCGCCATGATCCGGAAAGACCAAGATTAGCTTCAAGCCTACATAGCTCAATAATTCTTGAATATTCGCTTTGCTACGATACACTGTATAAGTTCACCATTTCATTACAGTCCTCACTTGGAATCTTGCGTACTTTATAAAATTACAACAAAAATCTATTCACGTGGTCGCCCAAGATTTATGTAAATTACTCTTATATTATTACATATATAATAAAAAATGCACCTTGTAACGTGGCGACAGCGCGGCTCGTTACAGTAGGAAGATTCTCTTTTTTGTATAAGGGTTTCAGGGATTGGAATAAGTTACCAAGAGAAATGACGAATAATTTACCAAAAACGTTGATAGAATTTAAAGCTAAAATTTGCAGAGGACATATGTAGGTGGGTGTAGGAAAGGGAGAAGATGTGTGTGTAGGAAAATTACCACCGGGGCGTGCGCTCCATTGCAATTTAACTAAATATATAATTAAAGTTTTTTATGACTTGAATGAGAGATAATGATATCCTTTTAGTATTTGTTTTTCTATAAATCTAATAAACACTAACCACGGAAAATGTTTGGAATAGCTGTTCAAATGGGGCCTTCCTAGAGTGTGATTGCGTTGCAAGGTATCAATCACTTCGGCTGATCTTGCCCAATCAGACCATTCGCAGGAAAGTGACTGACTTCTTGAGTGTAACTGAGAGTGCTATAAAATATATCTTTTGGTATATATGTTATGTTGATCTGTAATTCAATGAGTATGGCCATACGCTAAATAAGTAAATAATACATACTTATGGTTTTACTCTATTTTAGTTCGAGGATAATACCGCCAATAAGTTGTTTCTCGCTTATTGTTGTAGTCGCTTCTATTTGGTAATACATAAGCTTCTTAAGCCATGAGTTGCGTTGTCTGCGCGAAGCCCTTCGAGCAAAGCCTGTATCCGTAACTAAGGTCAAGGCGCTTCTAGGAACACACCCACGTGCTGCTGCGTCATCAGCAACAGTCATCTTGTGTGTCGATGACTTGATCCATATACGACAGCGTTGGCAGGCCGCAACAAATTATGTTTAGTTTTAGGACTCAAAAAGGAACCCTACTGATGTCGCTTTGTTGTCTCTGCGTCTGTAGCAGAAGTCAAACTCGTAAACAAATTAATTTTGACTTCAAATTAACACATATGTGTTTCGTTGAGCCAAAACCGACTATCGTATTTAACATTTTCTAAAATTTCATTCTAGGGGTATAACATAAAAAAGAGTTTGCTTTTGTAAAAAAAAATAATTCTATTTTTTTTTTGTTGTCATAAGTTTTTCGACTAGTTTGATGCAATCCTCCATCCCTTCCTATCTTGTGCTAACCTCTTCATCTGTACATATCGCTTATAACCCACGTCTTCAATTAATCTGCTTCATATATTCTAATCTCTGTCTTCCTCTACAGTTCTTACCATCGACTGTTCCCTCCACTAACAAATTAACCAATCCAGCATGTCTCAGAATATGACCTACCAACCAGTCTCTTCTTTCTAACCTAGCTTGTGGGTAATCGAGAAACTCTAGTACAGGACTATTTTTTTCACAAAAAAAGACATGTGTGACCGTAAAAGTTTTCAATTTTGAAACATTTTTGTTACCGCAGTTGTCTCAAAACCGCTATTATCTGGCAACCTGAAACTGGTCCCCAATATCGTTTATATCCTGTATTTGAATGACAAATACGAAAAACACTAACAGTTGGAATACGTTCTAAGTTGTACGTTCTTTTTTTAGGCTACATTTTCACACGTTAATATAGCTTTATTTAAAACGCCGAAATTGATTGTGCGTTGTATTATAAAATTATTTGTAGTCTTAACGATAGCATTAGCACCAAGCATGGTGGGTGAGCGGTAGCGCTCTGAACCCGCATTCGGGAGGACGGCGGTTCGATTCCACGTCCCGGCATCCAGATTTGGGTTTTTCGTTGTTTCCCAAAATCACTCCAGGTGAATGCTGGAATGCTTCCTTCAAAAAACCATGGCCGAATTCCTTCCCGCAGTCTTTCCCACCTGTGACCTCTAATGACCTCGACTTCAAAGAGGCGTAAAGCCATAAGCATATAAAAAAGTACATATGTGTCGTTTGTTAAAGGGGTATTCGGTAAAGCGTGCCTACAGTTAAGCGTGGAATCCAAGACACACAGCATCCATCGCAGGCTTCACATTCAGGAAGAAATATTTTGGCTACAGGGGAACTACAAAAGAGACTATAAAAATACAAGCCAATAGCTGGATTCGAACCGGGATCTCCAGATCCCCAGCTGAATAACTAAGCATTACTCCGCTTTCAGTAATCAACTGTTCATTTTTAGTTAGCAAAGCAGTTCTCATGTGGCGGAGAGCGATAACCTTATCTTTATTGCTGCGAAGGTAAACTGCAGATTACTCAAGAGAGGACGCATTCTTAGAAGCTCTGTTGGGAATTCTGCTCTCAATACCAGCCGCCAGTTAAATGATACAAATCGTAGGAAAATATGATGTAGCTAAGGCTACGATATGTCAAGAAATGCAGCTAATGCTTTCGCTCGGATTGTTCTTCTACGCAATCTGCTTCAAAGCTTATGGATAATCTTGCATTTTATTCAAAGTAAATCACCCCAGTATTGATAAAGTGAGTGGTACGATGCACACAGATTTGAGCCATATGCCAAACGTGATGAATGAGCGTTAATGCTCTGGCCTCGCATTCGGGAGGACGCGGGTTCAAATCCCCGTCCGGCCATCCAGAATTTGTTTTTCCATAGTTTCCCCAAATCATTCCTCTCGAATGATTCCTTCAGACGTTATAGCTGAATTCATTCCCGTTCCTTGCTCTCAGTCCCCTCCCTTCTCTAATGATCTCGACGTGACGTGGAACTACAACTGCACTTTTCCTGTTTTTAAGTCCAAACACTCGGTGTCACAGCATGGGGTTTTATTCAGCATCTTCAGAATGGAATTATTCCAATATTATTTCTAAAATATCGTTAAACCCAGGGAAACAAACAAGTTGGAGGACACGGGTTCGATTCCTGGTCAAGCCATCCAGATTTCCGTTTTCCATGATTCCCGAAATCACTCCAGGTGATCGCTGTGATGGTGCCTCCAAAAGGCCGTGGTCGAGTTCATTCCCATTCCCCGTCTCCAATCTTCTACCACTTCTGATCGTATCGACTTCGATGAGGTGAAACAAAAAGAAACTGTCCGATTATTCTGGCGGATGCGCTTGCGTGCGTCGGTAATGTTCCTATTAATACACCTATACAGGGTGTTACAAAAAGGTACGGCCAAACATTCAGGAAACATTCCTCACACACAAACAAAGAAAATATGTTATGTGGACATGTGTCCAGAAACGCTTACTTTCCATGTTAGAGCTCATATTGTGGACGGCTGTGATACAATACGCCATTCTCCAGGGCTGCATCAGCGCATCAGGGATTCCATGCGACGGAGGGTGGATGCATGTATCCTCGCTAACGGAGGACATTTTGAACATTTCCTGCAACAAAGTGTTTGAAGTCACGCTGGTACGTTCTGTTGCTGTGTGGTTCAATTCCATGTTTAATGTGATTTGAAGAGAAGTAATAAAATGAGCTCTAACATGGAAAGTAAGCGTTTCCGGACACATGTCCACATAACATATTTTCTTTGTTTGTGTGTGAGGAATGTTTCCTGAAAGTTTGGCCGTACCTTTTTGTAACACAATGAATAATTTTAATAGTCTGTGTAATAACTTTCAATCAAACACGAAACAGGATATGATCCACTGAAAAATTTATGGTTCGAAACTTGGGGTCTGTGTAGCTATCCGAATGAGATACTAGCATGTGAATATCTGAGAAGGAAACCTGAAGCCAATCTAATACACATTTTGTTCGTTGTCGTTGTCTCAATGAAATGATTATTTGTATAGTAGTTACGTTGCAACATCAGGATCTCTTTAGACACTCTTTGCTTGAAGGCCTCACAAGGATATTTTCCCTACAGATAATACTCGTCAATATCAGTGTTTGCCATAGACGATACGTGCATGTAGTATAAAGGTTATCTCTGGAAAGATGTCGTAGAACTACTGCTAATGTGAATAAATTTATATTTATTTTTTTTTATATATGTATGTGGCTTTCGGCTTTTATTGCCATTTTGACCAACTTCTTAACGTTTCATTATTGACTTTACTAGTGTACATTAATTCTTTAAGTCTTCATCAGTTTTTGTAACTGAACATGTATCACCTCTCAAGTGTTTTTATTCATAACAGTATGGACAACACAAGACGTACACAACATTTAATTAAAACCACCAATGCCCGAAGCTGGACTCGAACCAGCGACACCAGCAACTGGAGGCCAATGCTGCCGGGATCGGCTTTATTTGAGATTTAAAGTCCTGTCACGTCGCATTTCCAATAGGGCGAAGCAGTAACCTGATTATTAAATTATCCTCGAATAACTTTCATAATTTTAACACAGGCAAAACCTACAAATAAATTATCAACGCTACTTGCACCGGTAATGATCTGGCCTTGCATTCGGGAGTACGCGAGTTTGAATCCCATTCCGGCCATCCAGATTTAGGTTTCCTATGGTTTCCCCAAATCACTCCAGGCAAATGCTGGGATCGTTCCTTCAAAAATACCATGGCCGAATTCCTTCCCGTTCCTTGCTCCCAGTCTTTTCCTGCCTGTAACGACATCGACGTGGATGAGGCGTAAAGCCATAAGCAAAAAAAAAAAAAAATGAACCTACTTGCATGAACTTACATTCATTCTGTTTCGATGGGATGTACACTGCGGTATTTCCGTCAAGGTTCCCATGTGAGAAAACATTTAAATGAGACTTCATTGTTCTGCTGGCTCGCTTCAGAAAAGACAAATAGCACTTGAATCGAAATAGTGATGACGGTGAACGGTACAACTGTACGTAATTGCGATTTTTTAGGTTATTGTTTCGTCGTAATGTACTTGTTCAATCTTCATACATCATGTAAGCCGCGCGTTACTCTGTTGACGAAAATACAGCTAACTGTCCTGTCCCGGTACTCCTGGAACCCTAACATCAATCGTGGAAGAACACCGGTCATTGAATTGACACTCCAGTGAACCTAATTATTGTCAATTAGGCCAAATACAGGATTAACCTGATTGTTATCGACAGGCTTTTAGTGGTTACTGCTACATTGGTAATTCAGTTAGGAATAAACTTATGTCGATGGTGGTGTACGTACCAGAAAATCCCAGATTTATACTGTCGCATAGCATCGTGCGTTAACTATTCCGAAACTTTGTTACACTGTGTTACTATTGTGTAAAAATCTCATGCGAGATAATTAACAAACTTTGAAAATAATGTAAATAAAAATGCAATTACAAAATACGAATTTCCACGAATACGCAGCAGTGGAGATTGTGGCTTATAGCTTTATCTCTGCAAAATCCGACGACTCCTTACTAATATAGTCATCTGTCTACGTAAATGAAACTTATGCATCTGTTTACGTTAAATTTATCACAAACAAGCTGTTCAGAATTAGGTCATACTAATCGTTTAGGTAAATTATAGCGTTGAGTGGTCCGAATCTCGGTATTGGAAAAAAAACTTTCGCTCTTGTTACGTGGTCTAGAGAGAAGTAGACAAGGAGTAGCACAATTCCTAATCAGGCACTACCTTTGATGGTAATTCCTCCTTCCATTGATATATTAAGGTTGAATAAGGTTTGAATTTCTCCCCCTATACCACAACACTTCTGTCAGATTTATTAATAAACCACACTTGTGAATATGTGCAAAGTACGCATTGGTCAAGGACAATGCTGGAGCGCATTTGACCGAACCGGGGGGGGGGGGTGGCGGTAACTCTTAGGGAGCGTTCATAAATCACGCAGCTCCATTTTGGCTTCCTGTGAACCCCCTCTTCCCCACGTAACCCTACGTGGCTTTTGCCTCCATCCCCCCCCCTCCCACGTAGCACGTAGTTTTTTTCCCTTTTTGATTCCAGAAGACATTTTGTACTGTTCTCCCCTGTCAGAATATTGTAAATTATATACGGAAGTGATTAACTGAGAGAAATAAATATTCACATGTGGTTGTGTGTTCTGTTGCTCATTTAAACTGTGAAAAATGTTATGAAAGGAAAGCTACGTGGCCTGGCTCGGAAACCCCTCCCCCCCTCCCCACTCGTAGCCCAGCGTAGCCTACCAGTCAACACCCCCTCCCCCCGGACCGAGCCACGTGGTTTGTGCACGCTCCCTTACGACTGGTATTTGGGAGGACGCGGCCATCCAGATTTTGGCTTTCCTTGGTTCCTCTAAATCACTCCAGGCGAAAGCTGGGGTGGTTCCTTCAAAAGATCATGTCCGAATTCCTTCCTAGATCTCAGTTCTCTCCCACCTCTAATGACCTCGACGTCGACGAGGCGTAAAGACCCCCAAAAAAGGGATAGCTTTTGCTATCGTTAAGTATTGCTGTATCTTCAACTACTTAACGTTTCGAGTCTCGTGTGTGTTTCCTTTCCACTGATCAATAAGTTTGTTGAAGCTCAGAGATCCCTATTGATATGTCAGCTGTGTTGCTATACAGCTTATAGAAAAGTTTACGCAAAAGTGATGACAGCTAGAACGATTCTCTGTTAATAGAAACAGCCAGTGCTTTAAGAGACAAGTTCATTAAGGACCGGTTACGCATTGCAGGCACGGTTACGCCCGTCTGTTTTGATACGCCCTGTCTTTTCATGTGTTGAGCGCGGCTTTTTTGCAGTTTATCGGTATCAGACGATAACTTCTTCATAACACAGAGTGACGCTACGTTTCGCGGATGTGATAACAGTTATCTCGGCGTCCGCCTTTGTGTTCGGCGCAGTATATCTCAGTATTGGCGTGAAGACGTGCTTCATAACAGCCGTTCTTCTGGCAGCTGCCGGAAGTGACACGATGGATGTCTCGGTGAGTAACAGCTGAAAAAGTCTTCATTTCAGGCTTCCTTCATCGCGTATCGTTAGTGTAAGCAATTCCGCTATAAAGTAATTAGCCTGACTTAACACCTGTGTTTAGATAATTGCCACAGCCTGTTGACTGGCTTGTAGTTCTTATGATCAACATCGTAGTTACTGTACTTGCACCTTATCGTCATGTTGGAAGGGCAATATTTATCGCTGTTACCTGTTTCCTTAAGGAAAGATCCCTTTCTCCCATTTTGGCCAGCTAGATCATTTGGTAGATACACATTTATGGCTTATTTTAGGAAACATTGTTATTGCCTGTCGACAGTATAGTGACCAATACACTTAATTAGTCCATGAAGAAAAGTAGCAGATAAATGGGGAATAAAATGGAAACAACGCGTTGGTAAAATGGGAGTGTCTACATTCCATCCACTTCCATGTGACAGTTTCGTCTAGACCAGTGTTTCCCAACCTTTTTTGGGTCATGTCCCACTTTCAACATTTTTTTGCCCCCATACATAATTTTTAATAAAAAAATTATTTGTTATGAAAGAAACTCATATAGGATGGTTTTTGAAAGAAAACACTTTAATATTGTCATAAAACACAGTAACTAAAATTTAAAAAAAAAAACATATAATGAAATACTAAAATTCAAAAGATTTTTAATAAAGATTTCTTATGGCAATTTAGTGTGATCCTTGCGCTTGATGCTTGCTACATAGAAATTTTATATTAGGCTCCAATTTAGTAAGCTTTAATCTCAAGTCTCCACGTTGTGTTATATCCAGTCAATTTCTTTTTTTTTTTATCAGTAAATCATTTACTGCACTAAATACAGATTCGGCTAAATATGAAGATGGAAAAATCACGAACAACAGCGTTATTGGCGCGTTTTAAAAGGTCCGGGTTCCCTGGACAGGCGGAACATTACGCAATGAATCCCAAAAAGGTCAAGTTGAAAACTCAAATCATCCAGATGATATATTTTGCTAACATCAAACGAAACTATATCTAATAATTATTTACAGCATTGTTTTAAGAATTTGCTTTTTTGCTATATTTTATACCTATATCTAACATTGCATTTAAATAATCTGAAGAGAAAGCGGTAAAGTCGTATCAAGTCAATTTCTAAATTGCCCCCCTAAAAAAACCAAATTGCCCCCCTGTGGGGCGTGGGCCCCACGTTGGGAAACACTGGTCTAGACTGTCTCGAAGCACTCAGTATGTCTTGTAAGTATTTCCTGTAAATTATTCTGATGTTAAGTATGACAAACGACTCGCTGCCTATTGGGATGAATTATCGTGTCCTTGACGTTTTCTGTGTAGGAAGCAGGCTACGTGCTTCATCTCACTCGTTTACATGCTTCTGATTGTATATTCCAAATAGCATTTTCCTGCTGCTTTGCCCGCGCGGACCTTGGAGTACACAGTAACGCGTTAACCTTTTCTGTTTTTCTTTCCTGGTATAGCAGGGAGCACCGTTTGTAATGCAGTATGTTTGCAACCTTTACAGCAAATTAAGTTACACAATTACGTACGCTTATCTATGTGTTAATCCTTGATGTAGTCATTTGCTTAAATGAAGAAACAATCCAAATTAAGAAACAATATTGACAGAATCCAGAAGGAAGTGTGTTTATCTGTATGTAGTCTGATCTTTGGTTGCTATCTCGTAAAGGATTGTTCATTTAAGATGCAGTGTGATCTGAGGTGCCTGTTTGTTCTCCACATGAACGAATTATGATTTATTGTAAAGCCATAAAATACTTCAAATTTTACACTATGCTCTTTCAAAACTGTGGAAAACTCCATCCAAATTGGTTCGGAAGTTTTTGCGTGTTGTGTTTGGACAAAACAACAGACAGGCGCAGCCTTCCATATTTATAATAATTTATAGATAGAAACTTCCATGACAGTTTTGCAGACAGATAAACATCTCAGTTTCATTGCCTCTGTTGTTATTGAATTAAATCTCCGAGGAACTGATTTATATTCAGCAATAAGAATCTTTAATTGTTTGAGATTGCCTATTATTTTTATTTTACAAACAAGCTTCAAAGCCCTTCAAAAATGACGGGTTGAGGCAAGTAAGAAATATCTCTGAACATGTTTTGTACAGCGTCACCCTTTATTTTGGGTGGGGGGGGGGAGGACTATACATTATTTATTTTCTTTGTTGACATTAAATTTAGCATATCTTCGTTAGCAAGAAATGTTAAATACTGCGAACACTTTGACTCTCTGATATTGGTTAAGCCTTCTTGGAAGGCACTGCTTTGTTATGCCGTGCCAACGAGCGTGTCACCGTGCATAAAGAGTGCGCGTTCTTTTAAGATATATAAAATCTTTAATCAAACAAAATATGAGCTTTATTTCAATCGTTCGTTCACACGAGCGGTTGCAAGGAAACGATTAACAATTATTGACAATTCTGTAATGCATTAACACTATACGCTCAAAGTTTAACAAAACACCAATATAAGAAAAAGTCAACAAATAGTAAAAAATAGCAAAAATCAGGAGATATTTTAACAAAATCCGAAAGTCCGGGTGTCGGGCGCCGCTGTAGATAGTTCTATTTTAATCCGATTTTGGCCTGAGGGGAAAATGTTAGTAATACTGTTACAAATAGTTTCCACTTTCCGACCTGAGTAACTTCCCTAACGACATTGGGTGCAATCTACCCACATTTTTATCAATGCTTTAAACTATGATAACAAAAGGACCGTTGTCATACAACTCGTAGTTATTGCTGCCAAGCCTAGCGGGGTTGGATGGGGATGTCACTTTACTTACGCCGTTCTGCGATGTGCCCTGTTGTGGTGTTGTGGTTGTGTTCTCGTCTGCTCTGGGTGCCACCGTTGACTGCACTTTGGAGATGCGTAGAATTTTTTCCGTCTTCCCAACAGGCTGATGGTCGTCTTGATCCCAGCTGGGGCGTTTCGTTGGTCTTAGTTCCTCTACACACATGGGGAGCTCGTCGGCTGTTACATTCTCCGTCACTGTTTGTATTGCATTTCTTATCGCTGCTGATAGCTCGTTGTTGTAATCTGGCTGGGGGCTTGAGTTCGTTGGGTTTTCTGTACGCGTACCACCTTCACCATAATTCCCACCGTACATGGTGGAATACGGCGCCTCCGCCGCCGGTTTGGTAACGATTTAATTAATCGGTGCTGTACTTGAATAACTATTACAGTAAATAACGGAAAGTTAAAGTTGGCTGAGCGCACGGTTTGTGATAGAGTTAGCTTGGCACACAAAGAAAGTTTCGCGCACCAGGAAAACTGATCTTCACCGTACCGATGCTCGAACTGAACTCTGAATGAAGGAGTTCTGGGCGCAAAAGAAGATGAAACTCGCTGCCAAATGCACAAAAGCTTAACGTGGTTCTAGTTGGCCTCAAAGAATAAATAAATAAATATATTAATAGGTTTATTTATACGAAATATATACTTTTATTTTGTTGTTTTGTCGATTCATTTCTACTAGGTTGCTTAATTAAATGGAATTTTCATTAAATAACTCTCATAACATCGCCTTAGCAGAAATATCTCTAGCCATCGTTAGCTCGACAACGAAGGCCCGGAGAGTGACGTCATAGCATTACGGACACATTGACCTAACTTGGAGTTTTATTAGTATTGACAACGATAATTATCTTCTTCAGATTTGAGTGATACGACGATCTGTTATCAGTGATACGACGATCTAGTTCATCGTGCATATAAACAGGCCTTGAAATAACAGCTACATAGCCAATGAAGCTACTTTAAACTGTCTCGATATTTATTTTGATTCAGTTTAAAGTGTGCCTCGTTCAGAACGCAGGCGACCGCATAGAATAAACATAGGATTGAATTAAAATCAGTGACCTATGACCTTTGTAAAATTAGATAAGTACGAAGTATTCAATCTTCTAATAAATATAAACGATTAAAAACTTAAAAACTAACAATCAGCCGCTCGTTTCCGAATGTGTTATTTCTAGATCCTTAGGCATGAAGTTCTATTCCTTTTTTTGGTTAAGACTCAGGCATTAGTGATTAGTAAGCCCCGGATTTTTAGGTTCGAACCTATTTCGTTCCCAACATAATATTATCGAAATTTTAACTTCCTTTTTCGTCTTTTGTATAAACTAACAATATTCGTAAATTTAATAGGACCTAAAATAACCTAATTTTTATGTTAGGACCTAAAATGACCTAATTCTGTTTTTAGAACCTAAAAGAACCTAATACGATGTACTGATCCAGTCTGACTATAATTTTGTTACTTAAATAAAACAAATGACCGACCGGATTAGCTCAGGGGTACGGGCCGTGAGCTAGCAAGTAACCTGGACTCGGGAGACGCCATGGGTTCGAACCCCACCGTCGGCTGTTCTGAAACGGTATTCCGTGGTTTTCCTTTTCCCCTCCTGGAAAATTCCGGAACAGTGCCTTATAGACAGGCTGTGGCTGCTTCCCTCGCAGATTCCGAGGATGAAGCCGCACTTGGAGGGTAAACGGACTACCTTTACGTGTAAACCAAATGGATATATTTTAAAATTGGAATAACTGTTCACCACAATATTAAGTGATGTGTTTTAACCTCATTGAGAAAAGCTGTAACAATGCAGTGTGGCAACTTCACATTATTACAAAGGTTTACATTCAGTAGAAACAACTCGACAAAGCAAGTTTTAAACATAGCATGTTAAACGTTAACAATCTCAGGAACACAAACACTTTCTGAGAAATTAAGAGTTGTATACCGCCATCGTTCAGTGGTGACACGGGAATTAAAACATTGTGTAGGCCTACATACTTTTAGTTTCTTCTTTAAAATCAGTCATGGCTAAACAGAAATCCTCAAGAAGTAGTCGCCTGCGAGAGTGGATTGGTACGGATAAGAACTTTTCTACAGATGGGAAAATTATATATTGTCAAGCATTTGTAAAACCAGTAAGTTTAATTTGTTTTATACACGTATATCTTTTATAATTTTTTAAAAAATAGATTTGATTTGTCTGAAAAAATTCGGGAACAGCACATAATTTCTTCAGTGAAGAAAATATTCCTGAAAGCGCCAAGTCGAGTCGTTACTTTCACGGAAAAGCTTCCATCAATACCCCTCCCTCCCGAGCAAGTAGAGATACGATGGAGGACCTGGCTCTCAGCCGCAATATATTATGCAGAAAACTATGAAAGCATCATGGGGGTCATCGAATCATTAGATGAAAGCGAAGCTATTTCTATAGTAAATGCAAAGAAAGTGTTGCACTCAGTACCAGCTGTACAGGAGTTGACATATACAGGGTGTTACAAAAAGGTACGGCCAAACTTTCAGGAAACATTCCTCACACACAAACAAAGAAAATATGTTATGTGGACATGTGTCCGGAAACGCTTACTTTCCATGTTAGAGCTCATTTTAGTTGGTAGAGGCGGACCAATTCCATGGCCCCCACGCTCTCCTGACCTCAACCCTCTTGACTTCCATTTATGAGGGCATTTGAAAGCCCTTGTCTATGCAACCCCGCTACCAAATGTAGAGACTCTTCGTGCTCGTATTGTGGACGGCTGTGATACAATACGCCATTCTCCAGGGCTGCATCAGCGCATCAGGGATTCCATGCGACGGAGGGTGGATGCATGTATCCTCGCTAACGGAGGACATTTTGAACATTTCCTGTAACAAAGTGTTTGAAGTCACGCTGGTACGTTCTGTTGCTGTGTGTTTCCATTCCATGTTTAATGTGATTTGAAAAGAAGTAATAAAATGAGCTCTAATATGGAAAGTAAGCGTTTCCGGACACATGTCCACATAACATATTTTCTTTGTTTGTGTGTGAGGAATGTTTCCTGAAAGTTTGGCCGTACCTTTTTGTAACACCCTGTATAAAGGCAAATTTTTACCACCTAGAATTTCAATCAAGAAGTTGGAAGGAGGCACTCTACCGTTGACGAAAGCACTTCAAATCATCCAAGAAGTGAGGGCAAAAGTGGCTCCTGGACCAGTTGGGGTGTCTATAGCTAAGAAGTAGGAGTTGTTTTAGCCCGCAGTCCAGATTTCAAGAGGATGGAACACATAGGGCGTGTCCTCTCTGGACTGAAGGAACAAAAAAATTTGCCTTGGAATCTTAAGGAAATATGAAGTTCGTCCCTCTTACCTCATTTGATGTAGAGCGTAGTTTTTCGGCATTCAAAAGAATTTTAACGGAAGAGAGAGGAGGAGTTACTCCTGAAAATCTGTTAAAATATTTCATTGTTCAGTGTCATATTAGAAGTTTTAAAGGAGTTGTTTACCATACACAATAAAGACGAAATTTTTTGAACATAATAGTGGTTTATTTCGCATGTTTTAATGTGATCGAGCAGTGTCATGTTAGAAGTTTTTAAGGAGTGCTTGACAATGTACTATAAAGTCACAATGGTTTTAACGCTATGGCACACTATGGCAGTATATAAATCGTGTTTTAAATTTTATTTCACTTAAAAACGTATAAGTTCCTAAATCAGAATTTTAAAAACCTATAAAAGCCTAAAACGTGAGTTGAATAAACCTAAATTTGGTTTTTTAGAACCTAAAAATCCGGGGCTTAGTGATTAGCAATTAAAGAAGTTTAGCCAGTTTATCGTTGAATGCGTCTACTATATTTCTTCTCCACCACCTTCTCCCAAGAATTTGTGGTGTACTGCCATTGATGAGCTTTGCTCATCGTTGGCGTGGTCAAATCTGGAGCTATGGTTTTACGGCCCCATGCCAATGCTGACGCAAAGCACTTTATACCTACTACCAGGTCGTACTAATAGGGAACTGCTGCCATCTGTCTGTGAAACGTGTAACTATGTTCTGTGCGTGATTAGTATATTGTTTGTGTATTGTGTAGTGTTTACGTGGCTGAGATTGCGGACCGTCCCGGCATTCGCCTTAATGGCTACGGAAAACCGCAGTGAGGACGGCCGGTACGTAGGGTAGGGGAGGGGAGGGGAGGGGGGACCTGGGCTCATGCCCCTTCCCTTTGTACCTCCCAGATCTAACACGCGGAGGCTCAGCGCACTGAGCCACACTGGTGTGTTACCATTTGTATGTTTAAGTTCACATATGCCACCGTGTAAGCATCGAATGACAACCAGTATCTTTATATATAAAGATGAATGTATGTTTGTTTGTTTGTTCTTCATACAAATCCACAGTTTTCATCCGATCTCGATAAAACTTTGCACACTTATCCTTTGAAACAAGGAGAAAAATACTGTCTACATTTGGTTGAAAAATTATCTGTATAAATAACACATGTTGTGTCATAACTTCGAAATACGGCGATAGACAGACACGTTGGATGTGGACGTCTCCAGACCGTGTTTCCGGGTAGTGAACTGGCAGCTCAGTGGCTAAAGAGCTTGCTTACGAACGTCGTGGTCTCCGGTTCAAATCTCCGAGGAGGCTAAGATTTTTGAAAATTGTTTTTCATCGTAAGAGTCAGGCCTGGGCCGTAGGTTATTTGGATTGAATGTTAAACTGTAGATACAGTATTATAAAGTTAGGGGTGCAATGCGAGGCAAATCGTAGGTAGTCTTGCAATTTTGTAGGTGTACACTTTTTTACGTTATAATGATCCCTCAGGTGTTGTTCGCAGTCAGTGTGTGAGTGTGAACCACAGTAATACTAATGTAAATACGGAAGTAAGTCTCTGTCTTTTTGTTACGTTTTGACGACTATATGGCTATATCGTTGTGATGGAATTTTGTAAGGAAAGCTGTATGAAGGGGACAGGATATTTTTTCCAGTATGATTAACAGTTGTAGTCACGAAATTTTGAAATCTTATCGAATAGTGACAGAAATATGTTGGAAATTGATTCTCTTCAAGAGGCAGGTTCGACGGTAGAATGATATAGTGATAGCTTTCCTGTCATATTATGCCGACTCGATATTGTTTGGGATCAATCCTTCGTTACCAACAACTTTTTATATTTAATTCTGGCAAAAAAATTCTTAATCCACGCGTACGAAGTCGCGGGTACGAGGCTAGTATCTTATATGATCGTGTAGGAACTAGCACTGTTTTGGATCATTCTTTTCGTGTTAACATTAAATTAATAATTTTTTTTTACTAAACAGAAACGTATTGCGGATCTTGAAGATAAAGAAGTAAATAGTATATTAATAGACTAGGTTTGTAAATTGTGTGGGGTCCTTGCTTTGAGCAGCGCTACAGAACTCTGTAGTTTATTAGTTGCCGACCCCGGCAGCGTAGGAGTAGCGTGCTTGGTTCGCGTTGCGGGGATCACCGGTTCGAGTCCGGCCGAGGGCATGGGTGGTTTTAATTAAATGTCTTGTGTCGTCCTTACAGAAGCTGAGAAATAATCACGCTGGAATGAAACGTATGCATTGTAAGAGAAACACACACGTTGAACTGGTTGTATGGCCAACATTGCCAAACGCCATTTAAATAATAATAATAATAAAAGTTATTGGTTTATCTTTTCGCCACCTGCACCGCCACCACGCAAATTGTGCTTTTGTTCTCTTCCGATTGAATACTGTGCGTTTGTTCGTCAGCGATGCAGTCTGTACACAAGAATTTAGCAGTGAAGAAGCTGAAGGAGTTACTGTTTAAAGACGGAGCATTAATCTGTCGAAGTGCACTAAGCAGGAATTGACTTACAGGTCAGAATTCACAACATTAAAGTCAATTAAGCCTTGTAGGTACGTTATTTTGAGCCTCTCGCCGACGTTTTGATCCACGTTTTGAACGGCTTGAAATCATTTTAAACTATAAATGTCTGATTTTAGGTCAAAGTGTTTTTTATCACCGTTTTAGAAGAAATTTTTAGTTGTATTTACAGGTTATACAGGAGAGAAAAACTCCTGAACATCAAGATTGTTTGAACTTGAGCTTGTTCTTCTGTGTGCTAATTTCCCCAAGATTGACTTAACGAGTTGCGTGCCGATTCTAAAAATAAATCTTTGATCTTTCATGAAGATAATATTAGGCATTTGTTGTTTTGTTCCCTTTGTTAAGTTTAAAAGATCGGTCCATGTTTTTATCTTCCTGTAAACGTTCACATGGATTGGAAAAAAGTATTTCTAAACGTTATTTCTGTCACAGAACATAGCAGAAAAAGGCAAACAATACACAGCAATTCAATGTTATGTTGTCGTAATATAAGCACATCTACAACATAAATAATTGATTTATAGTACAGGCGCATACGAGGTTGATAAAATCACCTCATTCTTCTAATTCAAAGCGTGAAAGTCAAGCAACCGCTTACCACAACTGTCAAACGATGAATTAAAATCAGATTCAGCAAAATGACTACACGCTCGGGCGCACTTCGATGGAGTTTTTCCATGCTGCAGTTGTGTAACACACCGCTTTCGCTGGTCTTTATCTTTGGCAAAATCGTGATAATTGAGGCCCTTATCTTTCACCGAAATCGCTGGACAACCCCATACGTAACTATTTACCCGCGTAATTCCGTTTTTAATAAGCCTTGTAGTGACGATAGTACATGTAAACACAATATTAGAGCGCAACCGAAAGTTGAGAATACCACATTCCGGTGGCCATATTGAAGTTGCAAAGCTCTATACGGAGGCTGCGAGCGACAAAGTTGGCTGCCCACGGAGGGTGTGTCTGCCAGGAGGAGGCAGTATCTGGGTCGACGATCACAACATACGCCCAGAGATGCTGACACAATCGCTGGAGAATACTAACAAAGAGATTCCACAAGTATCCACCTCACATTTTAATAATAGGTGATTTCGGGTGTAACATCTACATCTACATATATACTCTGCAATTCACAAAATTGTGGGTGGCAGAGGGTGCTCAGCACCAAAGCTAATCTCTTTGCTGTGCATTCCAATCCCTAATGGTAAGAGGGAAAAAAGAATTCATATAAGAATCAGTCCGGCACCTTATTTCTCTAATTTTATCTTTCCTGTCCTTCCGACTCAAATAGGTTGGTGGAAGAAGTATTTCACTACACTCAAAAGTGAAAGTGGGAGTACGCATGTTTTACAATAAGTTTAAACGAAACGTGTGTCGTCTATCTACCAGAGACTCCCAACCTAATCTACTAATCAGTTCTGTACCGCTTTCATAAGGACTGTAGCAAGCGGTCACGAATCGAGCGGCTCTTCTCTGTAGTTTCTCTATACTTTCGATCAATCCCTTACGAAACGGGTCTCAAATGGCACAACAATAATCCAAATGTGGACGCACAAGAGATTTGTACGCTATCTCCTTTGTTTGTTCATTACAATTTTTCAAGATTCTACCTATGAATCGCAGCCTAGAATTTGCTCTACCTACTAACGAATTAATGTGTATGTCCCATTTCATGTTCCTTTGTACTGTTACTCCCAAATATTTCATAGAATCAACCATATCAATAACTGAGCTGTTTACCTCGTATTTCTGAACAATCGGATTCTTTTTTTTAGTTGTGCTCATTGTCTTGCACTTTTTACAATTTAGAGTAAGTTGACACTCAGCACACCAAGCCAAAATAACATCCAGATCGCGCTGAATTTCTAAGCAATCGGCCAAATTTCTTACTTCCCTATAAATAACCGCATCACCAGCAAACAATCTAAAAAGGCTTTTCACTTTGTCTCCGAGATCGTTTATAAAAATTAAGAAAAGAAGTGGTCCTATTACACTTCCTTGAGGTACACCCGATGTAACATCTAGATTAGTAGAACTCTCACCTTCAACGACAACATACTGCGACCGACCAGTTAGAAAATCCTTTATCCATTCACAAAGCTGATCCGATATACCATACGCTCGAAGCTTCGCTAAAAGGCGGTTGTGTGGCACAGAGTCAAAGGCTTTCTGGAAATCTAAAACGACGAAATGTTTATAGGTGTGCGGACAGGTATCATATATGCACTACTACTTGTGGCCAGCCCACATACTTGTCGCTACTCCTCTTCAGTGCCTTAATATGGTTATTGAGTTTATAAGAGTTGGTGGAGGTAATCTGGACCGTGTTGGATAGGAACTGGAATACTGTTTGCTCTGGAGAGGATTTTACAGATTCGTTAGTAACAGTCGCCACCAGGGGATCGGGAAGATATTCACGATTGCCAGTGAAAATACATGTCCCTTGCTAGTTGCTTCTAAAGAAAGTTTGTTAATATGGAGAAGGTAAATTTTGAACTATTTATTTGAAACACACGATTCCAGGCCAGCACCAGTCGCGCATTATAAGATAAAGTCAGGCATCGTACGATAATTCGAGGACCGCTGGTTAGTAATTAGAGAGTTAGAGGAACAACATTTTCACTACTTGTATATCACTCTACACCAACTGTATCATGGCGGCAAACACACCAGAGACAATATGTGCTTCTAGCCCTTGCAGCCAACCATAACTCTTTCTAGTCATCACATGACAGTATTGGCCAATCATGTGTTTCTTTGTCACATTTTACACCAGAGACCATTCCCCACTGCAGCCAGTCCACTCCATTCCACTCTTTCTCTCGCTAGCTAACGTATTCTCTGCCTGTTTGGTTCCTGTACCAAAATCGTTTGTCAATTCTTCGCTCTCAAGACTCTCGTTACACAGGCTAAAAACAAAGTTAGGCATATTTTTTTATCTCAGGAAAAGGTATTAACGGGTGTGATAGCCTCCCAAAGTTTGGTGTGTCGAGTAAGAATTTCGTTTTTTTCATTTGAAAAAGTAATCAGTTTCGACTATTTTTTTTTTTTTTTTTTAAGTAGCCTATCTGATTTTATAGCCCGCCACGTAGACTCAAATCGTTGAAGTGTCGTGATGGTATCCGGTGCCTGACACGGAGTTAGCCGGTTTACGTTCTGGTGGTGAAAGAAATTTTCATCACGACTTGGCCGGCAGGGTAGGAGAAAAAGCGGTGCACAATTCCTATTTACCAGATTGTGCGCCAGAGTCCTGGGCAATGTTGCCAACTTAGCGATTTTGTCGCTAGATTTAGTGAATTTTGAAGTTCGACAGCGACATTCTTAAATATTTTATCGCTGAAAAGAAATTTGGTGATTTTTAATGATATTCAACCTTGCACAGTTTCGGAAAATATACTCGCTTCGTTTCAACTACATTATTTGGGAAAAAATGTGTCTTTTGAGTGTGGAAAACACTCTGCGCCAGGGCAAAGATAACAAAATAGTAAATCTTTCCTCAAAACTCGGATTTGATGACGAAAAAAAATTGACAAACCCCTACAGCAATGGCATGGTATGATGGCATGGTGGAACGCTACAAACAATGTCATTGAATTTTGGGCTGAAGTTCGAAAATACAAGAATGCCGCTGGAATAACTACAATTCTATAGTTATCTGATTTAGCCGTATTCGCTTTATCACTTCCTCACTCAAATGCCGCAGTAGAGAGGATTTTCAGTGCAAGAACATTGTTAAAGACAAATTGAGAAATTGGATGGCTGTAAATACTCTTAATAGCATTCTTTCTGTAAGGAATCAGTTAAAAATTGTGGAAAAATCTGTTGCTGTTACGAATTTCCGTCTGATGTGATTGCTGCAGTTGGTAAAGATGCTAAATATTCTTTTAAAACTGAGACTGGCGATTTATGTCATCTTTCCACATGTGCAAGTTCAGCAACTCCAGCGATAGACCAAGACGATGAAGAAGAAGTACTGATTGAAGAATTTGTTGTCGATTTTTAATGCAATATTATGTTGAATTTAATGAAAACACTAATTACTAAAATATTTTTATATTACTTACTTTACCATTTTCCTTTATTTTATTTAGCGATTTCTAGCGAATCTTTTAGTTCTAAATATCCCGTAATCTAGTGAGTTTTTAGACCGGGTCTAGCGACTTTTGTTTTCGTAAGGTGGCAACACTGGTCCTGGGTTTAATCCTAAACCTCTCCGCAGGGCGCATGAAGTGAGGGCATTCGACACTGTTGGTGGGTATTCGGTGACTTTCAGAGTAGACATGAATGGTGATGTTCCGATACCATCAAAGTATCGATACCTATTCAAATGAGTAGTACTCAAATTGCCTTAAGATACTTACTCATATCGATAATTTTTTTAATTAATGTCGAGATGTAAGAATATACGTGACATTTTGCTTAATTATTTATTTTATTTGCCTAGTGTAATAAAATCAAATAAATTATAGTAAGGGGCACATAGTAAGCAAACTTTGAAGGTTTTGTCTTATCTTTAAATACTTATTTATTATAATTTTAACACTTTTAAACAAAAAAAGTTCGCTTTTGGAAGGTTTTGTTATAAAGCAATTGTTCCAAATATTTTGGGGGCAACTTGTTTCTTGTGTTTGTCATTGTCTCACCTGCCTTAGAAAACAGATTCACTCGGTACTGACGTTGCTTCAACAATAAGATACCGAGCGTGGCGGTGTAACGGTTAGCGTTCTGGCCTCGCATTCGGGAGGACGGCGGTTCGAATCCCCGTCCGGGCATCCAGATTTAGGTTTTCCATTTTTTCCCAAATCACTCCAGGCAAATGCCGGGATGCTTCCTTCAAAAGGCCATGGCCAAATTCCTTCCCATTCCTTGCCCCTCCATTCTTTCCCGTCTCTAAAGACCTCACTATTAAGAGACATTAAGAAGTTAAAAAAAAAGTTTTCCGTGCTGTTTAATCACTAAATGTAATTGGTCTTTATCTATTTAATAGGAGCGGTCCATTAGTGCCTGCTTTGGAATGTGATAGTCTCCAGTTCGATTTCCGATACCGGTCGGAATTTTAATAGGCGCCGATCCTCTCACAAAACTGATCGGGATTCAACTTTAAACCATAAGTCCCGGAGAAAGTAGCCGTTTTACCGCTACACATTCACTTTACTCATCCTTTGGGAGGTTTCAACCATGCTCCAGATCGTGATCTATTTTAAGTATTAGTGGACAGTGAGGTGTTTGGAATCGTGATAAGATTATTGAGAAGAAACTGGAAGAAAACTAGGGGTTGCAAATTTTGTGGTTGCCAGAGGGTGTTTTACACCTAAACCAACTCTGTGCATCTCGAATAGCCCGAGGAAAGAAAGAATACGTATTCGCATCAGTATAGCATCTTATATCTTTAATCTTATCTATCCTGTCGTTGCGACCTAAATTGCTTGGTGGACAAATTATTTCATTGCAACCGAGCGTGGTGGTGTAACGGTTAACGTTCTCGCCTCGCATTCGGGAGGACGCCGGTTCGAATCCCCGTCCGGGCATCCAGATTTGGGTTTTCCATGGTTACCCAAATCACTCCAGGCGAATGCCTTGATGCTTCCTTCAAAAAGGCCATGGCCGAATTTCTTCCCATTCCTTGCCTCCCTATCCTTTTCCGTCTCTAAGGACCTCGCTGTCAAGAGACGTTAAGCAGTTAAAAAATATTTCATTGCACTCGTAAATTAAAGAAGACTTTCGGAAATTCGCCAACAAATTCAGACAAAACCGACGTCGTCTGCCTGCCAGGCAAATCAAGTCCTATCTATGTATCATATCATTTGTCACCATTTTGTAATGGCTGTAGCTAGTAGTCACAAATAAAGCAGCTCTGCTTTGTACTTCCTCTAACGCGTCGATCAATCCCTTGCGATAGGAATGCCAAACTCCACAACAGTAATCCAGATGTGGATGCACGAGAGCTTTATTTCCTTTGTATTAGCATTGCAGTTCTTCAAAATACGATCTATGAATCTTAACCTAGAATTAGCTTTACCCACAACGGAAGTCGCTTTGAGGACGAGCTATAGTGATATCTGGGAAACATATAAAACCGCTTCCCTTGTATTGTAATCGTTGAGGTGTGTGGGTGCAGTGAGGTCTGCCCGCATGCAGCCAGGCAGGCAGGCGAGGTCGCGGAAGTGAATACTTGTAGAGGTCAGAGTGTGCAGGGCTCCATCAGGGTCTCTTAACCCGGGGCCACAGCTCCCACACATGCGCATGATACTCTACAGTCTGAGAAGTCAATCTGGACCCATAAGTTCAAATTTTATTAGAGCTGTTTCGATCCTATTGTTGAGAACAGGTAGTTTCGGGTGAATGCAGATACCATTCATTTAGAGTCTCGTCGTTTTTCTTATACAGTTGGCTCTCAAAGCTGTTCTCGTATCCTTCATGTCTCGGTGCATTCTTTATCTCCGTGAATGGAGTTGGTGTGACGGCGAAAATCTCAGACTATGGCGATTATACCCCATTTTTTTTTTGTTTTAAATATTTATTATGATTTTGTTTTTGTCATTCCCGGTGTCATATTGTCTACGTATTCGATGATATATGAGAAATCGAGTTGGAGAAAGTTGGTAACATTGCGAGTAGGCTGCCTTTTTTTCTCCTTTTATTGGTGATATGTCGATTTAATTAACCGCAGAATTTTATTTTATTTTGAGAATGAGAATTAGTTTGAATCTTTTTGTAAAACAAAAAGTTAAGTTTAACCCATTCCGAAGATCGTTACTCTATTCCCTAAATTTCTTTTACATTTTATTTCAAGAAAAAAAAAGTTTGAGATTTATTAGTCAGACATAAAGTGAACTTACCCATACAGAGAAATTCTCTCCATGTAGCTTTTTAATATTTTAGTTGCAGTCATTTAAATTCACATTAAATTTAGTGCGTTAAATATTCACAGTAATTTCAAGAGCCAGCAAGTTTATATTTACTCTTAATATGGACTTAGGAAACTGAATTGCGAAGAAGAATTGGCTTTCTTCCACCGTTGATTTATTCGGTTCTTTTGACTGTCGTGTTGCTTGACCCATGACTCATCATTAGTGATGACAGAGGTCAGAAAGCCATCTCGTCTCTCTTCAGCCTCTCTGCAAGTTGCTATGCTTCTGCGCATCGTTGAATTATTTCACTATTGATTTTGCACGTAATTTACTAGTGTTAAAATTTTCCTTTCCGTTTCTATAGCTCTGTACAGTTGCTGCGAAATGCATCTGATGGACGACAATTTCATCTGCTGTTTGAAAGATTTTAACAATTTCTTTACGGTTAGTTAGTTGACTGGTGTTGATTCTCTATTAAATCATTGTACCCAATAGAAGTCTTGTGGTTGCTTCGGTATAAACTTGAAAATACTACACTCTGTGGGCAATTGTTTAAATCATTTCGGGAAGAGTGTAATCTTTCAAAAAATTGTTATTTGCTTGGTTATTCTGTTTGAAGAGATTCCACGTAAAGTTGGGAAAGTATAACGTCCGTAGGTGATAGATAATTGCAGTGTATTCATTGTTATCACTTCTTTTGTCACTTTGTCTTGTTTACGTTTATGAACGGAGCGAGAGTCACAAGTTCAACGAGTTCGACCTATCTATTCACCTGAACTAGTTTCTCAACTCTAAAATTTTACTTGTAAGGGCAGGATGTCGTGAATTCGTCTGGGAGAACTCATCAAATGGGGCTTCACTGATTAGAAGCGATAGAATTGAGAGCACTAAATTTTAACGGAATTCGATTCACCCAGTCTTCTGATGTCCGTCTTCTTTTAACGGAAATAGCAATTTTACTACCTGACTTCGTGATAAAAGAGCATTGACGTGAACACTATGGGTGTTGCTGCCATAACACATTATACTGTTCCATCACTGTAAATTTATTTTCGTATCTCTGACGTGAACCAAAAAGAGAAATGTCTATGTGATCATAGCGTGTGTGAGGATAGAAGTGGCTTTGTCCCTCGTCCGTTCTATTTGTGGTGTGGACCCGCCTTCCCTCTTCCGGTAGTAAACAAGCTCCCGGCGCCTTGCCGTCTGCGACAAACTCGCCAGCTTCTGCACAAGTTTCATCGTCCAGCTCCTCGGAAAAGTATCCTCTATTAATATCATCATACACATTTATTAAAGAAAATAGCCTTTAATATCAATCCTCATAGACAGTCCTACATTCAGGTTTGTTATTATGGAGATACCAGACTCCATACCTGGTGCAGCCAACCAGATTCATGTTTACTGAAATCACAGTCAGAGATGATTGCATCATAAAGACCGCAGCCACTTTCCTTCCTTTCCTTTGTCAGAAATCCTATTCCTCTTCAAATGATCCCACTGTCGACAAATAAACATGTTTTTTCAGTCTTTCGTTTCTCAGCATTGTCGTCTCCGTTTTCCGTATTAGTTTCTTTCTATTGACTCTCTATTCGACAGTATTGTGGGCTGATTTTTCATGGGCTACAGTTACTGAACAAGAAATTCAAGGAGTAAATGGACATTTAAATACAAACGTTTGAAGTATTTTGTTCAGTTTGTATTTTAGACACCACGTCTACCCCAGAGAATACAGCATCTATAGTAACAGAATGCTAATCTTGGTCACGATGTAGCAATGTCTGTCACGTTGTGACGTCACGCTTTCCGCCTTCGCTGTCCAACATAAAACTACTAGAGAGGTTATGAGTGATATTTAATAACATATCAATTTAGCCAAACTTCAGCGAAGAAAACACTGAAAGAAATGTATGTATTGCGTGTAAATTAACATATTAATATTATTGGTGGCGTTTTGTTTATTTCTATTCGTTCGAAGCAGACGTTTTTGATAAATTCTTATTGGTTCGAAGCAGGTGATTTCGATAAATTATTAACCCACAGATATGTAAGATAAATGCTTTAATTTTCGGGCAACTATGTTAGCGGAAGGTTTGATTAGATTGAAATTTAACCTGGATCAGAATGACAATTGGTATTTAACGTTACAGCAGAGGGCCGTTCAGTTTGACACCAGTGGTAGGTAAATTAATGGAGAGATTAATATGCAACCATATTAGGGGTGTCTGTGAGGAAAGTAAATGGTTTTCAAGTCGGAAACATGGCTTTAGACAAGAATATTCGTGTGAATCTCAGTTAGTAGGATATATGCACGATATTTCTGATGAAATGAACAGGGGAGGTCAAGTTTATAGTGTGGCACTAGATCTTTCAAAGGCCTTTGACAGAGTGAGCCTTAAAATGGTTCTAAATAAGGTAAAAACTATTGGAGCTGATAAAAAGGTGATTTGCTGAGTGGAAGAATTCCTAAAATGTATAAAGCAAAAAGTTAGGGTAGGAAATGCAATATCAAAAGAAGTAGAAGTGAACATGGGAGTCCCACAGGGTAGTTACTGGGTCCATTGTTATTCACACACGCTCCGGTGGCAATGTCCGTACACCCCACCTTCCCATGTACTTTTTTTTCCTTACCCCCTACCTACTCCTGCCCTTTACGAATTTCAACTGTTTATTATTTCCGTTGGTAATTTATTCGAGTCCCACCCCCTTTCGCCTGAAAGTAAGCATTGAACAAACCAAACACCTGTCTTCTGTCTTCCAATTACTCCAAACCCATCTGCTTCAATAGATCATTTACTGATTGCATTCTGATGTATTTTTCCGTATTGCAAGCTTATTCACGTGCGTTCAACAATGGAACGTTGTTTGTTTATTTATTTTAATTTTTTTACTTACCGCTTTACGCCTCGTCGACAGCTAAGGTCATTAGAGGCGGGTGGGACTGGGGGCAAGGAACGGGAAGGAATTCGGCCATGGCCTTTTTGAAGGAAGCATCCCGGCATTCACCTGGAGTGATTTGGGGAAACCATGGAAAACCCAAATCTCGATGCCGGACGGGGATTCGAACCCGCGTCCTCCCGAATGCGAGGCCAGAACGTTAACCGTTCACCCACCACGCTCGGTGGAACGGTGCTCACTGATACTCTGCCGCTGACTGCCGTTCATCTGAATAAGATTTCTAGGTGGCATTAGTACTGAAGCGTCTTTAATGTTAGAGGGTTATAGATATACTGCACGAAGTAAATGAGACAACATTCTTAAACCTTAAACATCTCCCCATTGTGTATGGAGTGGGGTCGTATGATACTTCTGAAATTGATTCGTCTATAGATATCTGTCGTATTATCAGCCGTTTAAAACGATACCGTCTTGTCCCTTTTTCCATCTTCAGAGATAGCTCGAATAACAAACTTCAGTTAAGCAAAATACTAATTGATAATGTTTACACATAATAACACCAGTATCTTTGATGTAGACCGTGGCCATTCTGCCTATGTATCATTTGTCTTAGCGTGACAAAAGCGCACTGTGGTAAAAGCGCACAACACAAGCTCAACTGCAGGTAGGCGAGGGTAGGTATAACCACCCACTCTCGCCTACCTGCAGTTGAGGATTCCAAGAAAAATTCTTCCCTAAATATCCAGCACAGCTCATCTGTTTAGGCTCTTATTACTTTCGTATCATTCGTACAGTGAAGTTTAATGGCAGCAGTGCCACTTGTGCTACACAGTTCTAGTATGAAAGTATTTGTACTGTTTTGTCATGGAAGTGCTAACAACTAATAAGAGTAAATCTGCGTGCATTATAAAGGTTATTCTTGTCGGGAATACAGAAGTAAAGAAGATGGGCTAACGCTATGGCGGTGTTGTGGAACGCTCAAAACGAAAAATCGGGAAGTTTTAGGTACAACTGAACATTCATGTGAAGCAGTGGACACAGTTCGCTTGAGAGTTGTAAAAAGAAGAAATCATGCGAAGAAGAGGGCCCGCCAAAAAGACACGTCCATTTCTAAAATTTACACTGGAGAACTGGGAGACTTACACAGTAAAGGCTACGAATATGTAGCCGAATTAGCCCACCAGATGACTGTAAAGAGGACCTTATTTCGACGGAGAAGCAAAGCTCGTGGGAATGGAAAGGAACCGAAGAGCCGAGACGAAGTAGTAGCGGCTAGCTATTTGACATCACATTAGTATGTTCCATTTAGAATGTTAACTGCTAAACCGTGATGGGTCGATATTTTACAATACTCGGAACTAAAAACGGTAAAGAAATACAATTTATTCCGTATTTACATGGTAGATTGGCAATTTTTCAATCTCTCAAATCAGTTTTCGATAGTTGTGTTGCATGAAAAATTGGTCTTTAATCGCCCGCCAATAAAACCTAAGTGCTCACCTAGCCTTGGCCGTCAGGGCTTCACTTTGCGTTTTTTCTGACGTAACCGTGTTTCCAGGAAGGTAGAGGATTATAGACCGTCCTTCCAAGTTCCAGGAAGGGAACCCTTGTGCGGTTATGTCACCTGTGCGCTTTTAGTCGGTCACTGACAATTACATGTTCCGCGGATTTTTTTTTTTTTTTTTTTTTTTTTTATGGCATTTGGCAACGGATGCCATACAGCCAGCTCAATGTAATTATTATTGCTTTCAGTGTATAAGTCGTCATCCAGTATATATATTGTATTTTTCCAATGTGTGTACGCCACAGGAAGGACGGACAGGAGGACATTCACACAGACACACAACACTTAACATCCATGCCCGCGGCCGGATTCGAACCGGCGGTCTTCGGCACGCGGATCTAGCACTCTAGCCCCTACGTTACCTAGGCCTTCTGCGTATTGGTGGAGCGCAGAACACTAACGACAAATAAAATTAAATTCGTGTGTGTGTGTGTGTGTGTGTGTGTGTGTGTGTGTGGAGACAGAATTACTAGTTGGTTCAGTCTTTTTCGTGGCTGGAACTACTACGGACATTCAAACCGTGGACCCTGAAATTGCGAAGCATGCGTCTTAACAGTGAGATAATAGATCACTCAACATAGACATTTAAATATATATATATATATGTATATGTATAAATTCATCTTAAAGCAACCTAAGCTTGAATTAGCGTGTTGAATATTGTGCACAGTACCGCAGATTGTTGGAAAGTCACAAAAAACTGGAGTTTCGATTACATTTCTTGTAGCTAAGATGTCAGAAAGCTGGAATTGTAATTAAAATATTTCTCAACCTCATCCTCTATTCCTTTAAGGCATTCACTCAGTTTAAAGGCCGTTGCAGAACTTACCGTTCATAAAACGAGGTGATATAGTCCGATATCTTTGTATCCCAGCGATCCTGTTGGATTTCCAGTCCGCCCATGTACATTTCCTTTTGTTGGTCGTCATAAAAAGTCGAGAGTTGTAGCGACCTCGATGTCCCCAAACCTACCAGCTTACGCGATTCGGTCGCGGCTCCGTATATGAACCGAGGTCAGTGTTTGGAATGCTGGCTCCTTATTAGTCTCCAGGTTCGAGTCCCGCCCATGCTTCTTCTCAAATTGCTGACAATGTGTGGAAGTAATATCAATCAACAGTACCCTACCGCATCTCACCAAATCACATTCAAAAGAACGGATAGGTTAAAAAAATCTCATGTCAACTTTTTACATCATTTTTCTCCACTTATTACACATCAAAATAATACATGAATGTATCAAATAAATTTAGTTATTTAAAAATTGAAAATATAAGGTAAATCTCATGTGTGTAAGATGGAGAGCGGGGGGAGGGGGGGTGGCGGTGGCGGGGAGGAGTATTAAAATTTAAGAAAAAACACCTTATGTAATTAATGGAAGTCTCCTAACCAATCACAAAAGATTATGCTAGAAGCAAATTACTTCCATTTCCGAATTGCTAAGCATCAACTTAACAGCCACCATTTGGCATCGAGTGACCTTCTTCTTACAGAATATTTTAAACTAGCCAATGATGGTCTGGGATAGTTATTTGGAAAGCTTCGTTGCCAACCTCTTTCTTAAAGATTTGCGCTACATTGCTCTAAATAGCTCTCTCACTGTCTATGCAGGGAAAATTGACTTCGGTAGAGCCAGAACTTCTCTTCTTTGTCAGCTTCCTGATTGGCATGTACCGAGCGTGGTGGGTGAGCGGTTAACGCTCTGGCCCCGCATTCGGAAGGACGCCGGTTCGAATCCCCGTCCGGGTATCCAGATTTGGGTTTTCCATGGTTTCCCCAAATCCAGGCGAATGCCGGGATGCTTCCTTCAAAAAGGCCATGGCCGAATTCCTTCCTATTCCTGTTCCCCAGTCCCAACCCGCCTCTAATGACCTCGACATTGATGAGGCGTAAAGCCACAAGTTAAAAGAAAAAAGAAGTTATTGATATGTGGTGTTCTCCACGTGACTGAGGTAGGAAGTCGCCTGTTGGAGGTTGTTGGAACCTTACAATTCTATGCAGAAAATTGGGTAATTAAGTTTTGTCGTTTTTAGTAATTTAATTAAAACCTGGTAATATCTTCTGTGATATATGTATAAACGAGTTAATCTGTAAAAAGTTCCATTTTAATTATAACACTATTTACTCCCTTCAGATAATAACTATTCCCAATTAAGTGTATTGTTATAGTCCTCACTAACTTAAATCGTGCATATTTATTACAGAAAGTGAAAATGTAGTAAAATATGATGTTTTTTGTGGACGATTCTGGAATCCACAGAATAACACAAGAGTTTGTCCCTCAGACTTTGCATTTGCCTAAAAATAGACAAATAATATTCCGTGAACTAATTACGGAGAAAAGGTAACCTAGTTAATTAAATAGCAATCCTACACCTTGTGCTCGATTCAAGGTTTTCTGACTCGATTCCCGGTGTTGAATGAAATTTTCACCCATCTGAATCTGGAAAGCAGACCCAGTGCTGCACAGTTCCTAAGGAACAAACCAGATATTAAAAGCGTTATTTAAATTCAGATCCTCTTTGTATTCCCACTATAGTGAGCGACATACGGCGCTGTTAATGATAATTTCCAAGTCCAATGGGGATTTTATGCGTCACGCCCCTCTGGCCATTTCTTCACACCTAACAGGTACCGATCGTGGTGGGTGAACGGTTAACGCTATGGCCTCGCATTCGGGAGGACGCGGGTTCGAATCCTCGTCCAGGTATCCAGATTTGGGTTTCCCATGGTTTCCCCAAATCACTCCAGGCGAATGCCAGGATGCTTCCTTCATGGCCGAATTGCTTCCCGTTCTTTGTCCCCAGTCCTATCCCGCCTCTAATGAACTTAGCCGTCGACGAGGCGTAAATCCACAAGTAAAAAAAAAAAAAAATTAACAGGTGCAGCCACCTACACACATCCGAGGAAATCTATAGAAACTGATGATTCATAAAATCTGCTCTTCTAACAGGACAATGTCACCAGCAAATCGTAGCGTATTGATTTTTTTCCCCCTTGAGCATGTATGTCACATTCAAATTTCTCTTTTACTTTCCTTATTGCTTCCGCTGCATACAAGTTGAAGAATAATGGGGATGGACTATACCTTTGTCTCACACCCTTTTTAACTGATGCATGTGTCTCATGATTCTCTACTTCGATTGTAGTCACTTGATTCTCACACAGAATACAAAGTATTTTTCTATTTCGATATTTTAAACCTTATTTCTTTAAAAATTTTAACATCTTGTCCAACCTAACATTTTCAAAACCTTTTCTTAATAAAAAAAAAATCCATGAAAGTTCCTTTGTTTTTACAAAACCCTTTCTTAATAAAAAAATGCTATCTAAAGTACCTTTGTTTTTCCTGATTCGCCTTTCAAGTATTAATGTGAAAGCCAAAATCGCTTCTCCTATTATCGATTTTTCGTAAATCCAAACTGATCTTCACCTACTATCTCTTCCACTACCCTTTCAATTCTTCAGTATACTATCCTTGTCAGTAACTATGAAGCATGTGATGTAAGACTTATGGTGCGGTAATTCTCACATCTGTCGGCTTCTGCTTTCTTTTATTAATCAGTTGGAATCTCTCCTGTTTGATATCAGTTTGAATAATGTTTGGATTCCTTCTTCACCCAGGGATTTCAGAAGTTCTGCAGGAATATCACCAATTCCAACGGCCTTTATTTGATTTCAGATCTTTCAAAGCTCTGTCAAATTCTGTTCTTAAAATAGGATCTCCCAACTCATCAATGCCGACATCACTCACTTTTCCAGAGCACTGTTGTTTAAACCATCCCCATCATACAGTTTCTCTATGTATTCCTTCCATCGATCAGCTTTATCTTCTGGCTTCCCATCAGCGGCCTCAATGTTTATAGATCTTTCCTTAATTTCTCCAAAATTCTGTTTGATCTTTGTATACGATAATTTTCTTTTCTATGCACTTTTTTACAACTACTCTTCTTTGGATTTTTTTGCATTTCCTGTGTATTTTGATTTATAAAATGTCTGTACGGTTCTCTTCTTGCTTCATCCTTAGCATTTTTGTGTTTTTTCCTCTGATCCAACAACTCCAATGTTTCTTCTTTGATCTAAGATTTTCAAAAGGCTTGTTGCCTCAAACTTAATATTTCTTTGCCATCTTTGATTGTTTCTCCCTTCAGTGCGTTACATTCGCCCTCAATTGTACTCATTTTGGAGTTATTTCTTACTTAGACCCACCTCTACAGACTCTGCAAATTTTCTCTCCTGTTATTAAAAGTAGCATAAAAGTTGGTGTGTTTAGTCACTTGATTCACTACTGGTACTATCACTTCCCTGCATGCCTTTGTGTCTGCAGAAGATATATGATTACACTTCTAACAATAAGTTACATTGCGACAATCGGTATCATGTTTTATGGCGCGTTTCCACTGATGCAACAACGAGCGACATGTAGCATGCGGCACGCGTTATTTTGTTGCTACATGTCGCCGTGCGTCTTCATACTTTGTCGCATGTCGAATGTCGCCCAAGAATCTGTTGTCAGTTGTCACTTGCTACTTGTCGCCGTTGCTTGTAGCATGCGGCAAAAGCATTTCAAGTTATTCCGCAGCTGTTTGCCAGCAGCGTGCGTCGTGTCATCTGAAGCAGTGGCAGCTGCTGCTTATTGGATCCTCGCAAACAGTAATAAAGGAAACAAAACTGAATACGCATTGGTGGTGTTTTGATGGGGATGCTAACTATTGTTTCTTGTATGCCAATATTGCTTGTCAAATGAGAATTTCATACGGACTATTGTTTCGCCAAACTTTATTTTACTATGCCTCTCCCTGGAAGTAAATTGTTATCTCCTTACGTTTAGAAGACGCATTTCCCCTACAGGCACACATTATGAAGCGTTATCCATGCGTCAAGAAAAAGATTCTAAGAATTTTAGCTGTCGCCTCAACACCAAATCACATGTACAATATCTACGTCCACGACCGAGAACCAAATTTGAACAATTTTTTACACTATCGGACAATGAAGAGCCAAAGTACAGTGTGGAGTAGAATATTTAATGAACCTTTGAATGGCACATTTCTACTGATTGGAGATGACGAAAAAAGAAAAATTTTAAATTTCGCCTAAAAATTGGCAGCTATTAAATTACATTATGCGAGCCAAATTACGCACAGAAAACGTATATTGAAATTCCATTACCTATTTTTTTAGGAAACTTATAACTGTTGGAAATTTCTATCGTCAGATTTTCTGTAAATTGGTTACAATTACAGAGAAAATGAAGAAAAACGTGCGTGTAAAAAAACTGCTGGAATGCAAGAAAAAACACCAAAGAGTCTAATTTTGTTTCCAAACAAAGCAGTGCAACTAAATACGAAATTGTGCATAAATTTGATCGTTAGTAGCGGGGATAATACACAAAAATCGCCTCACGATGAAATTAGACAACAAATATTCGATCTGTGTTCACGAAATACCTCTGCGTTGGGTGTTTTTCTTCTGGCTATTCGGCTAATCTACATCGAGATCATTAGAGATGAGAGAGGATTTTGCGTGGGGGGGGGGGAGGAACGGAAAGGAATTCAACCACGGTCTTTTGAAGGAACAATTGCGGCACTTGCTTGAAGTAATCCTTGGAAATAACTGAAAGCCGAAATCTGGATGGCCGGAAGTGGATTTAAATCAGTCCCCTCCCCCCCCCCCACCACCACCAGTCTCGGTACAAATATTTAAAATGAAATCATGTTTACAATTTTGTACTGGTTGCTACCGACAGTACCGAAGAGGCTATCGTAGGGCAAGACGGTGCCGTCCACCGGGGCCCAAACTCAGCTCAGGGTGCCCCCCAATGCTCGGGGAACCCCTGCCAGCAAACCTCAAAAGACTTGATAGAGCTAAAAGAAAGGTCACCCATCTAGGGCCGAAAATAATATTTTTGCACCGGGGCCCTTGTTAACCTAGCTACGCCACTGGCTACCGGCTTTTCCGTCTTTTACTTTGTGTCTTTCTCTCCCGACGACGTGACGAACAAATAAGCAGGAAATAAGTGTATTAAAGAAGGGTGAAGTGTATTGCTCTTCAGTTCTGATGAGCCAGCTGGGAAGAAAACTACTTGTGGTGTAAGTGTACACCGAATCCAGCCCTCGAAAACAATGTCCTGGCTGCCGCGGGGGTTAATACCGCCCCCTGATTGATGTCGAGTCGAGAGCAGGGGTCGGCCCGCAGCTGCGAGACACGTGTGCGTGACAGCGTGGTGAACTTTTTACGACCTCTCCAATTCGCGCGCGACGTTACTCGCGGCATCTCTCCACAAGCATCGGACGCTGTTCCGTAGTTCAAAGAGTCCTGATCGAAATCATGAACCGCCCCGTTTGTTAATTAATGAAAGATCGTCGTGAGCGGTTAGAGTTCTCGACTTCTCGTTGCTGGCTTGGAATGTCTTCGCTTCTTGAGATCATTGGCCACGGATGTAGATTGACTCTGCGCTGACATATTTCGTAACGCAATCTGTGCAGCGGCTTTTATCATACCTTCAGTTGATCTGATCGAATAATCAAACGCAGTTTAGAAACTATACCTTCAATTCAGTATCTTTGTTCATTCCACTGACTTTGGTTTCTGCGGGTGACTATCGAAATCAGCGTTGACGTATGCGAGCAAGATACTAAAATCCGTGGTTCGCTTGTCGAGAAGGATTTCCTGAAATATTTTCTGTCGTGCCTGGTAATTTCTAAGTGTTTTTTTTTTCAATTATAGTGAAAGTATTCAGGCTCATAATTCACTAGGAGATGTCTTCAGTGAGGAAATCGCGATCGTAGAACGGACAAGTCTGATAAATAGTACGTCAACTCTGGTTTCTCCCCCTACAACAGTTCTGCCTGGTGGGTCTCCGTTTAAGAGAAATCGGGAATTAAAAAGTGAACAAATTGTGTCTAAATGAGTTATACCGCTACGGAAGACCATTTGCTTCAAACGTCGGTTTATTCGTGCGCGTTAGAGTGATTTGTGCGTATGCGGGAGGTCCAAAGTTCGATCCTACAACCAAGTTCTCCAAATTATTTACTTTCCTTTGAGAAATAAACAAATGTTTAGATGATATAAATTAGAGATGCCACGAATATTCGGCTACTATTCGGTATTCGGCCTATTCGGCCACTTTTTTCCCATATTCGGTATTCGGCCGAATGTTGCGTACTATTCGGCTGAATACCGAATACCAAATCATAAAAAAAGAAAACTCACATATTACCCAAAATTGTATTTATTTTAATTCCAAATTATTACTTTTAATACTTAAAATCTACCAGCGGTAAGTTGTGATGTATGAAAGCATTTTTTGATAGCAAACGGTTGCGCTTTTCCTCATGAACTAAACCTGCTTCTGAAAATAGCCTCTTACCATATACCGTACTGCCAGGAGACAATAAGTAAATCCGAGCGAATTGTGTCAGTCTCGGATACTGTTCAACGTTTGCTGACCACCACTTGTAAGGGTCTGCCGTCCGTTGTAGGCTAACAGTTTTCACATAAAAATCAATCTCATTTGCAATAACACTTTTCTTCTCCACATCATCACCATTTTGCATATTTGCAGTAGAAACTTCCTCAAAACAGTTCCAGAAACTTTTATTTATTTAAGTGGTTTCGTCATTTTCATTAATATGTCTTTTCTTACTACGTGGAGGAGAATCATTACCGCAACTACTAGAATATTCACAATTAATTTTCAGAGCTTCTGAAAGAATTTTTTGTTTTGCTCTTTGCTTTTGAAGCAATCCGAGTAAACTGGTTTTGAAACGCGGGTCAAGAAAAGTTGCAACCAGATAGGCCTACTTTTCATTTTAATCAAAGTTGAACCGTGTTTCAAGCTCAGCTTGTAGCGAAGTTCTCATTCTCAATAAATTTGGTGTTCTATATGCAGTTTCTTCCTTCGCCAGGTATTTCAACAATGTGACGATATGTGGAATCACTTCAGAGATGCAGGAAATACCTGAGCTGGTTATTCTGGTCATCTCCTCGAACGATTTCAGGAGCTTGATACATTGTTCCGCGAAAGCTACACAGTACACACTTTTACCGAATATTCGGCGCTTCGGCCGAGAGCGTGGCCGAATATTCGGTATTCGGCAAAATCACTATTCGTGGCATCTCTAATATAAATCATAAAAACATTTGAAATAAAAATTACATGCACACCAGGTACATTTTATAAAGGATATCCTTCCACAGCCGCATACAGTATTTATTATTGATGTAGGAAAGTAGATTTCGTTAACATTTTTAAATTCCTAATTTAAATTAGAAATTTATTATTAATACTCATCAAATTGCATTTGCCTATGAATGTGCTTATAATCGCACTCTGGAATTCAAAGGCTCGAAGACTGTCATGTCAAAGCAGAACTTACCAAAAATTAGTCATTCATACACGGTGCAGTATGGCTAGACACTTTGTGGAAAATTGCTACTACAACGATATCCTTTATAAAATGTTCCTGGTGTGCACGTAATTTTTGTTTCAAATGTTTTTATGATTTATATCATCCCAAATTTGAGTATTTGTCAAAGGAAAATAAATAATTTTGAGAATTTGTAATGCTACAAAATCGAATAACAATAAACAAAATATAAATAGAAAAAAAAATCTCGTGGGTCATGGGATCGAACTTTGGACCCACCGCATACGAACACTTCACCTTAACGCGAGCGGCTAAACCGACGTTATTAACCAATGGTCTTCCCTACAGGTATATATTATTTAGACACAATTTTAACACTCTTAACTCCGATTTCTCTTAAACGGAGTCCCACCAGACAGAACTGCTTTACAGCAAGAAACCAGAGTTGACGTACTATTTATCATACTTATTCATTCTACGATCGCGATTTCCACTCTGAAGATCTCTCTCAGTCAGTAATTATATTGATTAGTGTTTCGAAGAGGCTAGGAGCCGCAATGTGTTTGGCGCGTATTTCGGCAGCGAGTAACGTGATTGGTGGAGCCAAGATCACATGAGGTTGATTGGCCAGTTAACGATAGAGTCAGTACGCAACGAGAACAGTCTCCAAGATGTTGCCGCAACATTAGCATCGTATTCCGTGTAGGAGAAAGATCAAGCATTATATGTGAAACATTTAAAAATGTATTTGCACTATTCATGAAGTGTTTAAATGCCACATGGAGATCGTAGAAAAAGGAGAAATGCGTAAGAAGAGGTAATTAGCTGTGTGAGCTGTTTGTCCTAAATAGGGCTGTTGATATTTTAAAAAATATCGGATTTTCGATATATCGATATTTTAAAAAATATTTATATCGGACTCGATATATCGAAGAAAAAGTATCGATATATCGATATATCGACCCTATTATTAAAATAAAAAAAAAACAATGTTACAAAAACAAATCATTTTAAAAAAGGGCGAAGTCTTGTAGCTATTTAATGATGAAGAGTTGTGAGATATTTTTCTGAATCAAGTTTTGATTTTTTGAAAAAATGGTTTTTCATGAAGTTACGGATAAATCATATTTTTTTAAATTGTGATTTAGCCATTATACTACTACTTTACTAAAAGGAAAGGCATAATGTTTATGATTTACTCGAAGCCTTGTGAATCCAGAAAGAGCATCGAGGGAAATCTTGGCTTTTGTGAGTTTAAAAGCTCAATAATGCAACATAGTAGAGGCATTTATTTAGGTTGATGTTCTATTATCAGAGATTGCATGATGACCAAGTCACTTTTTTTTTACAAGTATTGTTTTATGTGGAATTTAACTTCTTTTTGTAGGTTGATAGCTTATTCTGAGTCTTCTTACTGTTTTGGACCAAATGTTTGCACCTTAACAAAGATTGTGTATCAGAATTTATCAATATTCCTGCTTACATCCAATTTTCATGTCAAAATACTTTCCTCGACAACGCACGCTCATGTAAAACAACGGGTTCGAGTCCGATTCGTTCTGTGCGAGCGACGCCGTGTCTGCATTGTTACCATCGGTGTAGGACTACTTGTAACTTCCAAATTAAATGTAGTAACAAAGTAAAATTAATTGTGTTTTTTATGCTTCTGATCTTTGTGCAAAACTGAAATTTAAGGCATATAACCTCATCAAGAAGAAAGCAATTAACGTACAAATTTTCTCTAAGGCCTCGTATCCACTTGAGCACGCTCAGGCGAATGAGCCGCTCAATGAAGCGAGTGGCTCAAGTGTGGACGCCTGAGCACGCTCGCAACGAACGACAGCGAGCACGCTCGGGGCGAGCCGATCGGTTGTCGGTTTTTTAGAATGCTCAAAGGCGAGCCAGTGTTTGTTCGGCGCTCAGTGTGGACGGTATTTGGCGGTTTCTACAATGAGCGCGAGCACGTGGAACAATGAAACTTGCTTAACTCTAATTGATGCGTATGAATCAAAGAGGGTGTTATGGGATAGCTCTCCAGTATTATAATCGAACTAAAAAAGAAGGTGCATGGCGTGAAATCAGCGAGATATTAAACTTAAGTATTGATGATGTAAAGAAAAAAATAACAAGCCAGCTACTAGGGTCATTCAGGCGAGAACGATAAATACAGAAGAGAACTTCTACAACGGGAAGTGGTAAGTCTTTTTTAATAGTATTTCTCACAGCTGCACGGATTTTGATTGAATTGGGTGTTACGTAATTCATATCCTAAATGTCTAAAATATATTGATTTTGTGCCAGGCTAATTCATCTATGGCAATATAATTGTTATACATAATTTTTAATAAAAACTTGAAATTAATGCCATAATAAAAAAAAAACATAAAAGTAACCTTTAAATCTAATTTCTAAACACAAGTTAAAAATAGGTACCAGCGTTTATATAATTTTGGAGTGACTCAATAGTGCCATCAAAGACTACCCGTACTAAACGGCTGATGCTTTGTTTATATACTTTGAACATATACTGCAGGCTTGTGTAGGGACTTCCTGAGGCTAGGAATCTTAAAGTTATTATAAATTTTATCTTCTGGTGGGATCGCCTCACGCATAGGCGTATCGTGCATTTTAATATGAGGTCCAACTGATGACAGCAAATGTTCGAAATCGATCTCGTAAATTTTTGAAATAGCTCATTGTCTCCTTCTAAAGTCAATTCGTGAATTAAATTATTAAGATAATTTCTTCGCTGACGATGACTTTCTCTAATCCACCAATTTGGTAATTTTCTTCTTTGCGTTGACATCGTATGGATAATAATAAAGGCCACAGCTGCCGCGCGTACACCTGACAACACGTCAATAGCCGAGCGTTTTCTGAGCACTGAAACCAGGCTCGTTCGACCAAAATTTCCTTTTTCTTGAGCGCGCTCAAATGAATGAGCGGCTCATTCGCCTGAGTGTGCTCAAGTGGATACGAGGCTTAAGACGTTTCAGCTTTTAGATTGGCATTGAAAAAACACAGGAACTATTCTTATACTGTGGGGATGAAACCAAGTATGTGTACCAAATTACCATTTTCTAGGACAACTGGATGTTGCTTAGAATTATGATGAGAGTCATTTAAAAGAGTTTCAAATCCAAAAAAGTTCCAAACTAAGGTCGTGAATGAAGTAAAATTTTGCACCAAAACTCATGTCAGAAACTTCATTGGACATACTTTTCAAGAGCATGAACTCATGTTTTTCCCGTTGTTTCTTCTACTATAAATGGAGAACTGCCTACATTAATTGAAAATTTCCCCTTCTTTGATATTGCTTTGCAAATGGGTAACGCTTTACCATAATACAATTTTTTAAAGCTGAGATTCTAGGTGGAATGCAAGATTTAGGGCGAGGGGTGGGGATAAACTGGGGTACTTGTTCTGGGCGATAACTTGAGGGATGGGGGGCGGCAAAATCGTCTCCAACAATGCGTTTGGCAAACAGTTAAAGTGATGACATCAATGCTTTTGGCCAAAAATCAAGGAGGCGATTCTCGGCTGATTCTCGGGGTCTGGCTGGCAACAATGTTTGAAGAGGCGGCAATCTCAGTTTTTCCCCGGCTTGAAAATATCCTAGAGCCGCTACTGTCAAGGCAGTTCCTTTGGCGTTAACAAATTGTTTTTTAAAGGCACCAATCTATAATAATAAGTTTTTAGCATAGCGTTTTGTAAAGGCAACCCAAAAGCGGTAGATTCTTTTTTTCAATTTCTTATCTTAAAAATTCGTAAGTGATATAACAAAACTGGGTGTGACATAATTTTGGAGCTCAATTCTTCTGTTGGTATGGAACAAGAAGCGTATCCAATTCGCGCGAAATATTTAACTGTGGAGTGCCTGATACAGGCTTATAATTTCCGGGACATTTCTGGGCCTAAAAAGTATTTTAGCTGTATGTTTAAAGAGTGAACAAAAATGCAAATTAATAAAAAATTCCATTTTAGGTAAATATGCTATCAAACGTATATATACCACCTCTTTTAAGTTTATTAATTAAACTATGGTAGAAAGTCAACATCAGGTATTATGAATCAAAAGGAAAAATACTGAACTTAAAAATTAATCACCTCGTTAGGAATTTTTTACTTTGGTACAAAATCAACATCGGGCATTATCAATCAAAATCTCAAAAATATTAAACAAAAACTGAACACTGCTGTTAGGCTCATTAATTAAAATTAGGTAGAAAATCAGCATCAGGTTTTATCAACAAATAAAAAAAAATTAGCATCTATCTTTTGCTAAATCAAAATCAACATCAATCAAAATAGATCTTAATCAACTAATTTTAAAATATTTATTATTGTATTTTGCCATTTTCATAAATATTTCTCCGTCACTGCTTTGCAAAACTGATAAATTTCTCAGCAAGAGTCTTCAAAATTGATTGAGTTTGCAGTTCAGCCTTGATCAAATCCATGAACGTTCTGTTTCGCTCTTATTTCATAAATTATTCAACGCGCTAAAACTTGTCTCGTAAAAGTCATTGCTTGTTGGAATTGAAAAAATAAAACCAACTTTGTTTTTAAATATTCAAAATCATTAAAAATGCTTATTCTAAAGAAATTGGCCCAGATTTTATCGTTTGGAAAGCCTTTTGGAAGAACCTGAAAAACACGTTTCAGACATGTGAACTCTGTATAAAGGGAGTTAATGTTAACTGCGTCTAGAATTTTCTAAGTCCCAGAAAATTCAAAGAGTATTTTCCTGTCAGTTTCAATTCCTCTGATTTAAGGGACATTCAATCCTCCCACTGCAAGCATGGGATACTTGGCTTGGCCTCATGGCCACCGTGGTGAACTGAGTTTGAGAAAAAAAACTAGTATACGGAAATTCCGGGACAGTAACGCATAATTCCTGGACACGAGATCAGACACAAAATTCCGAGACATTCCCGGATTTTCCGGCTATCTGGCAACCCTACCCATACCTGGTACATTACGATTAGTTTCTTAATGCTAATACTTTTGCAATGATTGAATACAAATTTTAAAAACTTTTCAAAATGTCCAGACAAGAATTCTAATGAATATTGAATGAGTTATTTTACCTTCGTTCTTTACTTCTCCACAGGCCCACCGCTAGCTGGTTGAGCGCCGGCGTGCAATAGCGATTATGCCGCCCCCTGTCCAACTACAGCCAGTGGTGGATATAGGAAATTTCCGAACCGGGTCAAAAAAACTGTGAGATTGCCGCCCCCATTGTTACCATCCCGAGTGTCGCCGCCGACCACCCGAAGCAGCTGTTGAGCTAAATAAAAAAGGGTCGCCCGCTACATAATATGCCAGGATTGCCAACTCAAAAAAATTTGTTACCCCTAAAACTTAAGCCAAAACCCCTAAAATCATCAAAATTAAGTGGAAAAACCCCTAAAATAATAAATACTATATTTTGATTATTAATATTTTTTATTTATGAATTATTCAATATTTCTAACACCATTTCGTTTTGTTCTGACTGTACAAAGTTTTTGAGATCATACATTTAAACTTAACATTCTATTAGAAGGATTAAATATTATGCAAGATCCACCGTTTCGTTGCAATGTGAATCGTACCATAATCGCACTTTGTAGCATTTCAATAGATAACCTATTACGCAACGAACTAATAACAATATTATAAATTGAATAGGCTCGTTCAACACTCGCGTTCGAAATTGGAACTGTAATTAATGATTGGCCAAATTTTGAGACGTTTTCTAAACGTTTCCAGGAAGCTGCATCACAATCATCGTAGACTTCTGAATAAAAATCAGCTGAAGTGGACGTATTCAATCATGTTTTATTACTCAATTGGTACCATTCGAACTAAATGTAATTTTTGTTGCCATAAATATGAGTCCGCTGAATGTACATGATTATTTTTTTATGTCAGGTTTGACTTGAGATGTAGAAATCTTTGGGTGCAAATCAGCAACAATTTTCAATACCTACTGCTAAATTGTCTGGAAGCCGTTTTTGGTTCTGTACTGCTAGACAACATAAAAAGTTCTTACATTTTTCTCTGACATCTAATAAGTCATTTGCTTCAATTTCTTGTGATATGTTTTGAAAATCATAGCGGAAATACATTGATGGTGTATGCATTATATTTTCCTGGAAATTGAATTCCACGAGTTCACAATCCAACAATTTCTCCAATTTTGGAGGTACAACAAGACATTTTAGCAAGTTTTTGTACAATAAAAATAAATCTTCAAATAATTTAGTGAGTTCAACATTGTCACTTTGAAAAAAAAGTATGTTTAATTGTGTCACACTTTTCAATTAGTTCTTTAGAAAAATCAAAAAAGCTTTGAATGGTAGTCTCCTCATGATATCGTGAAGCTGTTCTGCCATGTAACATTTATCTTTAGTCTTAGCAATTGAAAAGAGCAACTTTAGTTCATCCCACTGCTCTAATATTGTGTTAACTGCTTGAAAGCTGACGAGCCATCGGGTTCCGCTGAGTCCTAGAATTTTTTGAGGATCTCTAATAGCATTCATGGTCTCAATCATGATTAACAAATTGTTTGTCGACACACTGCAGCATAGACACAACAGCACAGTTATAATTCGACCAGATATAACTAAACAATAACGGCTATATTGTTGCACGTTGGTTGTTGCCGCAACAAACAAAATATTTCCATAGTGAACCGAAACAATTATATGTCTCTGGTAAACATTAAACACTGAGTCTCTGCTTTTTTCAAAACAAATATGTATCAGAAACAAATATTTTACTCTGTGATCAGAAAATATATCCAGTCTTAGAGAAGTCCGAATTGTTACTTGTTAGTAACGAGGATTTGACATCGCTATTTAAATATCAACATATAAATAAAAGAAATCATAAAGTATCTAAAAAATACCCCTAAAAATTCCCCTAAAATTATAAAGCCCCTAAAAAAATCCTATCACGCGTGTATACCCCCTAAATTTAGGGGGAAAACCCCCAAGTTGACACCCATGTAATATGCTGCCTTGCACGCCTGCTTACGGCGGCCCTGCTTCTCCATGTGCTCGGATCATAAATTGTTTCTTAAAATTCTATCTATGAAAATGTATTGCATGTGAAAAACAGGTAATCGTTTTCCCTCCAATAATAACTTGGAATAGTCTACGAGAAAAACGGAAAATAACAACTTATTTTTTAAAAATATCGGACTCCGATATCCAGATTTCAATATCGATATATCGATATATCGTCCTAAAAATATCACTCATAAATATCGATATTTTTTAAAAAATATCGATATATCGATATTTTATCAACAGCCCTATCCTAAAGCAGGGATGGCCAACCCGCGGCCCGCGGGCCACTTGTGGCCCGCGGTAGGTCATTTTGTGGCCCGCGGAGCTGGATCATTAATTCATTATATACGTAAGCTTTGACTTTCAATGGTGATATTTACACTAAGTTAAGCAGTTACTCAACCAAGTCTTCGCTCGATTGATCTTGCAGGGATGGATATTGCGGGTGTATAACCGAGCATTATCACGGCTAATGTTCCTATAACTTTCAGCGCGTTAGTGGTTCGCCTGACTTATTCTTAGAGCGCTTGTGTCGGTTATTGATGTCCTAGCAGTTAATGTTTCCACCCATAGATGGAAGTACACTCTTTGCTTTGATTGTTGTATTTGATTCGAAATGCATTGTCTAATTTCCATGTGTCTGTTGTACTGAAGTATTTGTGGCGTTTTGTCATGATCGACTTTTAAGAACTAGTTTCTGTTTTATATACGTCGTGTGTATGCAAGTATTACTGGTATTAAAAAATACGTGATATTTGTGTTGTTGCATCTTTACCGAATATATTCCCGGTATTATTATTTTTAAGCGTTGCGATTGTAGTAGTTTCTGCAAAATACAAGCACGTGACTTTTATTCATTTCTCTTTCTCGTTCAATTAAATAATGGCTTCAACTAGCAAAGATGTTGGATCAAAGAAGCGAAAAGCTGCAGATGAACTGAGAAGTTTTCAGGATAAGTGGACAATAATCTATTTTTTTGTAGAATTTAAAGCTAAGCCCATATGCAAAGAATCTGTTTCTGTATTGAAAGACTACAACATGAAACGGCATTATGAAACTAAACATGCAAATAAGTTTGATGAGTACCAAGGACAATTTCGATTAGACTAGGTGAATGACTTAAAAAGAAAACTTTCTGCACAGCAACAGATATTCACTAGCACTGCTGTAGACTCAACATGCCACGTAAAAGCGAGCTATGCAGTAGCTTCCATATTAGCCAAGAAATCGAAGCCGTATCCAGATGGTGAAATGGTGAAGGAATATTTGGAGAGCATCGTTGAAATTATGTGTCCAGAAAAGAAAAAGGAATTTTCATAAATAAGCCTCTCTCGTCAAACTATTACCAGACGTGTGGAAGACATTGGGAAACATTTTGAAGATAATTTGAAAAAGATACTGCGCAAGTAGCGATTTTCTTAAGAGGTGTTGATATCAATTTAAACAAAACAGAAGAATTAGCGGCTCTATATCCACTTAAGAACACTACAACTGCACGCGATTTGTTAGAGTCAGTTACAGCAACGTTAAATCGTTTTTTCGTTAAAACTTCACAACTTATCTGGCGTGACGACGGATGGAGCTCCCGCAATGGTTGGAAAACATGAAGGTTTAGTAAAACTGATTGAAAATGAAACCTGCAAACTTGATAATACCTCATTATTAAATTTTCATTGCATTATTCATCAAGAGAATTTATGTGCCAAGTCTTTAAAAATGGATCGTGTCATGAGCGTGGTTATCAAAATAGTGAACTTCATTAGATCGAAGGGGTTGAACCACCGTCAGTTCCAAGAATTCCTCAAACATTTGGATTCTGACTATAATGACCTTACATTTTATACTGAAGTAAGATGGTTGTCCCGTGCAAAAATGTTAAAAAGAGTGTTTGATTTGAAGGAAGAGATACAATCATTCTATGCAAGCAAGTTGAAAAGTATCCCAGAGTTTGAAGACGTGGCTTGGGTTTGTGACTTCGCGTTTCTAGTCGACGTAACTAACCCTTTAAATAACTTGAACATTCGTCTGCAAGGCAAAGACCAATTGGTTAATGATATGTTTGATATTGTTGCCGCGTTTCAAATGAAACTTGGGCTTTGGGAACAACAGTTGAAAAATAAAAATTTCACTCATTTTTCCACGCTATCATTGGTAGCAGACGTCAAACAGGCGTTGGCGATTAAGTACAGTTCACTGATATCAAACTTAAAACTTGAGTTTGAAAACCGATTTCAAGATTTCAAAAAACATCATATTATTTTATCTGCATTTTTGACGCCATTCTCCGTTTATATAAATTCATTGCCAGGAAATTTGCAAATGGAGTATTGTGAATTGCAGTGTGACGCACAACTCAAGGAGAAATTCCACCAGGTTGGTTTGGAAGAATTTTGCAGAAAATATGTGAACAAGGAGAAAAATCCTTCATTTTATAAACATGCTTTGCGGATTATTTCCCTATTTGGAAACACTTATGTGTGTGAACAGCTATTCAGACGGATGAACAGTATCAAGTCTCAAAACAGAACACGAATCACCGATGTTCATTTGGAGAACTTTATGCGTGTAGCCACAACTTCTCTCGATATCAACATTGATGCCCTTAGTTCTGTAAAACAATGTCAAAAGTCGCATTAAAATAAGTGTATATTTAATACTTCATTAAATATCTAATTTCATTTTAAGTGTTTTTTTTCCTTCATGAAAATATTAATAAGTTTTCCAAGAAAATATTAATATTTTTCCAAGAAAATATTAATATTTTTCCAAGAAAATTATGCATGCGGCCCGGTAGAGAGTTGTAGTTCTAAAATTTGGCCCGGCTGCTGAAAAGGTTGGCCACCTATGTCCTAAAGAGACCACCTGAAGGAAGAAATGAAAAAAAAAATTGAAGGTTAAATGCGTCGCATCCATATTTTATAACTGAATTAACCGCAAACTCATTTAGTGAAAGTGACTGAAGACGCGTATGGGGTAGTAGTGATCTCAAGAATTAACTAAAACATCTCGGAATATAATGTGGGAGAACTCGAAACTGTTTGGTAAATTGGTTTTGCCAGGAAAATGAATTTATAACGTCAAATGACTATGCATGAGCAAACTTTTCAATAAGTAACTGTTTTCACGTTATTACCATAAAGGCCTATGGTGGCATTTTCTCTCTCTCTCTCTTTCAGGAACTTGCAGTGTAAGTAGTGGTATATCGATGAAATACGAGTACTTAAAAAGTTTATTTGTCGGTATAGTCCCATTCGCATCTAAATCTACGTATTATAAAAATCATTGAAGTGTGTAACTGTAAACTACACCTGAAAGTATCATTCAAACAACCTATTTAGTTTTCATGAACTGTTCTCAGTAAAATAGCAAGTGGAGATCCAAAAATAAGAGCTTGAAAACTTGCAAACTTCTAATATAGTCGTGTGTCCAACGTAACAACGAAATATCAGTTACTTAACTACCAAAATAACTACAAAATAAAACCCACTGTCATATGGTTATTATTGATTCTTAATGTTCTATCTACTGGAAATTTTTTATTTGTAACCGTAATTTACTCTCTGTGGAGGTGGGGTAGCGGTGATGGTTCATGGTGTCATAATTCCTGTTCTTCTTGTTTTTATGGGAAAATACGTGGGCAGCGGACAGCCCAGCAGGTTACCTGTCATAAGATGAGAAATAAGGTGGGTAGCGGTAATCTGATCTCATGATCACCGGAATTAAGTCGAAGTCCGTGAAGTGCTTCTGTTTGATAACTTGACCTAGAAGAAGATACATTATGATTTATTTATTTATTTTTGCATGGAAATTAATTGACCCATACGAATGCGATCGAATCCACGGTCTCCCAATAGGCTCACTGTGTTTGGTCCAAGTGGTTGGGGGACATAAAGCACATTATTTTTCTTGCAAATAAATACATATCAGCGTAGTGTTAAAATAGGGGTCCTTTTCATACACACTCTGCTGTTTTGTTGATAGTAGACAAAAAAATCTTCCGATCTACATTGAGTTGTTTTACAGATGGAAATATTTTTATTTGAATTATAGATGCCTATAACGTAATACAGTTTTCATTAAATGTCTTTCTCTACTTCCTTTTTTTATACGTATTTGTTATATACACCCACAATTTCTATAAAGATTTTAATAAAATTATTTAAGAATGAATAATTATTAAAATTGGATCTTCTTAATATTTATTTTAATAAAATTAGTACAGTAAAGACAATTATTACAATTGCGTACGGCGGTTGCGCGACTGGGCGAAGACTTGTCCAGGAATAAATTATTTCGGAGGCCAAAGACCCGTCTCAGTCGTCTGGAGACCCTTTGCCAAAGATTATCGACAACATTCTACAAGTCACACCCTAAAATTGAGACAGCTAATAAGAAATGAATAAATTCTAAATGATGCTACGAGTGATGGAATGTAATATTTTATCTTAGAAAGTAGAAGGCAAAGCAATGAATCCTTGAACGAGAGTCATTCGGTGTACAGTCACCGAGGTAAAGACTTCTGTAATTTGTCATGTACACCGCGCATATCAATTTTATGCTTGAACATAGAATGAAGTAATCGCACGTTTTCTGTCGCAGACGAGAAGTATTGCAGCCATATAACTGAGGCAGGTGAAGTGCCAAACGTCGTGGGATACCTCCTAATATCGTCTGGAAATCCCTTCTGTCAGCAATCCGACGTGGTATTGACTCAAAACATCGTAGGAAGTCCCCTGAAGAAATATTCAGGGATGCTTCCTCTACAGCCATCCATAATTGAATTGCTATCCGCAGAAAGGCAACATGTTCATATTTTAAATTTTACAGGAGATAAAAAACTGAATACAATTTTTTTTGTGTTTTATTGTCACGTAACTAGGCAACCTTCAATTATTTTGTGCTTTAAAAAGTTCCGATTGACGCATTTCAAAGCTGCAGGAATTTTTTGTTTTGTTTTGTGGACGTGGTCCCTTGCTACTGTTAACAGGATTTCAAAAAGAATCTTTATGGAAAAAATTAAAAAACTGCAAATTTCAGTTAAAAAATCATTTTATAACTACAAATATATTTGTCCAAAGATTCTGTTTTTATAGGCCATGAAAAGATGGGATTCCAAAACTACATCTTCTCTTCAAGTATATAAACCAAAGTTTCCCTTATATCGTCTATTTTATTATTTATGGGCACAACAAAGGCTTTTTTGGTAAGTAATTCCAATGGCTTAGCTGTGTTTCGAGGCTTAAAATTGTCAGTTTTCAAGCCAGAAATATTTGTTGTATTGAACACTGTGTAGATCGTTTGCCGAGAAGCTCATTTCCCGGTAGTTGGATATCCTTAAAGATCTCTTTTGATTTTTGAGGACATTTTTGCCAAATGAATCGTGGTTTAGGCAGGTTTTCTTTTGTAGAACTTAAGCCACCATCAGCTGTAGCAATGAAATAATCTGTTTTCATTTCAACTACTGAAAAGTTGTTTCCATGGGATTCCTGTCTAGCGATCTAGGTGGCCAAATCTTTCGCTGGAATTGTCCCGAGTATTCCTCAAACCAATCGCGAACGATTTAGTCCCGGAAAATTCCATCGCTGAAAGGTCCAAGTCCCAGTCAATGTTCATTCCATGGACATTCCAGGTCGGAGTCACCACCAATTAGCACAGTGCCACCCTGAGAACCTCGGCTCATGGCCTCGTGCAGTCTGCGCCGCATTCGAACAATACATCAACTGTTATCAACAGTAACTGTCTCATCTGATCACGCAACCTTTCTCTATATGTTCGCCCAGGAGAGTCCTAGCAGTTAGCAGAGACACTCGCGTCTGCCTTCGGCTGCCATTTCCCAACGCAAAATTTCGCTACACTGTCCACACGGCTACGTCTGTTATACGGCCGGCATTGAGTGTAGCTGTTCTTTGACGCAGTTTTGCCTGTCTATCGACACTGACACATCGACGCAGACATCGCTGGTCTCGGTCTTAAGTGCAGGCGACAGGCCTCTGCGGGAGATCAAATCAAATCATCGTATGGTATTGTTTCCCGGGAGACACAGAAGGATTGTTCTGTAGACTTTTCGATTCACTACTTGCGTCCCTTGTCGTAGCTAATGTAACTAACCTAGTATATCTACCGGGTGTAAGGGACCTACGGTTTAACGTTGAATCTAAACCACAGAAGCGTTCTGGCGTACAAGCTGTGCCAGAATACCTGCCGAGACACTCATGATCACTCATGATGGGAGGTAATGTTGGAGATTACGTGTTCACGACACACTCTTGACACTGTGAATCCAGGAATGGCGAATTCACGAGCAGTTTCCGAAACGTAGTGCCCTATGCATCTAGCGTCAAGTGCCATTACGCGTTCCAGTCTGTTAATTCATACCGTGTGGCCATAATCACTTCAGAAAACATTTCACACGACTCACGAGAGTACAAATGAAAACCTCGACACTGCACGGCATAATTATACGTTTCCTCTATGGTGCTCTCGCTATCTGCATATTTGAATCTATATATCCCATGACCTTTTTCAGTTCAGTGCAATTCGTGGAAGAAAGGTTGACACAAACAGCTCGTTTTCAATGAGCGCTACACGGCTGCGTCTCGAGGTTAGGCACTTGTTCGATACAAATTCAGGCCAACACTCACAAATTGGTAAATTCCGAATAGTTACTACACGAACTGTCTATCATTGTCATGGACCTTTCAACGGGGGAAAGATATAATTAAATCTCATTGCTCGAGTAAAATCGTGAAGCGTATTTAATTTAGCTAGCCGATTTTTAACGAATATAACTATTTATGCGTTTAAATTATGATTTTAAGTTGTTTAATGTATTTTGTTATTTGATATAATTTCATATTTCTTTTTATCTATGCGAATTAATGGTAATCGGTTGTTTGTTGTAAATAAACAATCCAGATTGGAGACAAAAAAGCTCTCGTTTTACTTACATAAACATTTTAAGGTACATTTATAGGTGCTGTTGATTTCTTTTGCCATGAGGGGACAATAAATGTTTTAAAGTGTTAAAGTTCTTTCATTTCAAAATAACCTTAAGCCACTGATAAAATCTAATATTCAGAGAAAATTTATAATTCGATTATTAAAATTAATTGAATTATTTTGTGAGTAGCAAATGGCTTTTAAGTTATATAAACATTGTTTAAGATAATAGTCGTAAACATATAATTTTTCAATTTCTTTTTATATTCTATAAAATTAAAATTTCATGTGGGTACAAAACACGATGTTAGGCACTGATTTGGAAGTTTTATGAAAGGAGTGGATGAATGGTAAATAAGCAAATAAATATATATTTGCGTAGTTAAATAGGTCTCTACTAAGTCTTGCCTCGTTGTCATATCATTTTATAGCTGGTAGTGGCGATTTGTACTATCAAGCATAATCTTGATGGTCGGTAACAGTGTTTTCGCTGTATTTTACAAAATACACCCGCGCATTGCGGAAACAAAAGGGCAGTTAAATGATGATTCGCGTAGAAACAAAGTACGTCACGCCGGAGCGGCAAGCCCAATTGAAAAGTCATGTATAGCAGGGTTATAAGGGGGCATCCATAAATTACGTGAGGTGTTTTTCCGGATCCCCCACCCCCCGCCCCTCTGATGAGATTTCGTGAGATCTGGCCGGACCCCCCCCCCCTCTGGTGAGATCTGATCCATGAGAACCCCCCCCCACCTAGATATCGCCCTTGAAACTTTTTGAGACCTTTTTTTTTAGGTCTCACCCTTAAAAATCCGTTTTTTTCGACGAAATTCCTCCCTAAAATCGCTTTTCGCGCAAGTTGTAGACCTTTTTTTAAGCTCTACTATCCGAAAAAAAATTTCAATACCTCACGTGAGATTTCCGTAGACCCCCCCCCCCCCTGGGTGAGATTTGGTGAGATTTCGCCAGACCCCCCCCCCTCCCCCATTTGACCTCACGTAATTAATGGATGCCCCCTAACACTACTTCACGACAGACAAGAGCACAGCTGTCAGTGTCAATGGTGTGTTAGGTTGGCAGTCCACTATGGATATGTGAGATTCTGCAGAAGTTTGAGTATGTAATCCAGTTAAAGTTTTCCTTACGGTACAAATTTACTGATGATGAGGTATCTGGGGAAAATGTGGTAGTTGTATGATAAATTGACAGGGGCATTGGCATATTGGTTAGAGCAAAGTTTAATTATTCCGCGCGCTGTCATCGTATTGTATTTAGCCTGCCGAGTACCCTTGAAGTGTGGGATTAGGCTGTGAGCCCCACTATCTGCCGGCCACCAGGCCCAGCTAACAGCTCTCCCCTGGAGTCTGCGTCCCGATTTAACAGCGGGAGTGAGGTTTATTTGGGCTGGCGCCTCCTTTGTGCGCTGAGAACCCTCTTTGACGGGTACCAGCCGGTACCACCCTCTCTCCCGTCTGCTCAGCCTCAAAGGCAAATCGCACATTTCTAACCATCCAGTTACCGCTGTTGTGTTAGCAGAGAACACCAAAATACAGAAAAACTGGCGCATAAAGTGAACCTTTTTTCTGTGTATTTTTTGTTTTTGAAAGTGAATACTTTTATAATCGCGTAGGGCGATTTTTGGATAGGGGCTGTAGCATACTGATTTTTTCTCCCTGAAAACTTATGCCACCAGGAATTTTTTTTTTTTTTTTTTACTTTCTTTATTGCTTCTTCTACATACAAGTTGAATATTAACGGGGAAAGACTACATCCTTGTCTCACGCCCTTTTTAACTGATGCTTGTTTCTCATGATTCTCTACTTTTATTACAGGCACTTGATTCTTAAATAGTTTATAAAGTATTCGATACTTTAGACCTGACTTCTTTAAAATTTTGAACATCTTGTTCCACCTAACATTATCAAAAGCTTTTTCTAAATCAAGAAATGCCATAAAAGTATCTTTGTTTTTCTTGATCCGCCCTTCAAGTATTAATCTTAACGCCAGAATTGCTTCCCTTGTACCGCGATTTTTTCTAAAACGTTTGATTTACAAAAACCAATACCCACTCCTCCTTTCCCACTTGATCTTAATTTCTGTCAACGTTGTTCATACAAACTCAGCCTTTATCCGACTTTGATAGTACTTACTATACGTATACTTCAAAACAATGCGTTCTGGTAGCTCAGCGGTTAAGGCGTTTACTTCGGAAAGTTTCTCTCTCCGGTCGTGGGTTGAGATCCCGTGGTGAGCAGGGATTTTTAGGAGTTGTATTTGACTGTATGAGTTACCCCGGGACGCTCCGTGGTTCTAATTCCACGTTACAGTATAGGCCTCTGTGGAAAGCAATTGGTCTTCCTGCCGCTGACAAAATAACTTGGTACATCTCCTTCGGGAAGATTCGACCAACGTTCGGGTTGTGGACTAAGTTAGATTTTTAGTTTTTGAAGTGAAAACTTCTTTAGGCACGCAGGTTGATTTTTGGACGGGTAAAATCTTATGAATTCACGTCACCGACATGCTAATGTTAACAGTATATCTGAAGCTATAAGTCTGACGTGTTGACAGAGCGTGGTGGGTGAACGGTTAACGTTCTGGCCTCGCATTCGGGAGGACGTAGGTTCGAATCCCAGTCCGGGCATCCAGATATGGGTTTTCCATGGTTTCCCCAAATAACTCCAGGCGAATGCCGAGATGCTTCCTTCAAAAAGGCCATAGCCGAATTCCTTCCCATTCCTTGTCCCCAGTCCCGTCCCTCCTCTAATGACCTTAGCCGTCGACGACGCGTAAGAACAATAATAATAAAAAAAAAACTGACGTGCTGCGCGTATGATAATAGTTTTAAGTTTTCGCTTCTGTCGGCAGTATCCAATGACTGCCAAATTTTTTTCTGTTTGTTTCACACACAAGTGGAATTTTTCGAAGTTATTCTCGTAAACAAATAAAAATTATTATACCGTTTAAGCACACTTCACGTGATTAAAGAGTATTGCATCGAATACAAATAAACAAAAGCTATCAATAAATAAAAAACAACTAAAAATACTGGTTCGCGTATCAGTGTATAAGTTATCAGTGGTCTTCATTGATTTTTAAAGCACTTTAAGTTTTAACATTTTTGATACATTTTAGTATACTCATGAAACACACTTATGCATACACGCGTAGAAAACACAACGCGCTCTAACTCAGAAAAATGTATCTAATAGTTACTGTTCAACATGAGCATCAAAACTGCTTGCATCAAAGTATCGTCAAGTGCGCCTGCGCAGAACGTTGTGACGCATGCGCACATAACGCGTAACGTTAACAAATTTTTCCTTACCGTGACTAAACAAGTTTCACTTCAAAAACATTTCCATTTAGGCTATATACGATAAAAAAATGAAATACAGTCATAATACCATAGTTCAGTGCACCGAAGTTTCAATTTTCGTGTCATATTGAGTGGTTTTCACCAGTCTGCCTATGACTTGTCTCTTGCAGATTTTTGTGAATGCCTGTATTGTATTGCATGACTAGAGGGTCGCCAGTTCGAGTCCGGCTAAGGTCAGGGATGGTTTTCATTAAATTTTGTATTCTTCTTATGTTTTCCAGGCCGGGTCGGTACCATTGGAATAAAACACTCTTGAGAGTATAGAAATACAAACTGTAGTCTGCTGTGTGTGTGAAAACGATAAATGACATTTCCCTTTAAAAAAAATCAAAAGTGAACATCAACATCTGGCGTACCCATAAACATTCTTGAATTACTATTGGAGATCTGACTGGATCTTTTTCAACTCCATAACTTTAAAAAGCAAAGGCTGTTTAATATGAGCACATAAAAATTTGCGCGTAGATATCGGACGTATGGTTTTTTTTAAAATGGCTTTAGGCATCTTAGGTCATACAGCCAGATCGACGAATTTTTTCCAGCTAATTAGACACGCCACAGGATGGACATAACATTCACAGACACAACATTTAAACACCCATGCCAGCGGCCGGACTCGAACCGGCGACCTTCGGCACGCGGACCTAGCCCCTACACTACCGACGCCGGTATTACGGAAAGTTACCATGAACAAGCTTAACAAGATCAGGAATAACAGGGCAATAACAGCTGCCACAAGGATCCGCCAGGCTGAAACGCTTGTTTTCTCCTGTGGGACATGGACCTTCAAGGCCAGAGATTACAATCGCATTGATAGCTTATAGATGCGTTGACGTAAAATCTTTGACGGAAGAGAGAACTAATGTGTGTATTATGCATGAACTTAAAATCTTGAAAAGAGTTTCTTCCCGAATCAAGCGGAGAATTCTCCAGTTCTTCGGATGAATTGATCGCGGAAGGAAAGTTTGAGGGCAGAGGACAATTGGGAAGAAGATCACCAAGGAAGCTGAAAATCAGGAAGGGTGGAAACACTTACTCAAGAATGGTGTGAGAAATTCAACAGAATCATGATCATGGGGAATGAACTATATGATGAATGATGATGGTAATCTGGAAGCTATCGAGTGAGATATAACGATTGGATCATGAGCTAGATTTATATTTCACACGACCAATCAGAGTAGACCTGAATGGACTGGCACCACATTTCATCCTCTCCCATCGTTCATCTCTCCTTCACGACACAATACAGTAAACACATCAGAACAACACTGTTATGGAAGCAACGGGAAACCACACCAGATATATCTCCGCGCAAAGTTGCTATGGAATGGTATGATCCTCAAAGAGAACACTTACCAGAACACTTTAGCAAAAAGCAATGAAATATCACTCAAAGAACTTCGTAGTGTCGTATATCTGCAGTACCGAAAATTACGGAAGTGAAGATTTCTCATTAATTTAATTTTTATTTAATTTTGTTGTGGTGAAGCATATACCCGGTGACTATTGCCCTAACTACTTTTGTATTTCAAGAATTTTTATTTTAAATTCTTACAGTGTTTGAGATAAAATGATCACTATTTACCTCAGTAATTTAACTCTTACCGTGACGCCCATGACTACAATAAAATTTTTCTGCTCCCTTATTCCCACTTTTTCCTAACTCCACACTAATAGGAAACTGAATTATTCTACTGACTTCCTGAAGGATATCGACTCATATCCTGGTTTGGTGCTGCACGCTTTGGTTCTCAGTGATCTTCTGAACTTCTTTCATGTGAAGGGCGGAGTAGCATCGTGATTTCTTTACTGTTCTTTGCACTAGTTCAGTAAACAGCCTACCCCTAAGGTCTCGCTCTAATAACCAGCATGTTGACGACCCAAAATTGTCCTAAACCTTCACTCACCAGTTATCGCTGTCAGTTGGAAAGTCATGTATCGAACCATCACATCCGTGACCTGCGAATGTATGTCACTCCGACGTTTCCAGCTATCGATCTGTTCTTGGATCGAAGTGGTCATCGCAGACCCCGAGAAAGTATGAAGCATACCAGAAACAAGTACTTTCACTCCCCGAGACAGCAGTCCTGTAATATGTCCATTTTATTATACGAGTATAGCAGATACATTACAGAGTACCAGACTTTATAAAGAGAAACTAAATTTTTGAAGTTTTGTATTTTTTCAATTGATGCATATCTGTACAAACTGACCACATTAATCCCCTATGATAGAGGGAATAAGATATTTAAGAGACTGTCTTCAGTGGTAGGGAAGCTACCAGCATAGATAGTTTGCGCCCCAAAAATTAATTATATAAATTGTACATGTAGTTGGATATATCAATTAAAAACGGCCGAAGTTGATTGATGACGAAGGTCAACCCTGTCATGAAAATAAATATAAAAGTAGAGTGTATTAAAACTTCTACTTTCCAGCCCATAATTCAAGCAAAAGTTGTTGCTTCATGCATGACATGTGCCTACGGCAACTAGAAGTATCTGTTTACAGTAATCATTACCTTATAGACAGAGAGAGTTGTGTGAAGCTAGGCAGTGTGGTGGATTTCATTACATTCCATCTGGAAGTTATGGAAGCCACAAGAATAGAGTATATAAAGAATGATTCAAATTTTCTTCAGAACTATAAATAAAACTAAAAACTCATTGTAATATTTTCCAGCACCATATGATTTTGTGATTAACGGGTAACGGTTTGGATATTTTCAGCGTGATATCTACTGATTGCATGTGAGTGATTTGCTTTAACAGATTAATTCGAGAAATAATGAAACACTGTGGATGAAATTTCTGGAAAATCAATACATCTATCTGAATCGTTTGTAAATTATTATTTATTATTAATAATCAATGCAGGAGATATGGCCTCTAATAATTAGTAATTACGTATCTTTACTTTTGTATTGCGGCTCTAGATCTTTGATCAGTCTCACAATGTAAAATAAAGTTTGCACACTTGATCAGGGGCAATCAGCCTTTTTTGCCTAACGCCCACTTTTGTTGGTAGTAAATATTTTCTAACACCCACCAACTTCACAGTAATGGTGATTTATTAAGTAGAAGTAAATTACTTATTTGACTTTATAAAACCTACAAAGCAGTGATTACAGCAAGTTAAAGCAGATAATAATAATTACTTACCAAATACTTGCTCAGGACTTTCGCTAAGTTTGGTAGGATAAATCTTTATAAACGTATCCTTTTATTTATACTTTCTGTACATAGAAGCATGAAGTCTGCTGAAAGGACATTTAATTATTTAATTTATGAATGAGGTCCGTGAAGCTGATGTTGCGAGACTAAATACTGGATATCTGGCTCAATTTTTGTAAGGTGGTAACAAAGATCTCTTCTTTCGGAAATATTCCGGCAGTATATTTCTTTTGGTCATAATATGTAGTAACAGCACTAAGCCTTATTACACGAGTTATTCCCAGTATTTATATATAACATAGGCATTTTTTTATTTTTCCACAGGTTTTCATATCCACCACTATCGAATTTATTTAGCTTTCTTAATCACAGCTAATTTCTAACCATTCTTCTTGGCAATTTGTATCATCCTCTTCAATATTTGTGATGAAAAGGATTTTTCATCCTAGTCACACTGCCTCTGGAGTAAATATTAATCTGTTATAGATGACAATTTCATGAAACTGATGAAATTCTAATTATAAAGACGTAGTTAAAGTTTGTCAATAAATAATGACTCAAATACATTGGCAATCCTGTAAGAGTTTTACTACCTACTTGAAGCTTCAAATTGACATAGTTAAATCTCTTGAATTTTTTTTAAAACCTAATTAAATATGTGAAGCAGATAATTGAGAACGTGGGTTGTAAGGGGTATGTAGAGATGAAGAGGATAGCACAGGATAGGAAGAGATGGAGGATTGCATCAAACCAGTCGAAATACTGATGACAGCAAAAAACAAAAAAAAAAAAAATAAAAAATCAGTGCCTCAGTATGAAAGCTGGAACGGCCACTAGTGAGCGGTAAGGACTACCACTGCACTAGATGATCCGTGAGAAAATTTGCTGTCAATAGCGAGGTTGGTGGTTTTGACTTAGTTTGAAAGAACCGCGGGCGCATTTGTAGCAATATCTCTCCGATTTCACCTGATGAATGCTATCCTGCAGCGCTCTACTTTGAAGTAAACACCTGAAGTTATGCACCGAGCGTGGTGGGTGAACGGTAACGTTCTGGTCTCGCATTCGCGAGAACACGTTTTTGAATCCCTGTCCGGCCATCCAGATTTGCGTTTTCCATAGTTTCCCAATATGCGATTTTTTTTTTCATTTTCCAAGGTTGGTCAACCATTTAGCGTGGTCAGTAAACCCCTAATTGAGGGGGACTGGTATGAAGTCACTCGTTAATCGTCTCTGTTGTCTGGACTCCATAATCTCACAAAAACAAGTAGACATATCGGGACCGTCCCGTTCCATTTCAGGCTACTGTTTCCTACCGAGAAGTTTGTAAATTTATAACCTCTCTCTGAGTAACTCTATGCCTAGAAGCTTTCTGCCTTTGCAAATAGCAGGTGCTACCATATTCTACTTTTCCTTGCTTGCAGCCACTTCTAAAACACGGCTTGATGATAATAATAGCTTCGAGTGTTCCTTTTAGAATTTGGTATAGGGAACATACAGGTTAATATGGAATCAGAACCACGGAAGCATTTAGGTGTACTTTATATAAAAAAACAATCTTTTTTAGAAGTAAATGTCGGTTAAGGGCCCTTGAAAATCCCAACTGAGACAAGGATTCGAACCGGGTACAATTCATTCTCTAGTCAGATGCTTATGCACTGAGCCACCATTCTACTCACGTTAATGTATTCAAGCAAGGTGATACACTATCTCAATTGTAGTAGATTTTACTAGTCTGTAGGTCCTGTTGAGTGCCATATGCACTTTTCTGGTATGAAATCAGTTTTTCTGAATAGGACAGGCATATTGTGTAAATCAGTAACTCAGTGCTGTGGCACGAATGATTTCTGGTTGAGTACCACACTGTAATCCAGTCAGTTTCAGCAGTGATTTATTCTGCGATGAGACTTCCAACTTGCAATTCATGCAATGTTACTTTAAAGTGAGATCTCTATCAAGCGGTATTCTAATATATATTTAGTCATGTGACAGAATTTTAATTTAATACCGAGCGTGGTGGGTGAGCGGTAACGCTCTGGCTTCGCATTCTGGAGGATACGGGCTGGAACTTCCGTACGGGCATCCAGATTTGGGTTTTCCATTGTTTCCCCAAATCACTACTAGGCGAATGCCGGGATGCTGCCTTCAAAAATCCATGGCCGAATTCCTTTCCGTTCCTTGTCTTCAACCCCATGCCGCCTCTAATGACCTCGATATCTACAAAGCGAAAAGCCATACGTTAAAAAAATAATAATTTAATACCTAACAACGTTATCTCCTGCTTCTGATAAGCTCCTCTGTTCTTCAGATGAAACTCACTCACTTGAATCATTCGACAGGTTAGGCCTGAACTGATTTACAGTAATCTGACAAACTTTTCAAGACCAACAGTTAACTTAGTTTCAAGTATACGTGGGTGAGGCAAGATTGTCTAGTGCTTCGAGGGGATGGTACTAATGCTTGAATTGCATGTATTTCTTCCCCGTTCTATTACTATTGTTGTCAGCATTTTAGAAAATGAAATACACAGACGGAAAAAAAAATCCCAACACCAAGAAAGACTTGTGTTAGATAAACGAAATTTGGTAGGCGTGTTTATACATCTGAAAGATGACATCGATTCAAATTTCGCGCTTCGCGCATAAGTGTGGCGCTAGTAGCGCTACTCAGAGCTTGCAAATCAGGTTTGCTTTAAATACGCGCTGTAAAGTTTGTGAACGTTATTTACCGCTGAGATTTGACATAGTGAGTTGATGTTAGCCAAGAATGCCTTTAAGAAGACGAAGAAGCCATTATCAACAGCTCACCGAGTTTGAACGAGGTCGTGTAATAGGGCTACGAGAAGGTGGATTTTCTTTTCGCGATATTGCAGAAAGACTTGGCCGGAATGTATCCACTGTGCATGATTGTTGGGTGCAGTGGTCAAGGGATGGTACTGCCTCAAGAAGACCGGGTTCCGGGAGGCCACGTGGCACTACTGAGAGGGAAGACCGCCGTATTCGGCGTACAGCTGTGGCGCATCGTACTGCGTCTGCGGCAGAAATTCGAGCTGCAGTTGGTACCACAGTGACACAACGAACTGTTAGAAATCGGTTACTTCAAGGACAGCTCCGAGCCAGGCGCCCTGTAGCGTGCATTCCACTGACTACAAGCCATCGCCGTTTGCGACTCCAGTGGTGTCAAGCCAGAGCTCATTGGAGGACGGAGTGGAGATCTGTTGTGTTTTCTGATGAAAGCAGGTTCTGCCTTGGTGCCAGTGATGGCCGAGTGTTGGTCAGAAGGAGGCCAGGGGAACGCCTGCAACCAAACTGTCTGCGGCCTAGACACACTGGACCTACACCTGGAGTCGTGGTCTGGGGAGCAATTTCCTATGACAGCAGGAGCACTCTTGTGGTTATACCAAACACACTGACTGCAAATTTGTACGTCAGTCTGGTAATTCAACCTGTAGTGCTGCCATTCATGAACAGCATTCAAGGGGGAGTTTTTCAACAGGATAACGCTCGCCCTCATACCGCTGTTGTCTCGCAACGTGCTCTACAGAGTGTCGACATGTTACCTTGGCCTGCGAGATCACCAGATCTGTCTCCAATTGAACACGTATGGGATATCATACAGGGCAGGCGCTAGGATTCTCGGGCCCCAGGTAAGTGTTCTCGGCCCCCCCCACCTCGATTTTTTTTTTTTACTGTACACTTTGATTTTTTTGATAAAGTCAGAAAATTTTAATCCAAAAAATCAAATAACACCTTTTTTTGAAAGATTTTTTGTTTTGTTTAGCTAGACACCATGGCCGGAGGGCCCCCTTCGGGGGCTCGGGACCCGGGTACTTTTGCCCCGCTTACCCCTCCCTTAAGCCGGCCCTGTCATTGGACGACAACTCCATCCACAGCCAGCACTGACCGTCCCAGTATTGACAGCACAAGTACAACAAGCATGGAACTCCATACCACAAAGTGACATTCGAAACCTGTATGACACAATGCATTCACGTTTGCAGGCTTGCATTCAAAATTCTGGAGGTTACACCGGCTATTAATTTAACAGTATTTCACATTTGAAATGCATTTTCTTGAGCTTAAATTAACCTGTGATCTTGAAAATTTAATCAATTAAACATGTTAACTTGACAAATGCATTGTCCAAATTTAATTACTCTACAATAATTTTTTCTTGGTGTTGGGATTTTTTTTTCCGTCTGTGTACATCTGGCACTGTAAGCGGAATTTTTTTTATCTACTAGAAACCTAAAACAAGTTTTAATAGGAACTGGTTGAACAAAACCCTCACGTTAGGGAGCGTGCATAAACAACGTAGCTCCATTTTTGCCTCCTGTGAACCCCCCCCCCCGCCCCCCACGTAGCCCTACGTGGCTTTTACCTCTACCCCCTTCCCCCTCCCCCCCCACGTAGTACGTAGCTTTTTTCCTTTTTGATTCCAGAAGACATTTTGTACTGTTTTCTCGTGTCAGACTATTGCAAATTGTATACGGAGATAATTAACTGAGGGAAATAAATATCCACATGCTGTTGTGTGTTCTGTTCCTCATTTTAACTGTGAAAAATGTTATGAAAGGAAAGCTACGTGAACTGGCTCGGAACCCCCCCTCCGCCCACGTAGCCCAGCGTAGCCTCCCCCCCCCCCCCCCCCTGGACCGAACCACGTAATTTGTGCACGCTCCCTTAGCTAAATTTGAATAATGGACGGATTCATTCATTCCATAATAAATTAAAATCCGATATTCGTTATCTGCCTGCTTAGAAAAACCAACATCTGGATGGCAGGAAACAAAATCGACACAGGTCCGCACAATACTAATCATCCTCCACTTTCGTTTCAGTCTGTGTGTGGGCTGTCGACCTTTTAGCATGTGACGGCTGTAGGCGAGTAGATCATTGCTGAAAAGCGCGTAAAAACTTAAACCGCGATGACCGTCGGGTTGTTTTGAACGTGTCATCGCGTTAACCTTGCCACCCAAGGTGCTGAGTCGGATGCAGTCACCTGATACTCAGCGGAGAGAAGCGTGTGGTCGAAGTATAAAAAGAGGTGTGTCGCATTAGTGCGTGTTGTGTGGTGACAGATTGTGGCTGTCTGACCCGACGTTTGACCTCCCGCAGCTGGGCGGAAGGAGTCTTCACAGCGCTGGAGCGGCACTTAGGGAGCGTCCATAAACTACGTTGCTCGGTCTCAGGGGAGGGGGGGAGAGTCGTCTGGAAAGCTACGCCGGGCTACGTGGGGGAGGGGGAGGTTCCGAGCCAGGCCACGTAGCTTTTAGTTCATATTGTTTGTCACAGTTAAAACGAGTTACACAACAGCATATAATTGTTTATTTCCGCCATTTAATTATTCTCGTATGTAACTTACGAAAGTCTGACAAGAGAAAACAGTACAAAATGTCTTCTGGAATCAATAGGGGGAAAAGCTACGTGTTACGTGGGGGAAAAGGGGGGGTTAGAGGCAAAAGCCACGTCGGGCTACGTGGGGGGGAGGGAGAGTTCACAGGAGGCCAAAATGGAGCTACGTGGTTTCTGAACGTTCCCTTACTACTCCAAAAGCTTAAGGAATAAAAACAAGGCAACCAGTGTAGTGACTTAATTCCCTAATACTCGCTTTCATTGCGACCCAAGTAATCGACGAGAGGAATATTGCAGCCACATCTGAATAAGGGCTATAGCATGGGAAAATCTATCAGAACCAAATTATTAACAAGTCAGTCTCTTAGTTCACGGATTTTAATGAAACTGCACATAGCGATAGCTTAAGTCACCGGTTAACATACAGAATACTTTTCACCCAGATTATTAGCATTGCTCCCATCAACATAGACGCCAAATTCGTACATTTTGAAATTTTTGTCATGCTGTATCATACCAGAACTAATTAATAGATTTGAAAAAAAAAATGCAATTATGGCATGGATTGACTTATGTGATACCATTTATCCCTCTAAATTTTAAAGTTCTTAATGACTCAGAGGCCAAAATCGTAAATTTTGGAATTTTTGTCCGTCTCTGTTCGCATCAAACAAAAGACAAGGAACAGATTTTTAAACTGCATATAATGACAGTTCTTATCATCCGTTAGCATATAGAATACCTTTTATAATTCCTAATGATACATAAGCCAAACTCTAATAGTTTCTAATGTCCTACTGTCTGAACACAAATCGAGAAGAAATTAAATACGGATTTCAGCGAAACTACACATAGTGATACCTTATATAATGGGTTAACATACACTATATTTTTTATTACGATAAGTTACATAGCTGCCTAAGATAACGTAAAAAAATCTACTTATCTCAAAACATTGTTTGAGTTTTTTTTATTAAGATGTAGCATACTGAGAGAAATCATGAGATCTAGACAGCAGATAAAACTGTAGGTTTTTTTTTTTTTTTTTTTTTTTTTTTTTTTTACCTTTGTGTAGATACGTATAGCACTCTTACTGCCACATAGTTAAATTACTTTCCAACAGATGGTAACATCAGCGTTTTATACGTTTTATGCATGTATTGACTGATACTATTCTTGAAGATGGCATGAAGCGACTGTCGAAACTCTGTAATAAGAAGCATCTCAAAACATGAGTTAGGTAGAGGGGTATATGCGGCCTTTGGCAGTTTTAAAAGTTCAATGCTGTACGTAAGCAGTCCACATTCATCAAATGCCACCAAACTTGTAATCATACGTGATACGGGGTTAGGTTAAGGTGGCTAAGATATGGGCGGAAAGCGCGGCCAGCAAAAACCCTGTGACCAGGTTATTACGACCACTAGAACTAATCCTATGACGGACGCAAAATGTCCTGCAAATGTTTACTCAACAACACTGTTGTCACTGAAGCTATATAGATGGTTTTGACTTCACGTTCACCAGTAAATCTTTACTCTGTTTTCTTACTGGTTATTATATAAAGATCTATTAAACCACAGTCTTCATTGATTACTTTTATTTATTTACAGTATTAAAGAATGTTTGCGTTCGGGAAACCATGAATAATTGTAATTCGACTTGCTTACGTTGATGGATCTCCACTAACAACGAAGCACACAATTTTCGCATAGTGTTGTTTAGTGACGTTTTGAAACTACCTGAACCTGCATAGCACACAATTTCGTTCGAAGCTTCATAGTTGGAGATAATCAAGATGCCTTTAACCAACTCGCATACCGATCAGTTGGAGCGTAAGTGTCATAGACACCTTAGGTTAGTTACTGACTCTAAAGTTGTCAGTTCACTGCCATCCACCACACTGACAAATACGAAACCTCCATTCAATCAGGACAGAATTACTTACTGTATGGGCATGGACGATCCATTGCTGCATCAAAGAGTTCCCTCTCTCCATTCCACCTCCTCTGGAATGTCCGCCTTTCTGATGTCAAGCTACCGGAATCTTGGTAATCTCTACCCTTTAAACGCATCCTTCAACCACATCACTGAGGAGATCGTCATGTGGGTGAGCGGATAACGTTCTGTCCTAGCATTCGGGAGGACGCCGGTTCGAATGCCAGTCCGTGCACCTACATTTGGGTTTTCCATGGTTTTCCCAAATCACTCCAGGCGAATGATTCCTTCAAAAAGCCATGGCCGAATTCCTTCCCGTTCCTTGTTCCCAGTCGCAGTCTGCCTCTAATGACCTCGACAAGGCGTAAAGCTATAGTAAAAAAGAAAAAGAAAGGGTGAGAGATATCGTCATCGTTTATTTTTTTTTTCTCTCAACTAAACTTTATTAAAACATACAGCATAAACACTCAATCGAGAAATTAACAACAACAGTTCATTCCCCTTTTCGTTATAAACTCACACCACCATTATTCTCAACCAATGTCCACCAAGCCCGAACAGGCGTCTCGAAACCAGAACCTTCATCCGCTGGTCATCTCTTGTTACTCTCCCTCTTCCGATGTCATGGCGAATCAACAAACTGCAGCACTTTCCTTGTCATTCATTGGTCGAGAACTTTAGCTGGTGTTCTTTTTGTCTTTGAGTATCTCATCCAGATAGCCCCCGAATTTAATTTTATATTTCGCAGTTTTCTTTAGGCTCCATTGTTTTATTTTGAGAATTGTCAGGTATTCTTCCAAATTCTGGGAAGTCTTCTGCAATATATCCTGCATTGACTGACTTAGGATCCATACTAAACAATTGTGTTTTTCTGGAGGGGTAATCATTATATCCGGCTTTGCTAGAATTGTAGCTAGTACTTCTCCGGGCGGTTTTTGTAAAATATACGCTGCCACATGTTTTGTCCACATCCAAATTGACTCCGTTTTTCCACAAGAAAAACGGTGTATAAGGGTATCTGTGTTCCCACAAGTGTCACATCTATCGGTTGCCTTAAGATGTATGCGGTGTAACTTCTCGTTGGTAGCCAGGGTCTCATTGACTACTTTGTACCACAGGGTTTGGTTATCATCTGGAATTGTCCTATTGAAAATGTTTCTCCACACGTTTTTCCAGTTAATATCCGGGTATTTATTTTCTATTTTGTTGCCACGTTTATGCGCCATCAAGATTGTGTATATCTCTTTGGAATTCTTGGGGAAGTTATCCTTTCGTGCTGCTATGATGTAACTGCATTCGAGGAAATAAAACCTGATATGATGGAATGATTTATTGATGTGGGCTGTCGCCACAGGTGCCGTTGTACTCACTGGTTTGTAGTGTTCCAGTAGCTGAGCCGTAATTGTTTCTTTGTTTTCAGAAATTTTTCTCATTGCTTGTATGAACAACGCGTTTGCTTTGATTCTTGCGTCCATTAAACCCAAGCCTCCTCTTAGTTTTGGCAGGGTTAGTGTCTGGAAGTTAATTTTGAATATTTCACCTTGACTCAAGAACCAAGATATTGCTCTCTGAACGTTTTCTATTATTCCTTTAGGTGCAGGGAACACTTAGAACCAGCCAACCAAAATGCTTAAACGATCGAATTCTTCGAAAAAGTGCTAAATTCTCTGTGCTAAAATAACTGTCCACTCCCTTTGGATTTAGGCAACGACCATATAAAATTAAAATTAGACGACTAACTAGTGATGACCTACGACAAAGTGTGAATTTTTGATGTGTTTCCGCAAGGAACTTTATGGTCGCGTAATGTTTTCGTGCTCGTGTGTGTGCAGGTGTGTGGTGCGATGTCGTCGACGCAGTCGCACATCCCTCGCTTCACGTCGACGTCGACTCTGCGGCTGGGCCCGTCTCCGTACCAGCAGCTGAGGGACGCCAAGCAGGCGGCGGCGCAGGATGCGGACGCGGCCTCCGTCTGGAAGAACAAGCTCGAGGACTGCGAGCGGCGCCGGCGCATGGCCGTCGCGGACTCCCAGCGCAGTGAGTACACCACCCCACATACTCAGCTCGATAGTTTTTTTATTTTATTTTATTTTATTTTATTTGGCCTGAAGCGCCAAATGGCACTATACAGCCAATGCTGTATAAAAGAATAAAAACGATAGAGGATTGTAAACAGTTGCAGGGTGATCTGGACAGGATATCTAATTGGGTTGGTAAACATGGAATGAAGATAAATGCAAAGAAGAGTCAGCTTATTAGATACACAAATAAAAAACAAAAGGTTAATTATGGATATAAGGTGGGGAAAGAATTGCTTGCTGAAGACTTGAAATGCAAATATCTTGGAATTACTTTTGACAACAAACTTAACTGGGCAGGACACATAGGACAGGTGGTAGGAAAAGGTTTCAAAGTTCTGCACTTGTTGGAGAGAGTTATGAGGGGATGTACGAGAGAAGTCAAGGAATTGGGTTACAAAACTTTGGTCAGACCATTGCTCGAATATGGTAGTGTAGTATGGGACCCTCATTTTACGTATCAAATACAGGAGTTGGAGAGGGTGCAAAGAAGGGCTGCTAGATTTGTTTCTGGAAATTATCGCAGAATGCAATCAGTGACGGATATGATAAAGGAGCTGGAACGGGATTCATTGCAAGACAGGAGGAGGATGAGGAGGGTCATGGGAGTGTACAGGGCATATACTGGTGATGAGGCATAGAATGATATTGGTGTAGGTATGAAAAGTAATGCATGGAAGGGAAAAGATGACCATGACCCATAAGCTGGCACTCGATTTCAGGCACAAGGATGTGGGAAGATTCTCTTTTTTAGGTAAGGGTGTCAGGGATTGGAATGAGTTACCAAGAGAAATGATGAATAATTTACCGAAAACTTTGAAGGAATTTAAAGATAAAATTTGTAGAGGGCAAATGTAGGTGGGTGCAGGATAGGGGGAAGATGGGTGTGTAGGGAAATTGCCACCGGAGCCTGTGCTCCATTGCAATTAAATTAAATTAAATTATAGATAATTGGCTTGGTACAAATAAGTCAAGCATTGTACAGATAAACAAATTTACAGGATAATTATAATAAACTAGTAATTTCACAACAGCTGGAATATTTCTCAAAAAAATACATGCATGTTTACAAAATGAAGGATTAGTAAAACAAGTAAATAGAGGACTCTGTACCAACAGTGGGGGGTACAAGGCTCTCCGTGCACAAACAATAATTACAGTAGAATTAAAATATAAAGGAGATTTTTATATACACATTAAATTATTATTTATATACAGGAATTAACACATTATAAAAAGGACTTATTTGCCTAAATCTTAATGTTTGTTGCTTTTATAAAACTGGCTAGCAATTTATATGTAATCACATTGTTGCCATGCAACAGACAAGAAATACTTGTTGGAAAAGGTATACCAAAGTTGTTAAGATCTTTCAAGAATTTAGGTCTGTGGGCTTTATATCTTGGACAAGCGAAAAATATATGGTTTGTGTCACCTACTTCCGAATTGCAATATTCACAGATATCTGAATATATGATGGTTAGACGATGTAGGTGCTGTGCGAATATAACATGATTAAAACGTGTTCTAATTATCGTGGTGATAACCCCCCTATGTTCCAAGGAGCTGGAAAACCAGGGACGGGTAGGAATTCGGGGCTGGATATTGCCATAGTATTGTCCCCTTGTTTTTTTACTGATGTCCCATTCACTCACTCTGCCATTTGTTCATTACCTTGATTTTTATTTGTGGTAGATAGTCCGTATACGATACCGAGTTTTGAGGGCGACACCTATTCTAGCTTCTTGCTTTGCCAACTCATCTACTTTTTCGTTAAAGACCACCCCTGCATGCGCCTTCACCCAGAGGAAATTGATTGCTCTGTTTCTTCTTGAGCATTCTACTACCTGTTGAACTATATTTACTATAATCTGATTAGTTCTCTTGCCCCAATATTTGGTTTGAATAGAGTTCAACACGCTCTTAGAATCTGATATGATGAGAAACTTCCTTTCTGTTAGTGTTGAGCAATACCTGACTGCCTCTAAAATAGGTAATGCTTCTGCAGTGTATATAGATGTTGTTGATGGAAGTTTATACATTCCTTGATACTTGGTGCAGGGACAGAAAAAGGCACATCCTACGTTACCTCCTGGGGCAGTTTTAGATCCATCAGTATATATATATATATATATATATATATATATATATATATATATATATATATATATATATATACATACGGTGTCACGTGTCAGCCTTCGCTTGCAAATTAACAGCGACCAGAGATATCCTAAGAAGAGATATCATTAGAAGATATTCCAGGTTATGTCCACAATTCAATAGCTAAGCAACTGCTACCAAATTAATTGCCGTAATACGTTCATTAAGTTTGCTTTTCGTAGCATTTCACAGTTTAAAAAAAAATATCGATAAAATTTACGGCTCAAAAACGTGGATCAGCTTTTCAGTAACATTTTGTTAATAAAGCAACATAAAAAAAAAACTTTAAAAAAATTAAATTACTTATGGTCTCTGCTGTAACCACGGATGCCAATTGTTATTCCGGCCTAGGCTAAATTTCAATTTAATTAAAACTTTCATTAATGTTGATGCTTGACCAAAGTTTAAACATTACGGTTTATTGGATATCTACGAACTGGCCACTTTTGTTAGTGTTCGTTGTACGTGAGTTACTAGGTTATTTAAAGTGGATATCAGACCAAATATGTTACAGAATCGAGTATTCTGGTAATTCATTTCTTCGGAGTTGTTCAACTGTTTAACAATATGGAATGTATATTATTAAGTTCTCTGGCCATTACAGACACTATGATCCAAGATTACATCGTGCATATTTGCCTAGCCTCAATAAAAAACTAGGAAGCAAACGGGATTTTTTTTAATTTTGCAGAGTCAACTTAAAAAAGGGTCAAATACAAGTCAAGTTCGAGTCTGCCACCTTTGAAATAATTATACCATAGCGCGATCGTCCCCGTTCATGTTTAATATCTATGTCTATTAATACGTCTGAGTTCTTAAAGGTCAAGAGATTTTATTCATCCGAAGGGTGAAACACAGGTCAGATTCATATTTGGGCATATCAGATGAACCTGTTATAATCATTATAAAAAAAAAAAAAAAGGTCACGGGCTTACACTAGTATATGTAATAAAGGAGCTGGAGTGCGATTCTTTGAAAGATAGGAGTAGGGTGAACAGAGTACTGGGCGTATGTTGGTGATGAGGTGTGGAAAGATATTTGTGGAAGAATTAATGGTGGTGTTTGGAAGGGAAGATATGACCATGACCACAAGATGGCACCCGATTTCATGAATAAGGGAGTGGGAAAATTTTCTTTCTCGGGAGTCTGGGATTGGAATAAATTACCAAGGAAAGTTATGAATAATTTTCCAAAACCATTAAAAAAATTAAAATTAAAATTCGTAGATGTGTACAAGGAGGAAAATAGATGCATGCGTTCAATCGCAATTAAATTAAACGTTTCCGGATTTATTTAGATAGAATCCCTGTAGCATTTATAAAAATTTCTCCCTATTTGATTTTGAAGGCATGTTGGAAATTTTCATATATCATATTTGTAGAAATACTCTTAAAATTAAATCGTTATCATTAGTAATTTATAGTAGATACCAAACTGAAAGATGAAGAAAAAAAATGCAGTATCCAGATGTCGTTCGAGTTGGTATATGGACATAAATCAATATCTTAGTAGAGTCTCCTGAACAGTGAGAGATGTTGGACTCAAAAAAATTAACTTTACCTTCACGTATTGCAATTATATTTAACTTTAACGTGAAAAAATCGTTTAAGTTATCTGTTGCATAAAATTAGAATTGAATCCGTTGTGTATGAATTCTTATTAATAGTAAATTTTCTCAGATTGTGAAGGCAAAGGCGGCATTGGCGTTGGAAAGTGTTCTGTCGCCATTAATGTTTATTGCTAAAACATATCTCAAATCCAGCGGAGTTAAAAGTGGTGGAGTATGCAGCTAGCATTATGATATGGGTGGAAACAGAAGATAATTTGAAGAAGTAATTTCAAAACTGAGCAAATTCAACGGAAAATCATAATATGGGTGTGGATGAGAGCAAGATGATAACTCCCATGACTCTCCGTGAAACGAAACTTGGATGAATGGACAGTTACTGTTACCTGCTAAGGAAGCGACGTAACCACTAACTACCAACGCAAAAATACCGGAGGAAATAGTAGAAATGATAATTGCGTTACTACGAGTATCCACATTGACTTTTGATGCAGAAATCTTGATTTGAGATATCTAACGGTATTTACTACATTGTGGGGAACAGAGGTTAGGTTCCTGAATGATGTAGAGGTAGTCGCAAGGAAAGAAATGAAACTATTAGTAGGGATTAAAAGTTGAGTGATTAAGGGAATTACTGAAGAAGACGCGGTTTCAATCAATGGAAAGTCTTATGAGAATCAAACAGGGAATAATGTCGTAGATAGTGCTAGAGAAATAGAAGAATGTCAGGAGACTTATAAGAAAACCACGCATGAGGTGTATCGATGATGTGCAGAAGAATATTAAAGCTAAAGCAGGTCACAGATGCCTGAGGAAGAAGTATGAAGAAATCGTCAGAAATGAAAAACGATGTGCCAGACGACCCGCATTAACGGAAAGGTCTCGGAATGATGGAAACTATCCAGCAGTATTTCAGACACTCTTTCACTTAGAACCATTAACCGATTTCGTAATTGTCTCCCTTTCTTCGTTGTATCTCCAACCACAGTTGGCAACCCTTCCTGCAAGTGCCAGAATATTTTTCCAGTTCGAGTTTAGAAGGTAACTGACGAAGCAATTGAGGTAACTGTAGATTCTAACGTCCCTCACGTATGACGTCTCAGATTGAGCATCAAGTCGCAGACAACTTTGTAAATTCATGACCTTACTGAGGACGACTCATGAATAAACTGTCCGTGAAATTAGTACATCAACTGGAGTAAAGTATGGAATTTTGCACAGAATCATTAAAAGTGGAGCAAAATTTCAAGGTGATGCCAAGAATGTTAATTGCAAATCGAAAGACTGTACGGTCTTAAATTTTTCAGATGCTTTAGGACAGCATTGAATTGTCCCGTTCTATGCGACTACAGTTGATATGGACTCATCCGAAAAGATTTAAGTGAAAAGAAATTCTCCAGTGACGAAAAGCAACAAGACTTTGTGCACATTAAGCTACGTAATAAATCTTTTTGAAGGAGTATTTCAAAAATTGCCGGTGTGATGGAGAAAAAATGTATAGACAATAGTGGGGGCAATGTAGAAAAATTGCTTCTCATTATTTTTTGTTACATATCAATTCAGCGAAGAGGAATTAATAAAAAAAAGTTCACAATAGTTCGCCCCTCGTAGTTTAATCGCAAATTCAGATAGGAAGATATGTTGAAATCTCGACGTAGAAATTTTGTTACTAGCCTTAATGTCTGCTTCAGATTTGATTGTTGTCTGTTGAGTAGCTTCAAAATTGTCACAAATATATCAAAGCTGTAATTGCAAAGATAAATAGAAAACAGATGCACTATGGACATGTAGGTAAATGGAGAAGAATGGAATTGTTAGGATAGGATGGAGAATGAGTAGGAAGTGAAAAGAACAGGTGAAGAAAGGAAAATTAAGAAGAAGAAGATGAAATGGACGGCACAAAGTATGAGGATATCTTAAGGACGCTGTAGAAATAAAGGCATAACAACGATTTTGAAGAGCAAAAAGGTTGGTAATTTTGTATGATTTAAAAGATAGAGGATATTAAGTGGAAATAAAGAGATTAACAGGAGGATGGATAAAGAGGGAAACAAAAATATTAATATTTTACTAGACGAACGACCGCAACCAAAAGGTACAGAACAAAATATCGATTTCTGACGAACTGATTATCGTATACTAGGATAGAAAGCATTACGAATCATCTATAGCTACTTCGAGAGAAAAAGGTGAGAGACGTTTAAAGTGGGAGAAATTGAATTTTCGACAATTAACTCTCCTTTAATCGCCTGGAGCAGTTTCAGGAAAGCGTGGAAAACCAAAAATTGAACTGGATTCAGAATCACGTTTCCTGAATGACAGTCAATCTGGTTGATTTAATTTAATTTAATTGCAATGGAGCACAGGCTCCGGTGGCAATTTCCCTACACACCCATCTTCCCCCTATCCTGAACCTACCTACATTTGCCCTCTACAAATTTTATCTTTAAATTCTTTCAAAGTTTTCGGTAAATTATTCATCATTTCTCTTGGTAACTCATTCCAATCCCTGACACCCTTACCTAAAAAAGAGAATCTTCCTACACCCTTGTGCCTGAAATCGAGTGCCAGCTTGTGGTCATGGTCATCTTTTCCCTTCCATGCACTACTTTTCATACCTATTGCAATATCTTTCCATGCCTCATCGCCAGTATATGCCCTGTACACTCCCATGACCCTCCTCATTCTCCTCCTGTCTTGCAATGAATCCCATTCCAGCTCCTTTATCATATCCGTCACTGATTGCATTCTGCGATAATTTCCAGAAACAAATCTAGCAGCCCTTTTTTGCACCCTCTCCAACTCCAGTATTTGATACATAAAATGAGGGTCCCATACTACACTACCATATTCGAGCAATGGCCTGACCAAAGTTTTGTAACCCAATTCCTTGACTTCTCTCGTACATCCCCTCATCACTCTCTCCAACAAGTGCAGAACTTTGAAACCCTTTCCTACCACCTGTCCTATGTGTCCTACCCAGTTAAGTTTGTTATCAAAAGTAATTCCAAGATATTTACATTTCAAGTCTTCAGCAAGCAATTCTTTCCCCACCTTATATTCATAATAGCTGTTACCCGCGAGGTCGTACGCGTGGACTTGGAGTTTCAATTCCAGAATTGGATATAGAAAACTGTTAGTAACGTAAGATTTGTCCCAAACAACACCGAGTCGACATAATATGATGGAAAGCCATCATTATATCATCCTATCATCTAATCTGTCTCATGAAGAGAATCAATTTACAACATATTTAAAAACAGAAAAGTAAGCGAAGGTGCGGGGATGTGTGTGTGTGTGTGTGTGGGGGGGGGGGGGGGTTAACTGATGGCAGCTTTATTTCAGCTTGGTTTTTTCTTCTTTATTCAACATGAGCATCTGAATCTTATAATCTAATAGCAGCACATTGTCTTCTAGACCTGCACCTTAGGCCAGGTTTACGTCCGTAAGGCATGTCAAAAAGGAAGACAAATTGGTGCCAGAAACTTTTATACAGACACAAATGAATAGTACAGTGCAGAGCAAATTGACTTCTATACTAAATAATAAGTTTTGTTTCTTATCGAAATTTATTAACAAATCAAACACTAACAGATTGCGTGACTGAGCAACCAACGTAACATTACAGACTAACACACGAATCTGTCTGTCTTTCATCATTCGATAAGTTCTTAAAATTTCGTGACTAAAACTGTTATTCATGCCGAAAAAATGTCCTGTGACCTTCCTACACTATTTCATTGTTAAATTCCATCAATATTGATATAGCCATTTAGTCGTCAAAACGTAACAAAAAGACAGAAACTTACTTCCACATTTACAACTTCGTTCGTGATTGTAAAGTATTCATATTGACAACTGTAGACATCTAACCACCATAATGCACGATGGGAGACTCGATACTATTACCACACACAAATACCAGTCTTCTGCGCTATGTAGTTCCGGCAGCAAAGTAAAATTTACGGATACACACAAGTCTTTGGATGAAATACGAAAATATTCATGATCGACCAATTTCGAACACCATATCTCACACACTCCCACAGTTACCGAATTTCGACCAACGTTGTGATCCATGGGTGACTCTGTGTTACTACCACACAAAAACGCCGGTAATCTGCGATTGATAGTTTTCACTTAAAAGTGATACAACGTGACACATGCGTCTTTGGCAGAAAAATGAAATTGCCGCAGGTCGACCATTTTATCCCCCATTTCTCCCACACCCCCATAGCTACCGACATCTAACAACCATAGTGCACTACATGAGATACGATTCTACTACCAAACACAAACACTAATGCTCTATGCTATGTAGTTGTGGCAGAAAAGTGACATATGCGGAGACAGTCGAAATACGAAAATATCCTTGGTCGGCCACTTACAATCACCATATTTACCACACTACCACAGTTTCTGAAAATCGGCCGCTGTTGTGATCGAAAGGTGACGCTGCGCTACTACTACACACAAACGCCAGTTATCTGTGATCTATAGTTTTCGCTGAAAAGTGATACACCATGACACTTTTGTCTTTGGCAGAAGTATGAAATTGCCACAGGTCGAACACTTTCAACCCCCTTATCTCCCACACCCCCATAGCTACAGACATCTAACAACCATAGTGCACTACATGAGATACGATTCTACTACCAAACACAAACACCAATGTTCTATGCTATGTAGTTGTGGCAGAAAAGTGACATATGCGGAGACAGTCGAAATTCGAAAATATCCTTGGTCGGCCACTTACAACCACCATATCTACCACTGTACCACAGTTTCTGAAAATCGGCCGCTGTTGTGATCGAAAGGTGACTCTGTGCTACTACTACACACAAACACCAGTTATCTGTGATCTATAGTTTTTGCTGAAAAGTGATACACCATGACACTTTTGTCTTTGGCAGAAGTATGAAATTGCCACAGGTCGATCACTTTCAACCCCCATATCTCCCACACCCCCATAGCTACAGACATCTAACAACCATAGTGTACTACTTGAGATACGATTCTACTACCAAACACAAACACCAATGCTCTATGCTATGTAGTTGTGGCAGAAAAGTGACATATGCGGAGACAGTCGAAATTCGAAAATATCCTTGGTCGGCCACTTATAACCACCATATCTACCATAGTAACACAGTTTCTGAAATTCGGCCGCTGTTGTGATCGAAAGGTGACTCTGTGCTACTACTACACACAAACGCCAGTTATCTGTGATCTATAGTTTTCGCTGAAAAGTGATACACCATGACACTTTTGTCTTTGGCAGGAGTATGAAATTGCCACAGGTCGATCACTTTCAACCCCCAAATCTCCCACACCCCCATAGCTACAGACATCTAACAACCATAGTGCACTACATGAGATACGATTCTACTACCAAACACAAACACCAATGCTCTATGCTATGTAGTTGTGGCAGAAAAGTGACATATGCGGAGACAGTCGAAATACGAAAATATCCTTGGTCGGCCACTTACAACCACCATATCTACCACAGTACCACAGTTTCTGAAAATCGGCCGCTGTTGTGATCGAAAGATGACTCTGTGCTACTACTACACACAAACACCAGTTATCTGTGATCTATAGTTTTTGCTGAAAAGTGATACACCATGACACTTTTGTCTTTGGCAGAAGTATGAAATTGCCACAGGTCGATCACTTTCAACCCCCATATCTCCCACACCCCCATAGCTACAGACATCTAACAACCATAGTGTACTACTTGAGATACGATTCTACTACCAAACACAAACACCAATGCTCTATGCTATGTAGTTGTGGCAGAAAAGTGACATATGCGGAGACAGTCGAAATACGAAAATATCCTTGGTCGGCCACTTACAACCACCATATCTACCACAGTAACACAGTTTCTGAAATTCGGCCGCTGTTGTGATCGAAAGGTGACTCTGTGCTACTACTACACACAAACACCAGTTATCTGTGATCTATAGTTTTCGCTGAAAAGTGATACACCATGACACTTTTGTCTTTGGCAGAAGTATGAAATTGCCACAGGTCGACCACTTTCAACCCCCATATCTCCCACACCCCCATAGCTACCGACATCTAACAAACATAGTGCACGACAGGAAAGACGATTCTACTACCACACACAAATACCAAAGGTCTATGTTATGTAGTTGTGGCAGGAAAGAGAAGTATACGGAGATACGAATTTTTGGTCGAAATATGAAAACGCCCTGCACTGACCAACTTTAATCATTATATCTCCCACATCCCCACAGCTATCGGCATTCGGCCAACGTTGTGCACGACAGGAAACTCCATGCTACTTCCACCAACAAACATCAGTGATCTGTGCAAGGTAGTCGTGGCTGAAAAGTGAAATATAGGAAAAAACACGTCTATTTTTATATATATATAAGATTAACCTTTTGTTTTTTATTTGTGTATCTAATAAGCTGACTCTTCTTTGCATTTATCTTCATTCCATGTTTACCAACCTAATTAGATATCCTGTCCAGATCACCCTGCAACTGTTTACAATCCTCTATAGTTTTGATTCTTTTATACAGCATTGTCATCTGCAAACAATCTAATTTCAGATAGTAAACAATCAACACAATTATTCATTAGAATAATGAATAGCAATGGTCCCAATACGCTACCCTGTGGCACACCCATTTTTACTTCCACTTCTTTTGATACTACATTTCCTACCCTAACTTTCTGTTTTCTACCTTTTAAAAATTCTTCTACCCAGCAAATGTCTTTCTTATCCACTCCAATGGTTTTTACCTTATTTACTACCATTTAATGGCTTACTCTGTCAAACGCCTTAGACAGATCTAGTGCTACACTATCAATTTGGCCTCCCTTGTCCATTTCATCTGAAATATCTTGCATATATACCACCAACTGAGATTCGCATGAATATCCTTGCCTGAAACCATGTTGTCTGCTTCAAAACCACTTACGTTCCTCACATATATTCCTGATGTGGTTGCATATCAATCTTTCCATTAATTTACCTACCACTGATGTCAAACTGATTGGCCTGTAATTCTCAACTCTATTTCTCACCCCTCCCTTATTCACTTTTCCAGTCCTGTGGTAAGCAGCAAGTGTCTAGACTCAATTTAAATATATTTCAAGATAAGGTACAATGTCACATCCGGCTATCTTTAAGATATCTGTAGTAATATTATTTTCACCAGCCCCTTTATTTTTTTTTCAGCTTTCTTATTTCCTTCATGATTTCCTCAGGATGGAGATCAAATTTTGTACTATCGTCATTTCTAATTGTGTTGTTAAGCTCGTTCTCCGAATTAGACCCTCCTGTTTCTGATTCATTGTCCCTAATGCTTTCACTGAACCAGTTACTTAAAATCTCTGCCTGAGCAGTAGCTGTGTGAGCTATGTCTCCCTAATCAATGCCGCTAAAATTTGTAGAGAATTCATGAAGCTCGAAAGGAGGAAATAAATGTGCCTCTTGACTATCATTCATTCTTAGGGTAGATAAAAGCGTGTTAGCATGCAGAGCGGAAGATGGAAGCGTGTCTCTGAGCCTAGAGATAAGACACGCGGATACTCCCCGGCACGTACTGGTGTGCGTACGAGTATAAACAGGCTTCAACAGCACGCAGGTACGTGAGATCCACTCACCGTACAGCGGCGCTCTGCCCGTGTGATGTACGGCATACAAAACAAAAATAAACCAGGCAAGGTAGAGTATAAGTGAATAACAACAAGCAAACATATCACCAAATAAGACAGCCAAGAAGAGCAGAGATAAAGTAGAATGTCACATTCTCTAATCTGTTCGATTGCCCTTCGTAACCCATATATGAAATCTCGAGTTTCTCTGTAGAAGGTTCTGTAGGATCAGACAAAAACTATGTTCGATATTCAGCATCGCAGTCACGAAATGGAGACTCGAGGATGGAATTCCACAGAACTGGAGCTTGCTCTGATCATTGAATTTGCCAAACAAAATTGCCATCATTCCCGTTTCCAGTGAAGCATTTGGCTAAGACTACAGGAAAATTATGGGATTTTAATCAGGAAGAGGTGAACCTTTCAATATCGTCATGAAACAGAAACAGAAAGCACGGTTCTATTTTGGCAATACTTGGCATAAGTCACCATTTAAAACAAAAATTAGGTGCATAGAGTCACTAGATCTTCGGACAGAGCCTCTTCTGAGTTGTTAAAACTAGAATTCTGTGTAGCGATTGTACGATGCATCTACATACGCAAATTTTCTGCAGAAAATATACATGTCAAACAGAAATGATGCCAGGACAAAACCATGGGGAAGGCGATTGTAGTGGCTGAGTACAGAAATCAGTGCTTAACTTTTTCAGTTTGGAGGAATCGACTCCTTTCCCACCGAGCGTGGTGGGGTGAGCGGTTAACGCTCTGGCATCGCGTTACAGAGGAAGCCGATTCGAATCCCCGTCCGGGCATCCAGATTTGGGATTTCTATGGTTTCCCCAAATCACTCCAGGTGAATATCGGGATGATTCCTTCAAAAGGCCATGGCGGAATTCCTTCCCTTTCCTTGTCACCAACCCATCCCGCCTCTAATGACGTCGACGAGGCGTAAAGCCATAAGTAAAAAAAAAAAAAAAGACTTCACTCCCCTGCTCTCAATGTCAGGCCAAATTGCCGCTCGTACCAGTAGTGCAGTAGTTCGTATCAATTAAATTTATTACAGGTATATTTATATGTTATGAACGTCCAGTCAATAAAAAATATTAATACATGTTAAATTAACATCAAAATAAAAACTTTTGCTTGTTTTACTCGAAACTTAAAAACTATATTAGATATAAGTATTTGTTGTGTAAATAGGGCATATTTTCGAATTTGAAGACAAATTTCAAGACCATGGAGAGTAAAAAAAAAAAATGCCCAAAATTGTCCGTATCGACGGACACTCGCTATTTTATTTTCCGATTAAAAAAATCCCAGTCCTCTATTTCAGGAGTTCTAAAATACAAAACCCCACCCTTATTTGAATTAAGTATGTAGATGCTTTAAAAGAGTCAGGTGTCTATATTTCATACCTTCTTTTATTGATTCGGTTCGTTTAATGAATTCTACTGTTTGGAACCGAAAAAATTGGGGAAAAGGAAATTCTTATGTAATGTTAGCGACATGATATAAAGAAAAATGTGCCAGATACATCAAGTATTTTGTGACTGGCGTCGTACTTTGGAGGCAGTCACATTTGGCTTTGTTTGAAAGAGATATAGATAGCCCCAAACGATCTTGTCTAATTGTAAATACTGAAGAGCAGCTTTGTGTCAACGTTATGAAACATAGTGTCGTAATTAGCGATTAAGTACTGTCATTGATAATTGTTGCGCATCAGTTGCATCTTTGACTAGACAACTGACTGTCGTTAGGCATTCTCCACGCGCCTGACTTGTTTTGCTTGGGCAGCTATCGTCAAGGTAAGGCTAGAACTACGGCCTTGATTTCAGCCTCGACTCACACTGTTTCTGCATAAGAAAGTTCCGGCATTTTAAAAACCTACACGTACGGCAATAACATATGTTAACTTGTGTTTAGAGATGTCAGAAGGCGTAAAATTATTCTCTAATTAATCTCAGCCGTTTACTATATTGTTTTACTCTTGCTATTTCCGTATACGGTAGAATAGAGAAAGATTAAAGCAACCTTGAGTGAATGGGCTACAAGTTGCTGCAGCATTTCACTGCCTGAAACATTTCATAGCGAGCAGCATAAACATACCCTGTTCAGTGTATTGTAACATAAAGTTGGATATCCTTTTAAAATGCAACATGATTACAAATTTTGCAATTTCCTTGCGAAAATTTGCATCTCTGCTTGTATATTATAAGAATTAAGGGACTGCAAGTCGAATAATTACATTCTAAAGTTTGAAATTAAAAGTTTAATCATTTTCAATAGATAATGTCAAGACACAAACTAAGAAACATACTTTAATATTTCTTTCGGGATAAAGTAGGCCTATGCCAAATTCGCATGACATTCAGCCTCTGGGGGATTCTACGATAACCGTGGCGCCGCAATTTGATGATGGATTCTTATGTAACTAGACGAGAAAAATCGAAAATAAAGAATTCTCACCGCAGCGAGATTTAAATTCGGTATCTTGAATTTTGAACTATTGATCACGATACACTCGGAATTACTTACAATGCTGCTGAATTAATGGCAATCGGGTGGCGCTCATGAAATCAACGTAAATTAAAAATACCAATATTATCGTGGGTTACTGTGCAAAGTACGGCCAGTAGAAAAAACTGTTAATTCTGGTTAAAAATACTACTAGCTTCTTCCTTGGCGTGTTATATGCTGTATGAAGGAATGTCAGTTGTTATTGTCCCGGCTGTATTTCAAAAGTAACCACAACTTCCACTAATAAATTAAAACTTCTAACGCTCGAGCAGGTATGCATTTCAATGTGTCGCGATCTGAAGTAAACTCAATTTCAAATCACCTGAAGTCACATTTTAAGTGATTTGTTCTTAACGTTTTGACACTTGATACTAACGGCGGGTTAGTGATAGTTCTGTTAATTACAGTTCCCTCTAGTTCAGACAGTCAGTAGTCTAGAAAAGTACATAATTGTTAAAAAACACATAAAATAATGGGCACTGCACCACTTTCGGAAACAAGTACTAACGTGTTGAAATTTGGATTAACTGCTTCTTCTTCTTTCCCATAAGGCCTGCAACGACCACGTGCCAATTTCAATTCTTCAGTTTTTGTTGTTTTTATTTTTATTTTATTTTTTTTCTTCTGTTCAATCCAATATTCGTTCATCATTTCATATGTTTTTTCTTCTCTCCTCAGAACACTTCGGAGCAGATTTCTTTCCTCTTCTGCCTTGGAATCCTTCCGTACTTGATACCTTCTTTCTAAAGATCTCTATTCCATAAGTTCTTCTTCTCTTTCGTTTCCAAATCTTTCTTGAATCCAGCTGGTTGCTGATTAACTGTTTCGTAGTAAAGTCCTCTTCACCTTTATTTCGTGGAAAATTTGCCACAAATTAAATTAAAAATGACGAAATTTGAGAGGCTACTTAACTGCGAAATGCTACCAGCACTCATGTCATAAAAACTATCGATACAGGGATCATCAGATAATGTAAATGATTTTGCAGCGCTGGCGGCATCTAATAGCTGCGTGTCGCTCTCAGATTTTGGCATTTTTAATTTGGTTAGTATTTGAACAAAGGAAAATGGGCTAATCCGAAGAATAATTATTAGATTTAAGTTCCGAAATGGCTTTATAGGATAAAAGATATAAGAGTAAAAATTTTAGAAATTTAAAGGTAAGCCATTACTGTAATGGTAACTTCAGTGTCGAATTTTTTCTACATTATGTGCTATTTCACTTTACCTGCAACATTTTCTCATATAATATGTCCTAAGATACGTGTGTACCAACTTCAAGGCAAATAGCACATTTTCTTCTTGGGACTCTGAGGTTGCTGCCGACCCACGGATGGTCCTGGCATTTGGGAGGACGCGGGTTCGGCTTCCCGTCCTTTAAAAGGCCATACAGATTTCGGGTTTCTATGATTTTCCGAAGTCGCTCCAGGTGAATGCCGGAATGGCTGTATCGAAAATCTTTTCGTTCCTTGTCCCCAATCCTTTCCCTATGCCAATGACCTCGATGTCGACGAGGCGTATAGATCCAAGAGAAAATAATAATGTATTTGGCATAAATTAAAGGTCATGTTGAAATATTTGAAAATATCTAAAAAAAATTAGTTTTATATTAAATAAAAATCTAACTGTATCCAAATATCTACAAGGAAGATTAAAACTAATGCAGGGCATTTATCTAAAAGGGACGTAAAATTATTCCTCGGAATTTAATTTGTGAAAGCATGCAGTTTGAAAGTAATTACTGTCAATAATATTGGCTACATGTGATATGACAAATTGTATTACAAAATAAAAATGTTTCTGACGTCGCAATTTTGTTACTACGTCGCATTGTCGTGTCGAAAAATAATTCTACTTGTGTCGAAAATCCTGCTAAAGCCAGGGAGATTACTAAATTCCTCTCCGGATATCTACCAGATTTCATTGTATCGTTCATAGGTGCAAATAAAGAATCGTTATTTTTTCAAAAAATTTTTTTAAAAAAATGGATCGGATTTGCCAAGAATCGAACCGTAATGCTTAAGTGCTCTGCTGCATTAAACTGCGTCCTGGACCAATAGGAACTCATCTTTGTTAAACTCGAAGAACGAGCTGGACGTTTGGGCACATGCAGGTCATTTCCTGTGCCGTATGCCCCTGTCGTTGATAGCGACAACGGATGTGGATTGCTTCCTGGTGCCCCATACTCCGCCCAGGCAGTTGCATTCATCCTACGTCCTTGAGGATTGTGTAGGCTAGTTGTGTGGGCTGCGTCCGTCGAGGTAGACAAGTGACGCAGCAGTGCTATCGTAACAACTAGCCACCAAATATGCCACACTACTATGTTCTCACTCCGTCCTGGTGATACGTCGGTATCATCGACATTGAGAGGGCTTTACGGCTAGCCTACATTAAGGTCATCAGAGTCGGGAAAGGATAGGGGACAAACATAGGAAGGAATTCGGCCATTCGGTGGAAAGAACCATCCCGGCATACACCTGGAGCGATTTCGGGAAACAGTGGAAAACCGAATTTTAGATGACCGGCCGGTGAATCGAACCCGATTACCAGGCCTAAGCTTACCGTTCACCTATCAGGGTTGGTAATGCAATGGTATTTTCCATATTTCTTGCGGCATACAAAGAAATATTGAGCTGTATCTTCGAATTGCTGAGATATCCACAAGCTAAAACTCTAGCTAGTTCCAACAGCCAGCTGATAAGTAGACTATTCAGCCACGGCTGTGTCACGTTTCCTAAGATATACCGCCTTAATGTTATTAATCAGTTCCTAGTGTACTATTTTAAGCGACTAGTTAACCATCCCAGGTATATCCTAAAATCTAAGTACGTGAAGCAATTCCCTACCGTCCTGGCGTTGACCTTAAAATCTAAGCTTTAATCCATGCTATGTTGTATGTGGCATTTTATAGAGACAAGAGGCCAAGTTCATTAAAAATGTTCTTATTGCAGGAGAATCCATGTCTTTCTCCCAATATAGTTTGAAAAGAGGTCTTTACTTAACACTGAATTGCCCAAAAATTTAAAAACATTAATATCGAACGAAGTTCGGTCGACCAACAACTTTTAGGTTAAACATCCATCTCATCTGTTTTCAGGAGAAGTAACAACACATAAAGGCTGGTTTCAGGATGTTGTAGCTTTTAACAATATCTTACAGAAAATTAAAGGTTTACGTATGATTTGGCACTGTTGCACCATTTAATTTAATTGGAGCGCTTGCTCCGAAGGCAATTTCCCTACACACTCATTTTTCCCCTTCCCCTTTCCTTTTCCCATCTACTTCTTCCCTCCACTAATCTCTACTTTAATTTCTTTTAGAAATTTTGGTAAATTCAAATCTCTTTGTAATTTATTCCAATCCCTGACCCCCTTACCTACAAAACAAAATAAATCTTCTCAAACCCTTATGCCTGAAACAGTGTGCCAAAATATGGTCATGGTCTTCTTTTTCTTCCGCACCTTTCCTAATTTTTCCTCCAATATTTTTCCACGCCTCATCACCAATATATGCCTTGTACACTCCCATTACTCTCTTCACCCTCCTCCTGTCTTCCAGTGAATCCCATTTCAGTTCCTTTATAATATCAGTTACAGATTGAGTTCTGAACAAATCTAGCAGCCCTTGTTTACACTCCCTCAAACTCCTGTGTTTATACCCGAAATATAGATCCCATCCTACGTTACCATATTAAACAATGGTTTGACCGAAGATTTTTAACCCTTTTCTCTTTCTCTTCTGGTAGTTCCCCTCATCACTCTCTCCTACAACTAAAGGATTTTGAAACCTTTTCCTACTACCTGTCCAATGTGTCCTGCCCAGTTGAGTTTGTCACCAAATGTTATGCCAGAGTATTTACATTTCAAGTCTTTAACAAGCCATTATTTCCCCACTTTATAATCATAATCAATCTTTAGTATTTTATGTGTGCGTAATAAGCTCACTCATCTTTGAATTTTTCATTTTCCTCATCAAACACGAAAAATATCGAAACCATCATTCTACAACACGACATCCTATATCATAACTTCCTTGTAACAAGTGGAGTGAGGGGAATGAAGTTTGAGAAAGGTCCTATTCAGCACTACAACTATACTGTAAAACAGAGGTAATGAAAAACAAAGATGTTACAGATAAAATCAAATTGTCCTAGAATATACTGCAATATACATTTTTAAGCTTGTAGATTCACTTTCTATTTTTATTGCAATTTTGAAGTCATTTTCCTCTCCTCTGTGAAATAAAAGGCCACCATTAAACTGTTGTCCTAAGGGAAAGTCCGTGGATCGTCGAATTTAACGTGAGCTGCGGATCTCCCCTAGATGTGGCCTTCTTTTATGACTGTCGGGGGAGCAAAGCACGTTCAGTATGTATGAGGGAAAGGCCATGTCCTGCCTAGCCTCGCAAATAATTTCCGCATCAGCAGTAAATGGGTCGTAAAGACAAAAAAAAGGGAGGGAATAACACAAACACAGTTCCCATTCCGCTTAACACATTGTTTTTTGATGTGGCTATCGAATAATATTGATTGGATATAGATGATAGTTTGGGAGCTACAATGCCACCGAGCTGTACCGTCCTGTTTTCTGGTATATCACCCTGTGTGAGAACAAATTTAAAGACGAATCAATCTAAAAACATAAAACTTCTTGCTATTCCGTTAGTCGAATACTAAAATACTACTCCCATAGCGGGCACCAATACGCCTGCAACAGAATAGTATAGCTGTTTCAAAAAAGTATGTCCATATGAGTAGTTCCTAGGAACTACTCGTGTAATTTCAATATCTATTCTCGGCGATACTTTTGGGGGGTTCGTTTCAGCGGAGGAAAGTAATTCACTTCGGTGGGATTTAACATTATACTTTCGTACATCAACAAACTTACGAGTTTTTGTTAGCATTAATGAAAATATTGGGCAACTAACAGAAACTTGAACAAAAATTTTGCTAGGCATGTCAGTAAAGTAGTATAAGCACAGCCATTTTTACACTCTTTATATTAGCTTGACCTCTAGGAATGTAACGGAGTCTTTGAATTCAATTTTCATTCACTGCCAGACGTCCGAATTGTTAAGATATTATGACAATAAAATAATTTCATGTCTGTGTCCTGTTATTCTCATTATTTTGGCAGTAACAACAGAAAAAGAGTTGGGAATGCGCCTGAACTAAGATAGGCAGCCCAGAATGCTTAGGTGTTCACTGTATATCTCAGAATACTAATCGATTTTAAATATTCAAAGTGCTAACATTCTCTTTACACAAATTTATATAATATAATACATAATTAATATACTGCGACTGAATCATTGTCTTTGATAAATTAACTGTTGTTTGGATTTTTGGTACGCATTTTTAACGTCCTAACATTTGCAGTAGTTTTCATGACCTTTTAACTTTCAAATGATCGTAATTTCTTCCTAAGAAGACCACTTATATATATATATAGTCACCAAAGTTTTAATTGCAATTTCTTAAAGTAACATCACTGCCATCTGAGCTCTTTAAGTTTCATGTTGTGGATTTCCCAAGAAAATAAAACCTAAAAAACAAAATACTCTTTTGTAGCAATGTGAACTAAAAAGTTAAAATAATCTTTATAGAACTACATAAAGATTATTTTCAATAACCATAGGATGTCCCACAGTTCAGTACAACTTAATTTTTTTTAGTAAGCTTAACATAAGAATAAAGTAACTGACCAAAAATTAAGTGTACCTAATTTAAGAAAAATCAAGTGTAATTTAAGAAAGAAGAAAAAAAGCCTGGGGTGTTTAACTTTTCAGCTGACATTGCTACAAAAAGCGTGTTTTTTAGTTTTTTTAAATGTTTACTATTTACATTTGAATCTGTGTTGATCCAAAACCAAATAATATCTTATTTGAAATTTAGCGCAACTCTGATCCAGAGTGAGGGAGGAGAAGTTTTCAAAAGGATAGAATAATTTTTTTTTGTCCTGGTTTGATGTGTATCCTTGTTTTTCGTCCGAAAATCAAGGCACAAGTTACCATCAAAATTATAAATCTTTGATCATTTTTGTTATGTAGTCTATCACTATAAAGCCATTAGCTGGGAACTTAGTATTTTTCTCGAATATCGACCATATCAAGATAGTCAAAATATTTTGTGATTCGTTAGTTTACCATATATTTAATTTAATTGCGATGGAGCACAAGCTCCGATTCCATTTTCCCTCTTTCCTGTACCCGCTTACTTAAGCCCCCTACAAATTTTTGGTAAATTATTCATCATCTCTCATGGTAATTTATTCCAATCCCTGACCCCGTTAGCTAGGATAGAAACTATTTCCACATTCATGTTAATATAATTTGATTTAAAGTGCTATTACTCGTAATTCAGATGGCATTGCATTCGATGAGGCGGCATCGATACTGGCTATAAGAAATTTGGAAGATAAGATTACACTAGCAGCAACAACCCGTGACGTTGATAGGAGCGTTGAGCAGAATCCAGTACCTAACCTCAAAATATGTAAAACTGATTTTAGCGCCAAGCGACGGCGATCTGGCCTACCGCTTCGGTATCTGTGAATGTCATTAAGTACGAAACACTAATTGCGCTAACCTTGACTGGAATTTAGCTGTTTTTGTTATTTGGATATTACACTGACAATACTAATTGTTTAGGCAAGTTCTTCTTGCTCCTCAAACTCCCATTCATCTGGATGATGAATTATTTTTCTATTAAATGAATGGATGCCATTTGCAAAAAGTGTCAACATTGTAGTATTTTATTCCGTGTGTGACACGTGTATGTTTAGGCGGAAATAGGATAATGCCTCAGACAGTTGAGACATTAAGGAAAACCTCTTAAAAAGCTAAATCAGTATTACTGATTTGCCGGCTGCAAAAATCTGGAATCCCACCTTCTGTTATTACGAGCGCATTTCACAACTCGAAGATTGGTCGGATCCTCCCAAAGGAGACATATTAAGCCAGAATGTTTGTTCTTAACGGAACCTTAAATTGAACGTGAAATCGAAACCATGAAATGGTCATAGCTTGCTTCAAATGCTCAAAGAATTTATTTTTTTCAGAGTGATATAGGCCTATATGAGAACATTCCAGACTCGTCTTTCAAAAAATTATCCCTTAATTATGTCACAGATTCTTTTTCATTCATTTTACGTTCTATAATTCACTAAAGAAAAGACAGTTGGCTAATATTAGTTTAAAAACAAACAATCTACGAGTGTATGTAATATAAATCTTTTACTCAGTAGACCCAAAAATTTATCACAATAGCACTGAATTTGTTATGTAGTGTTAAAAATTTTTTTTAGAGACCCATTAATCGTTGATAGTAAGAAGTATTTGATCTTGTTTGCTGAGCGTCCGCAGCGCACATTAGGGATACCCTATATAGATTAAATTTATGAGATCCTCTCCAGCATTCCAGGAACTTGAAGAGGGAATGGCCCAATTATATTATGCAGCCGGCGAGGGAGTAGTTCTTTTCCGTCCACACGAGCAAAATTGCCTGCGGTTGGGCTATTAAACTACCACTTCGCCGATGGGCAAAAAACTTAAGATAGATGGGCCAATAGATGCTGTTAATGTAACTTGAATGATACCACTGCCGTTAAGCTGTACAGCTCTCAACGAACAATATATACTAAAATACTTGAAGAAAACAAGCTCAATTTGTAGTCAAATCTTCACTATAGGTCTTACAAGATGCGCAATATGAATTGCACACATGGTGGTTAAAACATAATCGGATAACGGTACTGCATATTTTTTAAATTCGCAGCATCTGTTCCCCCCTTTCTATCATCCATTTTCCCTTTTTTACATTTGATTTCAGCTTCCTTCAATTGTTAATTTTTTCATAAACAAAAAAATGATGAGAAACACATGTGGAAAGATACCTTAACATGTTACAGCTAACTGCAGAATATGAAAGAAGTATAATGCATAAAAAAAATGGAGAGGGGTAATTGGAAGACAGGAGGAGGGTGAAATGATTGCTGGACAAGGCTTATATTTGTGGTGAGGCTTGGAAACATTATGGAAGCATCATATATGATGCTTCCATCAATCCTATTATTTTTACAAAGCAATTATAAATTGTTTTTGGTATACTTTCAGTGAGTTTACAAGTGCTGCAAAGGAAGGCAAAATAATACATGGTATTTTAATGTACAGTTTATCAGGCAGAAATCTGTGAAAACTTAAACATTTTCTTAAGGAATGACATAAAACAGCTTGAAATAAATGTTAGGCCTCTGGTTTGAACCTGGGTTAATTTGTACTCTCCAGTCCAAATCCACTAGTGTATAGGGGCAATAGTAGATAAGTAACTCTGAGGACAAGTTTGAATAAATGGCTGTTTCTCTTAATGCCATAGATCATTCATGACATAATGTCATGTAATAGGATCAAAACAGGAGAAACACTTTGAATAGGTGCAGGGAGACCTGTGTACAAAATCTAACTGGGTTGGTCAACACAGAATGAAGATAAATGCTAAAAAGAGTCAGCTTATTAAGAACTCAGATAAAAAAAAAAAAAAAAAAAAAAAAAGAAGTTTGATTATGATTATAGGAGGCGAAGGAACTGCTTATTGAAAAACTGAAGTGTAAATATCCTGGCATAACATTTGACCATAAACTCAACTGGGCATGACAAATTGGACAGGTGATAGAAAGGGGTTTTAAGGTTTTAAAATTCTCCATTTAATACGGAGGGTGATGAAGGAATGTACCTAACAATTGAAGGAACTAAGTTACAAAATTTTGGTCAGACCATTGCTCAAATAGGGTGGTGTAGTGTTTGACCCACATTTTGGGTATCAAAATTAGGATTTGGAAGAAGTACAAAACATTTCTTTGGAAAAATTGCCGCAGGACACAGTCGGTAACTGATATGATAAAGGAGCAGGAATGGGATAGGAGGAAAGGAAAGAGAGTTTTGGGAAGCTACAGGGCATATATTAGTGATGATGTGTGCAAAGATATTGGTGAAATAATTAAGAGAGATGCGTGGAATGGGAAAGATGTCCATGACCACAAGCTGGCACTCGATTTTGGCATAAAGGAGTGGGAAAATTTTCTTTTGTAGGTAAGGAACTGGAATAAATTTTCAAGGAAAGAGGTGAATAATTTACCAAATCTGCTAAAAGAATTTAAAATTTCTGAAGGGCAAAAGCAGGCTGGTACAAGAAAGAGGAAAATTTGACCTACAGGGAAATTGCTAATGGAACATGCACTCCATCTCAATTAAATTGAATTAAATATAAGGTACCAACTTTATACAGCAGATAAGAAGATCAAAGCAAATCACTAGTTGAAATATTTCTTCTCTATAGGTAGCTGTTTAATTTATTTTATTTATAGTATTGTCATTCTAATTACTGTTTTTAAAGAAAATATAGGGATAAGACATTTTCAACATTTTTAAGTAACTGAATACCTGTTACATTAAAAGTGTATAATTCTACTAAGAACATTTTTTCTATTTAGTTTTTTATGCATTTAAATACTTGTAAATGTTAGTAGTGTTGCCTATTTTGTTTTTAGCTCATTATGGTGGCTTATTCTGTGATATCTTAGCTTCCATTGGTCGTCATAATGTGATGGTTTCTGTATGAACTGTTTTAAAAGTGACACTTATGTTTCCTATTGGTATCACTACTGCTACACAGGGTTAGCATTAAGAATGGTAATCTAATTGTTTGAATTTCTTTCAGGTGCTAGAGAATATGCAAACTTGGAGAAAAAGTATCAACAGATGCAAAATACTTTGAATGCTCTGGAGATACAGTTGGCTGATAAAGACGATAAATACTCCAAACTAGTTCAAGGTCTGTTCTTTCTTCATAAATATTGCTTTTACCTCATTAAGTGATTACTAAATAAAAATCCCTGTAAAATGCATTTTTCTATAAATAATGAGCATAGTTTATCATATTCATAAATAAAAGAATAAATGTTTATATTTACAAACATTTAAAATGATTTGTACTTATTAACATTTTTCTTCTTCTTCCTTGGAAGTGAAAATCAGTAAGTTTCTCAGAACGTTAACTTCTTCTTGGATGGATTAAGAATAAAATTCTTGACTAGAATACATTACAGTCTGCATTTAAATTTAAGGTATTAAAAAATGAGGTTTCAAAATAATAGTTCAAATGCCAGGGATAAAAGTTTAAATCTTATAACTATGAACAAAATTGAGAGTAGTAACTTTTTTTTCTGATGCCTTCGTTACGGTTAAAAGTAAAAAGGCAACAAAGTCTGTGTTACTGTCTTCTCATATTCATTATAACAATACTGCTACAAAAAACAAAATTACTCATTTAATGAAAGAATGAAGCAGGAAAAGGGCATTCAGGGGATATTAATATGGAAAGATTAAGTAGGCCAATCCCCTACCAGATTTGAAGGAAGAAGTGTTGCAGTGATATAAATATACACAAAAATATTTCTGATATTCCTTTACTCATGATAGTAGCAAATAAAACACATACCTCAGTTCATAAAAACACCCATGTTAAAACTAGCCACATAAATGGTTGTTTATGAACGTTAGTTCAGAGCAGAGATGGCAGGAGAGGTATATAAAACAATACCAGCAGAAATGTTAATTGCATAAAGAAAATTAATTATTCATAATATTAAAAATAGTTAAGTAATAAATTTATGTGGTAAACTTCATCATGTGCACATCTACTGAACCATGGACCATTTTCTAAAACATGAATAAGGTTTAAAACCTACATATTGTATATGTTTTTGTTCATCATGTATGTTTTTCACTCATCGTGGCCTGCAACTTTGGCAAATGATGAGTCATTTTCCCTAACCTTTATTATTTAAGTAATAAAAACTAAGATAAAAATATGAACAATATAACGTAATAGAAATGAAAATATTTTAGTAAACTACACTTACCAGGGTGCGGTGGTGAAGAGGAAAGTCAGTATTATTTGAGACTGAGGCCCAGGGTGTCTTTGCTGTCCAGAGTGTGTTGGAATTTCAAGGGAAGCAGCCCTCAAGTGGATTAGGACTGTTGGAAGCTTAGTATTTGTTGACAAGTATATTATTCTAGTTAGGTGGTCTGCTGAATGTGATGCAGGCTGTTGTGGGAAGGATAGTGGTGAGACTACAACACATTTCTGGGAAAGATGTAAATAATAACGGTGACAAAGGATTTAGTTCAGAGATCCCATGCCAGAAGAGCTGGGTGAAAAAGACAGGACACAGTTGGTTCTGGGTTGTTCAGTGGTTATTTTGGCATCGTGGATGGGTTATGTCCAAGTACATATGTTTATGGTACAATTCTGGGAGATACTTGTGGGATATAAGGATAAAATTTGTAATAAATTAACAAAAATCACAACACAAAGAAATCTATATATATAAAGATGAATGTATGTATGTTTGTTTGTTCTTCATACAAATCCACAGTTTTCATCCAATTTCGATGAAAGTTTGCACACTTATCCTTTGAAACAAGGAGAAAAATACTGTCTACATTTGGTAGAAAAATTTTCTGTATAAATAATACATGTTGTCTTATAATTTCGAAAAATTACTGACAGCGATAAACTGACACATAGGATGTGTAGGTCTCTGTACTGCCTGTCCATATAGCGGTCTGGTAGCTCAGTGGTTAAAATGCTTGCTTACTGCTGTTTGGATAGTGGTCTTTGGTTCAAGTCTCCGTGGAGGCAAAGATTTTTAAAAATTGTTTTTGATCGTAAGAGTCACACCTGGACCGTCGGTTATTCGGATTGAATGTTAAACTGTAGATATCCCAAATTTAGGGGTTCGATGAGAGGCAAATCGTAGGTAGTCTTGCAATGCTGGAGGTGTATGCTTTTTTACATTATAATGATCCCTCAGTGGTTGTAGTCCGTGTGTGTGTGTGAGAGATCTGCACTAATAATACTATAAATGCGGAAGTAAGTCTCTGTCTTGTTACCTTTTGGCAACTAAATGGCTATACCGATATTGATTGGAATTTGACAAGAAAATCTTTAGGAAAGGCACAGGACATTTTTTCCGGAATGATAAACTGATGTAGTCACGAAATTTTGAGAATGGTGACAGAAATATGTTGGACACTGATTCTCTTGAAGAGACAGGTTCAACGGTAGAATGATATAGTGGTAGTTTTCCTGTCTTATTATGCCAACTTGGTGTTGTTTGGGACCAATCCTTCATTACCAACAACTTTCTATATTCAATTCTGGCAAAGAAATTCTTAATCCACGCGTACGAAGTCACAGGTATCAGCTAGTATATAATGATTAAGAACTAACTAATCATACATAATGAAGTAGTGAAGAATGAGACAGGAAGATTTCATGAAGAGTCATCATATTTATCATTATCTTTTTAGCATTTGCAATTTAGCAGGTCATTTGGCACATCCTGTCACAAAGGTTGTACCTTAACACTAGAACCGCCGAGTGGTCAACTTGACCACTTTTTATATTTTAACATATTATTATTCAGTCAGTTTCTAATCAATGCTGTTGTGAGTTAATGACTTTTCCTAAATGTTTATGTAGATCATATAAATAGTCCAATATTTGTTTTATCTTCATTAGTTTTCTTTGAATGACCACTTATACTTAGAACCGCCGAGTGGTCACTTTGACCACATTACGTGAAATCTGAAAACAGATTATTTAAAGATTGTTGTGCGTCACTCCCCGAATTTACTCTTAGCACTCGTCAACAATATACTAAATATCTGGGTTACTGAAGTTTACTCGCATTGTTTGAAGCTCAACAATGCAATATATCATTCATTGTTTGCTATTGGGTTTCGCATAAACGAGGCAGATTATTTGAGTACTGGTCTCAGAACAGTAGACACGGCTCAGATGTCACAGCGATACAAACCACGGCCACGGCCACTTTCAGATGAAGAAATTGTCGCACTTTTGTATGAATCGGATGTTGAAAATGATCCTGAAGTTGAGGACCTTGTGGAAGACTCTGCAGATGAAGATTACCAACCTGTCGCTAATGTGGAGAGTGACAGCTCCGAGACTGAAGATGAAGGTAATTTACATTCACTTATATTATTGTTATTATTGTTGTTACTATATGAATAATGATCACTATTATAAGAGAGCTGACACTTCTACTGCTACTTCTGTTACTGCTATTTTATTGTGTGGTATGGTTTCTTTATAATGAGTTGTAGCTTTCTAATTGTCTCTTTCCTCATGCAGTTGCTGAACCAGGACGAAGCAGTAATATAAACAATGCTAGAGAAGGACCTACCCTGGCTAAAAGAAGAACTGCACCTCCTGTAAGTGGACCAATACAGAATCGACGTAGAAGAGGAGAACAAAGTGAGGGTTCACTTCCAGAAACTGGCTCAAAACTCCTGGGGAATGATAGGTCAACAGAATATATTGAAAGAAACATGGGGACCTACTCCACACGCAAAGCGGCACGTCTCAAATGATAATGTTTCGAGTACCTGGCGCCTTTTAGTTGATCAATCAATGTTGAAACACATAAAGAAATACACAGAAGCAGAGGCACAACGGCTTCTTGGAAATGATTCGTGGAGTTTGCCTTTAGAAGAATTAGATGCATTTGTTGCTTTATTATATGTTCGTGGTGCACTAGGTGCCAGATGTACTGAAGTAGATGAGTTGTGGTCGAAAACGTGGGGAGCCCCATTTTTCACTGACACAATGAGCAGAAACAGGTTTCCAGAAATTTTGAAATATCTGCGTTTTGATGAAAAAAATACACGGTCGGAACGGTTGAAAAGTGACAAATTTGCACTTATATCAACTACTTGGAATCATTTTATAGAAAACTGTCAGTTGAATTGAATACCTGGATCAAATGTCACTGTGGACGAACATCTTTTCCCCAGCAGAACCAGGTGTCCGTATTTGCAATATATGCCGAATAAGCCTGATAAATTCGGAATCAAATTCTGGCTTCTAGCGGATGTAGAAACAAAATATCTTTGTAATGGGTTCCCTTATGTGGGACAGAACGAACAGAGGGCACCTAATGAGAAACTTCCAGAACAAGTAGTAATGAAGTTGGTAGCTCCATATCGCAATAAGGGTCGAAATGTGACTACTGATAATTTTTTCACTACGGTCACACTTGGGGAGAGACTGGAAAAAGAGAAAACTAGTCTTGTCGGCACTATCAACCGTGCAAGAAAAGAAATTCCAAACACTGTAAAAAAAATGAAAACTCCTCTTTATACGTCTGTTCTCTTGAAAAGGGAAGGTGGTACTCTGACTGTTTACCAAGGGAAAAAGAACAAAAATGTTCTTCTGTATAGTACCATGCAAACAGATGTTGAAATACAAAATAATTCTAAACACCTTCCAGAAACAGTGAGCTTCTACAATAGCACAAAATTTGCTGTAGATGTCTTGGACCAGATGACGAGGAAGTATTCTGTCCGCTCTGGTACTCGTCGATGGCCTGTCCACGTATTTCACAATATCCTTGATTTAGCAGCCATCAACGCATGGATCATTTTCAAGCTAGTGACAGGATCAAGATAAGTAGGAGGAATTTCATCCTAAATCTAGCAGAAGAATTACGTAGAGACTATATGGAAACCAGAAATCGGGAAAGGATGACAAGGGAAGGAAAGGGAAAGGAAGAAAAGGAAGATGGTGATGAAGAAAGAGAAGAAGCGGAAATTCCTACGAAAGTTAAAAAACTATGCCAAACGAGGAAATGCAGAAACAAGACAAATGAAGTGTGCAGTAAATGCAAGAGATATGTTTGAGGGCCGTGTACATATAAAGTAATAAAGACAGTAGTTTATAATGCTTGTAAGTAGGATTAGGTACTATACATAGTCATATCTTATGATTGTTCTTTCTCTTAACATATTCATGGGTACTTAGTTTCTCCAGTATGATTAATTTCTATTAATTTTAAAACTACTGCAATACAATTAGTATGGTTGCAGATAAATATTGTGAACTATGTTCTTTAATTTTAGTAATATTATGTTCCCATTAATGTTGTAAAATACAGTGATACTGTTAATAAATGTAATTAAAGTGATACATTGTTATCAAGATCATTAATATTTACATTAATCAGAACAGCATGCAATTACAAAGAAAGTGGTCACTTTGACCACATCGGCGGTTCTAAGTATAGTACTAGTTCCGGCGGTTCTAGTGTTAAGCCTTGGATACACTAGGGGACTATTGGAGCGCCATGCCGCGCGACATGTGGCGCGGCATGTCGCTGGACAACACCTGGGAACACTGTCGCGGAACATTTAGCAGACACACTAGTCAGTTGTTGCAGAAATGTTGCCGAAGGGGGCTGCGTTGATTAGTGCTGTAGTTCAGCGAAAATTGAAAGAAAGAGAAGATGGTGTATGCGGAATTAAGTACTACGAGAAAACGAGAAAGAGAAGTTAATATAATGAGTGACCATTAGTCTGACGGATCATTTGGAAATATTACTCCATTGTCGGCATCTGAATTTGAAACTTTGTTACAAATGATTGGACCCGCCATTTCCAAACAAGATACAATATTACGGAACGCTGTTGGTCACACTTGGAATTACATTGAGAATACTTGTGTACTGGACACTCCTATGCTTCCTTAAAGTACATTTCTACAGTCTCAAGTCAACTGATCGATAGAATAGTACCAGAAGTATGTAAGAAACTGATAAATGCATTGAATTTTTTTTTAATGCTGAGTGAATAAAAATATATTTAATTTTTATAAATAAATGTTTTTATTTATTTAATATCAAAGGAATCAAGAACTTAAAAATACAATATGTGAGTAGTGGTCAAAATTGAAAATTATTGGGTGTTCGACTCGATGTCTGAAATTATTTGTTCAAAGCGCTCAACGAAATCCGCTGGATCGATATTACTAGATGCAGTAATATATTCCTGATTGATGTCGCACTCATACGCACCATGCACTAGAATTCACATCATCTCGTCCGATACCAGTAGTTTTCGCAGAGGGTACGCACTTTGGCCTCTATTTCTTTTCTTGATAATTTTAGAGCATTGGTAATATCCTCCGACGCGTTATTTTTATTTATATTATTTTTATAACATCGGTTTAAAGTGTCCCACAATAATCCATAATTCTGGTACAGCTCGATTAGTTGAAGCACCATTTCATTTGCCCACAGCACTGACATGGCAAGTTGAGCACACGACTGCACTCGGGTACAAATGACGCGGGTCTGACGCACGATGTTTTCGCTGTGGAAGCGACAACACACAACATGCCCCGCGGCATGTAGGTGTCGCGCAATATGCTGCACGCAACGTTGTGGGACAGCGGGGAACGTTGCAGCGCCACCCAGACTCAGTGTTGCGCGTCACATTTGTCTCCTAGTGTATCCGGGCCTTTATTCTGAAATCAAGGTTCCATCGCTACTGGCTTGTTATTGTTGTCATTGTTTTGATAGAGGCGCAGATCTGTTGCCATATTTCTGTGAAATATGTAGCTTGCGTTCTACGTAATAAGTGTATTTTTGTTTGTGAATTTTGTAGCATATGAGATAAAGATTGGGGACTCTTCCAGCATTTGCCTGGGTGGTTGCAGAAAACTGCCTAAAAACTGCAATCAGGAAGTCTGGTACATTGGAACTCAAATGCCTGTTTTACCTCCCAGACCAGTATAGTGGTGCATTAAAGTGTGCAGCCGCTCTGGATGATTCATGAAGCTAATGATTTATTGGCATATATAAGATAGACTAAATTATAAAACGAGTTTCTATAGTTATGCAGTTTTGTATTGTTTATACTGTTAAGACTAATAGGGTTAGTTATTATTGAGATTACTGCCCAAAACATTTTATGAAGTGGATTTCAAATGTAATTAGTTTGGTGATGGAGTTGAGAGATGGAACATGGAATTGACAGGATCCTGAGAAGAAAATTAATCATTGCTGATGTACCATTATAATTTTTGTACCACATGAAGTTTTAAGCTTAAGGTTAATTACTGCAATTATTTACCATTTCAGTGTCGGAACAAGTCTTCAAGGAATACGAGAAGCTTAAGAGCAAATATGAGGTTGAAACGGAAGCAATGCAAGGAGCAATGAAAACTGCTACACAAGTAAGCATTCAAACCAACTCAGCCACTATCAGATAGATTCAAATCTCAGTAAGAGTTCTTAAGGCGTATGTGCTAATATCAGAGTTACTCAACATTAAATTCTATCAAAATAGTTACTTTAAATGTTGCTCCATTCTGTTGTCTTGAAAACCACAATTTGTAAATGTTTTTTCTAGCCAGTATAACTTAAAAACTTTATCGTCTTGTGTGTTGAGACCATTCTAGAAATGATTAATCTGTAGTAATTTTCATTATGTTAAAAATATTTAAAAAAATATAAAATCATGCCAATACAGACCAACTCTTTTGTGTGCCAGTTTAGCTGGATTTTGTGTATTATGCAGTGTTGTACGGTAAAATTCCAAATTATAATTTCAGGGTGATGTGCTTCAGAAATAACCAAACATAATTTAATAGAAATAGATTATTTAATACTTTTTTCCAGTTGTAAGAGACATTCTATGAATGGCATAGTTTTAAGCAGTTATTCTGAAATAATGTAAAATTTTAACAGAAAATCATAACATAATTTTTAGGTGATTAGAATCCCTTTATAACTTGTAATATGGGTTAACAGAGAGTAATTTATAAAATTCTACTCACGTGGTGTATTTGTACTGATTTATATTGTAAATTAACAAGTTAATAGTATCACTTAAACAGTAGTAAAAAGTCAATTTTGCACAGTAAAAATGGTTTCATATTTGCAGTGAGAAAGCTTACAGTTAATAGATTTAGTGAACATCACACTTGGATGCAAAAATTATTTATAATATAGTTGATATGGTTTGGATTTAGTGAAAAAATGTGCTCCATAGAAAATTAAAATAATATTAATAAGGCTAGAGAAGGGAAATTGACACAAAAGTAATGGACAAATACAAAACATTAAATTTTTTACTGTAAGCACTTCTTCAGTTCAAAAATATGATTGTCCATGGAAGACTTATATGCACCTACAAAGTGCGTGCGTTGTTCTTTCCATCTGAAAATGTCAATGTTTTATGTTTGTCTTGTATTGTATCATTATGCTGTCATATTTGGTAATTAAAATGTTTACAAATTGCTTGGTATGGGTATGGGTTTGGTTGGTTGGGTGCTCATGTGTAGAATTTTGATTCTACCTAACTTTTTAGAAATTTGTTTTCCTTTCAACACAAACTTTTTTTTTCAGTGGTACAAACAAAATCGTGAATTGAAGCGGAAAAGTGCAGTATTGGTGCAGAAGTTCCTTGAAGTTTCACCTGATGGTGGGATTGACCTCATTGATGGAGAGGATGACATGTCTATGGCTGAAAAAGATGAAGATGACCTTGCTCAACTGAGGGAAACAGTTAAAGGTTGAGATTGTTACCATTAATTTTTACTTTTTCTACATACTGAACTGCATATGGTACACTATACTATTCTCAATGCTGCCTTCCTCATTTTGACATCAAATAATTTATTCTGAATTAGATTATCATCCTCATTCTCCAGTGCATCCACCACTAGTTAGAAAGTATCAACTCAATTCATCACATGGTCTTAATAGGATGGTGGTTCACTGGTTGAAGCATCTGACTGGAGATTGCAAAGTCACCAGTTCAAATCCCTGTCTTGGTGGGGATTTGCATAGGCCTGACCTTCACTTCTGGCACAGCTTGCTGTGTAATGTGAAGTATGCTCGAAAGCTTCTGTGGTTCAGATACCACATTAAGAGTTAGGTCCCTTTACCCTGTAGAATTACTGGGTTAGGTTAGGTAAGGAGGAAAGGAATTGACCACCCTACCTCCACTACCAGTCTACATATACCTCCTTTGTGTAGAATGCCAAGATATGTAGGATAGATAGAGTTGATTTATCCATTCAAACACTTTTTGATTCAGATAGAAAGACATGAGATGGTCATGTAATTGAATCAATAAATTCCCAGAAGTGTATGCATGTTATAATATTATCCTAGTCTTGTATTCAAACTACATTTCTAATACAAAGGCCATGTATGTAAATGTCACCTTCTGCATTAGACCTGCCAATCCCTGAAAATATTTTTATTCTGATAGTTGTGATCTATTTCATACTATATGTTCCCTATATTATAAGCTAAGCATCTGAGGCAAATGCGTTTATATATCAACTGTCATATGCTACAATTTTCAATATTAGTCAGTCAACAATTAGATTCCATATGACTCTGACTTCAGTCCTATCAGATCTCATCACATGGCTGCAACATCCCAGGACAACATTACAGACATCAGCATCTCCAACTTAAGATAATGAGACATACAGGGCGTTCGCCGGAAAACGCTACCCTCCCAGTCTGTTGCCGTCGGCAACTTGCTCGGTCAGTCGACCCAGCAGTTTCCGCCACACGGGACCGTGAATCACCGCACTGTTTAACACCTCCGCTGCCCCAACAGTGCAGTGCAGTGACCCTTACATTGTTAAGAACGGTTTCTTTGCATTGTAGATAGTTTGTGACTTCAGTCTCTTATTAATCAGTGTTGTGAATAAACGTTTCTTTGCGGTTTGGCTGGTTTGGGGCTTCATACTCTTATTAATCTGTACCGTGTTTGAGTGTGAGTAAAATTATGGTACGTTACAGTTTGCAACAAAGAATATTTCTCTACGATACATATGTGAAGAAGAAGTCGTTTAAAAAGTGTCGCAGTAAATTTCGTCGCGAATTTCCTGGCGCTTTACTGCCAGCTAAATCAACAATTCTGCGTCTGGTTAAAAAAGTAAGAGAAACGGGTTCATTTTTAACAAAAAGAGACTGTCGGTCAACCGTATTCTCACAGAGGAGAAAATTGACGATATCGCTTTTCGACTAGAACAGTCACCCAAAAAATCATTAAGTCAGTTAGGGCAGCGTGTGTCTCGAAATATGTTCAGAAGATGTGAAATGTGCATTACACAAGAGGGTCAACACTTCCAGCATCTTTTATAAGGTAAGCTAATGAATTACGTCACATTTAAATGCTTAGCACACAAGTTTATGAAGTTTATGAAGCGTAATTATTATGAAATAGTCCGCGGCCGACGGTCGAACAATGCCGGAAACTGAGCGCTCGCTCGCCGGGAGCAGTTTCTTCCTTGTAGCGCTAACAGTGGGTTGCGTTTCCCGGCGAACGCCCTGTATAACATTTGCCACTTTATACAGATTTTATCATCTTTTGTACTCCTATTGCCTTTTGTCCTATGATGTCCTTATCACCATTCAGTTGTCTGTCATAATAAGATATCATTAATAGAGGGACCATACTGTTGCTACAGATGACTAGCAGTTTCCATTAACCAACGTTTGTCTGCTTTACAATACAAAATATGGATTGGAAGGATTTCTCAGTTTACTATATGGTAGAATGTGGCGAGTTTTTCACCTTGTCAAAATTATTTTTTGCTGAACCTAAACTGATAGTCTCTGTGAACTACAGATGCTGGAAATGGGCTATCAACATGTACTTAACAACTTAAAAACCAAAGTGATTCTCAAAATAAAAGATCATTTGTTTTTTCTTATTAATTATTATTAATTTAATTGTGATGGAGCACTTGCTCTGTTGGCAATTGTCATAGTCATCTATTTACCCCGTTTTTATTTCTTTTAAATTATCTTATACACTTTTAGTGTTAAATTCCAATGCCTTTTCTTCAGTCTCTTAGATACTTTGCTATTTTATTGATTTCTAAACCTATGGGCTTTCTGCTACACACAGTAACTGAATTGGAATTCACAACAAAACAATTGTGAACAAATCATAAGCTTTTAATTCTGCACACATAACTATTTAGTATCTGTATATCAGAAATGGCTTTCACGGTAAAACATTGATGGACAAATGGATAAACACACTTTAATTCTTGCTGCAGTGGTATGTTTCTTTCTTTCTTCTGTAATATTGTTCAGTGAAAAACACACACATCTCTCATTACTGTGTCCTGACTAAAGTTGTTGGATCTAAATATTTGCCTGAATTCAGATTTTATTTTAAAATGTTGCTTCTGCATGCTACTTTGGTTATGTCTGTGAAATAAAACAAATCACATGTTTAAATCATGATCTACAGTATCATTTGGTTTAGCCATCGCCTGAGCCACCGTTGGTCTGCTACAGTTTAATGATGATATTATATCTCCAGAGCTGGGCAGTCAAGTGGCAGATCTTCAGGGACAGTTGAAAGTGGCACGTCTGCAGGAATTTGAAGCACAGGAGGCAGCAGCTGAGCTGTCTGCACAACTGGAGGCCGAGTCGGAACGTCGGCGGAGGCTGGAGACAGAGCTGGAGGAAGCACGTAGGCTGAAAGACCAAGCCGAGTCACTGTCACGCCGAGAGACCGAAGCTCTGCGTCAGGAGGCGGAGCGAAAGCACGAGGAGGCAGAGCGCGCCCGACGATCGGCAGATTCGGTGAGTCAAATAGCACAATGTTTGCGATATTATCCATTGCTCCTCTTACAATTTTTAGCCTTCCTTGATCATGATTGAATCATTGTGTCTAACACTGGAAAAAAATTGATGTTTTTCTTACTTTTTAATTTCTCAAAGTTTTTGGGCTTCCATCCTAGTCAGATATATTTAATCAAGTGGCATTATAGGATTGTCTTCTGGTCTTATCACATTGGGAAGATAAGATCAGAGCATGATTTTGAAAAATCACATCTACAACACATTCTGAGTTGTCCGATACAGATTAGTGATAAAGTTGTACTAACTCAGTGGCAGGATACAGGGATTGGATCCATCATGTGATTATTGTATATAATTAACTTTCTACATCATGTTTGAATTTCTATTTCATATAATTTATTGTCTTATTCCTAGCTGTCCTGTACTATCTATCATATCAGTGTTTGAAACTAACTGCTACTTCAAGATCAGATTTATGCACAGCTAGTTGTAAATTTACCTGAATATATTCTTTCATCTTGAAGACAAATTTGTATTTGAAAATGTACATGGGTGTGATGATTTTGTATTGCTTCATCACTATGACTTCATCTGTGGCAGTAATAGTTACTTCCCACATTATTACTTTTTCATATTATACAAAGGATATATAGCAGAAGGATATATTAATTGTTTGAAATACTACCCCCAGTGGTGCAAAATTCACCACAAGTAGCTGTACAAAATTTTCTGAGTGTTAGTTTCATTACCAAGACACCTCCTGTTTAATACAACCTACAGTTCTTTTATGTATATATATATATATATATATATATATATATATATATATATAATTAATGCACAGGCCATGAAAAATTATATCTTTTAATTATAAATATGTTTTCTTTGTTTGAACTCAAACTTTTATGTTGTTTATAACTTTCAGCTGTAATTTGAATGAGCTCTTCTTAGTTTGATATTTTTTCAATTCATATTTCACTACATTTGTTTGATGTAGTTATATTAAAACATAATATTACATTCAAAATTGTTTTTATCATGAAAGACTTTCACTGATTTTTCAGCGTCTTAATAATGCATGGTTTTTTGTACTGTAAACTCTTCTAATCGGTACAAAAGAATGAGAGCTGTTTTTTTTTGTGCCAATAGAGGAATTTAACCTACAAATTAATGGGTTCCTGTTTAGGCTCCCCCACATGTTTTTATTCTCATGAATAAGAGAATAACCTCAAATAATGCAGTTTTTTGTTTGTGGAGTTCTTTTTGTCAGTTCTGTTCTACTCTCTTCAATGTTGATAACTGATGAGTCTATCTTTCCTTTCTATATTAATTATGTAATTTAGTTTACAATAAAGAAATAGGAGGCTGGCAGATAGTTTTTAAAATGTACTGGTATGTTAATTAGAAAGATGTATTTATGAAATCATTACTTGATTACAGGCCCAAAAGGAGCGCAATGTTCTGGCTCACCAGAGTGCATTACTGCTGGCAGATATCATGGGTGAGGAAAGGGTAATGCAACTCCTACAGGAGGTCGACAGTCTCAAGAGGCAGCTGGAGGATGAGCAGCGTACACATGCTGCACAACTTCATGAGCTGCAGGTCAGTGAAATTCTCTTCTACATAGTCTGTGTATTGGTATGAGGCTTAGTTTCTTAAAATCAGATTGTGGTGTTCTGCTTTTTGTACTAATGCATCAATGACAAATGTTATCTTCACTTTCTTCCTTTTTTTCCCTCATTACAGCCATTATGGATTACAGACACTTGCTACCTGTGCTCAGATAGATAGTGTGAATCAAGAGGGGGAGGGAGGGCCATACATCTCACTCTAGTTAGAACCATTTATACTGAGGGTGAAAGTTTGTGTTGCCATCTGTTTGTAAAACCTATAACTTATCGTTGCAAAACATTGCTGACAAGAAATGCTAATTAAGTTTTTATAAAACAATGGCAATCCTTTATATATAACTGGAACATTGGAGCTTACAAAGAAACACGGAAGCTGAACACAAACCATGGGAAGTGGCAGGCTGTAGCAGACCACACACAATATGAGGAAATTAGTCAGAAGTCTCATGTAAATGGCACAAAGATGTAATAACAATGAATAGCAAATGCCTGTCAGAGATGGCTATGAAATATAAGCCTACCTATAGAAGAGAATTAGGAAGACCAAAAAAAAAGGAGATCCAAGAAACTAGAACATGTAAAGGTGTCTGATCCATGAAGAGAAAGTTTAAGACATTGGTTCAGTGTGGTCAAAATTTGTCTGACAATGACATTGCTTATGTTAAAAGCCTTAATAAGCTTTGCCCACTTCCTGTGTGGAGAAATTAACTATTAAAAGAAGAAGTCTTGCAACCAATGCTTTTAGCCCGTTTGTTGAGTAATGTGTACATTGATTGCATACTATCTTTCAACTTATTATTTGTTGCTCTACTCATATTACAAACAGTTTCAATGTCACTATCAATTTTCCACTCCAGTGGACAGGACATGGTAGTGACACAATGACAGTAAATGTTTACAACACACAAATAGAATTTGGATTGTCATGGTGTTTTTCCCATTCCCTCTTGAAGAATTTTACTTTCCACCATACGTAATTAAAGTTTTTAAATTTTCTGGCCACCATGTAGTACATTTCACTATCACCTCCAACACTAACTAACCACCCATTCCTCATTAATGTAGCCCGAACCCTTAGCCATGCAGATGGGGTATGCCATCATTTTCTCACATGATTAAAGAGTTATTGTCTCATGTTTAGTGTCATTGCAATCCTTATGGCATTGACTCCAAAATATTTAATTTTCCTGTCCTGCTTGGTTAAAAATTGAACTATTTATCATCTAATAATAAACAATACAAACATAATAATAGAGAAGTGTGTACAGGATAGGGGAAATAAATGGCCAGGAGGACTGGTGGAAAGACATGACAGACTGGAGAGACCTGTGTTTCCGTTAGACTCGACCAGAGGCTGAAAATATGTCCAAGATGATGATGATTATAAAACATGATGGATATTGAAATGCATTCTTTACATGATATTTTAAATAATTTAAAATTTAATTGTTGATTGGAAGATAATCTTAAAAAAAAAAAAAATATCTCAGTTTTTTTTGGTTAATTATTTGTTAATTTTATGTTGCATACTAAAGAGACAGAATGCACACACACAAAAAAAATCATACATATTAAGATATTTTAAGAATTATTTTTCTCATTGTACAGGAACGGTTAGAACAGCACCAAGCAGAAGCACAACTAGAGTTGCTGGAGGAGCGCCTGAAGCTGTCAGAAGCAGAACTGCAGTGTGCCCTGCAGAGGGCAGAGCGTGCGGAACTATCGAGTACAGAACTTGCGGCCAAAGGTTGGTATTAGAAACTTAACGTTAACAAGAATGATGCAGAGTCTACACCAATTGTTTGAACATATTTTGTTGTTACAGAAATGCTACTAACATATTGAAAAAAGTAATTGTAGATATCAAAACTATCCAACAGTTTTCGTTAAAAAACAGTTCTGTACCTGAAGGGAAAGGGGCTGTTTGTCCATCTGTCACAGGCCTCTAACTTGTAACCAGAATAAGTTGCAAACTTTTAGGTTCCATGCTGAACCAATACCGAGTATTGTATTCAAAATTTTGTAAAATATGTTCCATAGTTGTCCCATATGAATAAAAAAAATTTAACACAACATGTGAGGTATCATTGTTAAGAGCTTATCCTGTATAGGACTACATTTTTTCCCCACCCCACAGGGAAATAAAGATGTGCAGCTATCAAAGTTGTTAATTTTAGACAAAAAATATAAAACAAATAATTACATCTAATGTGGTTTGTTAGTTGTGAGCAAAACTTTTTAGTTCACAGTTATTTTGCCACATATTAGTATAATTTTATTGAAAGTGCTTTTGATTCAAAGTATGTTATATCCTAATGGATGGGATAAATACTGTGTACTAGGTATTACAATAATATGTTAAGGCGATTTAAGTATGGAATCCTAACTGTACAAGGCTTGATTCACATTTTTCCAGTTTTATTATTATTGAAAAACCATTACAATAGTGGCATTGGTTATTTTTGGAGTCCTGTATGTATGCCATTACAGCTGCATACAAGATCGTATGCTGCAACATTCCCTATTCAATAGTAACCCATCAGGGAGGTACAGGTTCAAAAACTGTTCAACAAAGCACTGCCATTTTTTATCAGGAAATTATTTAATCCCTTTTTGTCTGGAATAATGTTTGAGTTTCCAAATACTTTGAAATTAAGTGTGTGTTTTGAAAGCCGTGAATGTAAACTACACAGAATCTTAAATACCTTTGCTGCAGTTCAAAATATTGTTTATGGATTTCCCAGGGTCTTGTGGGAAGGAAATTCTGTCCTGCTGGATCTCTAAATATGTGGAAGTCAGGATGAAACATATAAACACAACTGCTGAGTTAACAAGATAACAATTAAATTTGTAATCATCGAGCTCAAATATTGCCTTAATATTAAGAGTATAGATACTTGGTATTTTTATAAAGCAAATGCTGGATACCACAAATAATGAGTGCAAACTGGACAGGTTGACTATTCAGTTATAGGGAGTTCCTCCCAGCTGGAAATGAGGAATTTCTCCTCAGTTACCTTTTAATAGGGTACCAACTTGTTAAATATGGGCATGTTTGGTGAGACAGTCTGTGATAAATTGGAATTTCTTTGATCAGAATGCCAGTTATTTTTTAGTCATTTTTGATTTGGCAAATCCAATCATAGCTGATTTTTCCTTGACTTAATGAAAACAGAAGTATAATAAAAAATTTCACATTTTCAGTTTAAATGTGTTGTCATTCCTCAAATATTAAAAGTTTCTTAGTATTTTTTTAAGGCAGGCTAACATTCAAATGTCCAATAAAACCATGCATTAACACCAACACACTGTACAAATCTTTTTATAAAACCATAAATCATGTATACTGATCAGACATTTGGTTAGAGGATAAGATGTTTGCCTACAGAAAATCACCAAATGATATTTTTGTATTATCTTTTATAAAGTGTGTTTTAGTTTCTTATTACTGTTATTATTACTAGCCTCAAAGCCCATCAAAAATTATGGGTTGATTGAAGTGTTCTGGCAGGTGATTTCCTAGCAGTTGCAAAACTAAATACAGAGTAGTCAAAAAAAATGTACTCACTGTTTGTATCTCACTAATTTCAAAACAAAAAGACCTTTACTTACTAATCTCATGCAGAAGTGTTTTGCAACTATTACTTCACTGTGGGTAAGTGGCACAATCCAGCACATGTGCAGAAGACAGTAGAGTTCCAACAGTGACAGAGATAAGGTTATAATTGTAGACAAGGCTATATTGAAGTGGTATTGGAAGTACGAGAACATTCAAGAGATACAACAGCAGTGGCAGAAAGAGTTTGGAACACATCCACCAACACATCAAACAATTACTTGTATTCATGATCAGCCCTCATGACTGTTAATAATGTGGACCAGGAAAGATTCAGCTAATTACGAACAGTTACAAGTCCTGTGTGGTGTATTTTTGCAACATTTCACCACAGAAATCAGTGAACCAGGGAGCGCGCAAAAGTGGGGAGAGCCGGCATTCTTATACAAACTCTGTATGGATGTGAAATGTTTTACTTGAAACAATATGGAGTCATACCTCACTACCATAGAGATGTCAGGTTGTACTTGGATGACATTCTGCCCAGACATGGATAGGTCAAAGAGGTGTTATTGGGTGCCCACCCTGGTCTTCTGATTTGACACTTCTGGATTCTACCTTTGGAGGACCATGAAGAATGGTGTATCGACAAAACCCAGCTACCATCAATGATCTACATGCTGCCATTATTCCAGATAGACAGACAGGCATAGTTCAGTGCCATCAGCTTTGTTTGGAAGCTACTGGTGGTCATTTCAATCATTTAACATAACTCTCTGTTGGTGCTTAAAAATATACCTTAAAACCAAATTTCTAAGAATATATGGACTACAAAACAGTGAGTAAATTTTTTGAACCTCCCTGTAGAACTGTTACAAAAAATCGGTCACTGCGATTCCTTATGATTTATGCTTTAGTAAAAAGTTCCAATTGTCATCCTGATGCAGGTTGCACTTCTCCCTAACCAAAAATTCTGCTAATGTTGCACTATAAAATCAAAGCTATAATCAAATGAGCATTAATACATTCACTCTGCCTTGCATGTTAGTGGCATCATGCATCATGATATAAACTTGAGCGAAAATCTTCATAACTTCTTACAACTTTCTTTCTTGTGATTCACAACCAACAATGGGTTGAATGCAGTATTCTGAAAGTTCATTTCCCCACAGTTGTTTAACTATAATAATAATAATTCTGTGTGGTCGTAAAGACCTGGTGACAGAGTTTCTATTGGCTGCGCATTCTGCCCCTGTCGTAGCCACCTTAACCTAGCCTGACAATACTGCCAGGTACAGGGGACCTACAGTTTAACGTGGAATCCGAACCACGGAAGTTGCTTAACTAAATACAATTGTTATTACTAACACCCATAACTTTAAACATGATGTAGATTGGTATATATTTCTTATTTTATTGTAACAGCAATATATCTCTCAGCAGAAAGTATAAGAAAACGTCTGAATCAACTGAACTGTTTCGGCAAATTCCATTTCCTCTCAGTTATTTAACTAGATAGAACTGTTATTAAAATAATGCACACAGCTTCCATTTTGAAGTAACATCTCTGGCCAGATTTAGTCCAGTATTGAAGGCCAGGTGCATTATGTCAGCATCACGGATACAATTACCAATAATCAAGGTTAGCCTTTTATTAGTATTGATTGTTATCATGTTTTCATTGATCTTGCCATCTATGGACCACATGTAATGGCCCTTCATATGCAGGTGTGCAGTGTGAATTGTGAGAGGTGGAGAAGGACTTGTGTCCTTGAATTCAAACCGTGTTTATTACTTAATCAACAGGAGAAAATTCTGCGTTGCCATCTGTCTGTGAAACGTAAATTTTTGGGTTTTGTATCATAAGTGTGTTTTTATTTGTGAAATTTTATAATTTTTGAGATGGGAATTGGGGATCATTCACCTAGACGATTGTGGAAAACTGTCTCAAACTCATAATCGGGATGGCTAGTACACAGGGAGCAATGCTCGAGCTGGGTCCCATTGCATCTTTCTGATCCAGTGTGTAGCACCTTAATGCACTGGCAGGGTATTATTATTATTTTAATGAGCCCAGTGGGTGAGAGCATGGCATCCAGGAGGACACAAGTTTAAATTCCCATCTGACAATCCAGATTTTGGGTTTCCATGGTTTCCTGAAAACACTCCAGGTGAATGCCAGGATGATTACTTTAAAAGGCCATGGCAAAATTCCTTCCCATTTCTTCTCCTCAATCCTCTGTAATGACATCAATGACAAGATATCAAGCCCAAAGTAATTTTGTTTAATGTCACTTCTTCTTGGATCTAGACACCATTAGCATTTGGTTGAGCTTCAGTGTTATTTGCCTAAATTTTATTCATCACCAGTTGATCTTGTAGTAACATTTCCTTACATCATGAAAGAAGATAAGCTATACATTAATCAACAGCAAGCAGTTATTACTTTAATCCAGTTCATATGACATTGATTTTCGAAAATGAAGAGTACCGGTACTTAAACTGTGGCTATGTAAAAATTTTAATGAAATTGTTACAGGTAAATGATATATATGAAGCCTATTATTTTTGTTCATAATATATATTAACATCTGACAATAATGAATAACAGTAGTATACTAATAATTGTTGTAAACTCTTGACTATTTCATGTAACTGTTAAATTTGTAATTATGAAGCAATAATTCTGGAGCAGTTTGTTAATGTCTTAGAACACAAATACCAAAACCAAATATTAAATATAATTCTGTGTTAATGTTTAGGTTCATAAAAATTGCAAACACATTTAAATCATACAAGACAGCGTGTCTTCAAGTATTTAAAAAAATTTGAGATATTTTCAAATCTTGAAACTGAAATTACACTGTTTTAATACTCCATCTATATTATTTCTCAAGGAGAAATTACAAAAAAAAAAAAAAAAAATGTTTGAGTATGTTTTGGAAAGATATGTTAGGGGAAGGTGTGGTTTGTTCTTGCAGCAAAATGCCAACAAAGAGAGTGTGAAGCACCTGGTGTGGGCTGTGTTCGTGAGTTACAAGAGAACATCTGCATGCATTATAGTATAAATTTTTGCTTTAGATTTTTTATGTAGTCTATATATTGAAGAGTATAATAGTGATTTATTATTTACCAGAAATGATGGTAGCATAATAAATAATTGTAACTGAAATATTACAGTAGATTTGCTTATCATTGCAATATTTAGTCTGCATGTGTTTTATTTGTACAAGCTGTTTGTTAAATGCAGTAAGGTGTAATGTAAGAATCAAACTCACTACTATTCTATATATTTGAAATTTTCAAAACGCTTTTTTCTTCTTCAAAATTTACTTCTATCAATCTCGAAATGGCCTTAAACTGTCCACTGTACAGTATTTCAAATGAAATATTATTATTCTTTTGCCCTCAAGTCACGTGAAAAATGAGTGGCATACACTCAGCAAGACTAAATGGATGGCATGAGAGACGCCGGGTAATATACTTGTTCCTTTCAAGGCTTCTCAGCTTTTTCATAATGTTGTCCTCCATTCTGTAATTTTTTAGTACTAGTCATTTCAAACTGGAAAGTTTTCATGACACAGATAATTCTGGGATGTCACTGAAGACCAAACTGGAAAAAAAAAAATCATGTCGATATATGGTTTGGCTCACAGACATGGCAGCAAAATTATTTTTATTTTATTTTTGTTTTATCCAGTGCAGCAGTGTTAGTTTCAAAAGTGATTGTATAGTTTTTTATCAATAACATTTCTGAAGCCACATTTAACTCATACATTGAAGAGCCAAAAGTCATGGGATAAAAAGATGCAAAAGTCCAGGTGGTGGTAGCACCACAGAAGAAATTTATAAATGTACCAAGGGGCATTCATTTGTACTATCATTGTTTTTGTGAAAGGTTTTTTGATGTGATCATATTGCACAACCTAAATTAACAACTTGGTGAATGTGCGAGATGAATGGGACATTCCATTTGCAAAACTGTTCATGAATTTCACAATTCTTGATCCACAATGTCAAGAGCGTGCTTGTGAATTTGTAATTCCGACATTCCTGCCCACCATGGACAATGCAGCAGCCAACCACATCTGCTTAATGACTAAGACTTGTAACATCTGAGTCAAGGTGTCAGCACTGACAAGCAAGGAACACTGTGCCAAAAAAAAACAGCAGTACTCAATGTGAGACAACAGACCTGTCCGTGTGGACACTGCAGTGAAATTTGGCATTGAGATATGGCCACAGTAGACCGACATGAGTGCCTCTGCTAATTCCATCAGTTTTAGTGCCTCTCCTAAGCTCATGAACATTTCAGTTTGACACTAGATATCTGGTAAAAGGTTGCACCTTCAGATGAGTCATGATCCCAGTTGAGGTTTGAGTGTCACCCAGAATTGTTCACTATTGGTTTGAGGAACATTCTGAACAATTCCAGAAAATGATTTGGCAACCTAGAATGCCAAACATGATTGAAAGGTCAGTTAGTGCACAATTTTCTGCACTGGCAATACTTTCCCAATTATGGATAGCTGTATAGGAATAATGGCTGGATTTTTCTTCAGGGAGCTTTCGATAAGTTGGATTTTTACACTTTGCCAGGAGAAAGGGGTTCACTCATAATATTAAAAGGTATCCCATGATTTTTGGCAGACCAGAAATAAGCATTTATTATTATTTTTTACACACTATCTGTAACTTTATTAGTGTTGCAGGTTGAAGGGAATGAATTGCATCAGTTTTACTTGGAATGCTGCATTGCTAGGTAGAAATATGATTATTTATTAATCAACTAATTAATGTTTTTTGTTTTGTTTCCATTGCTGGAACTTAATATACAGGTTTATGTTTGTGTATGATGATGTTTTGCCATGTTTCATGTGTAATATTTAGAATACAGAACATTTTAAAAAAAAATCACTTGCATCATAAAAAATGTAGTCATATGTAGTTGCATATTCTATTCATATGCGAATGCACTCCAATTGCCTGAATAAAATTGTATCTCCTGTTAGTGATTTTATACCCAGTGTTGGCAGGAAGTAAAAGAGTGTCCAGACTGAATGAAAATGAATGATTCCATTTAACTATTATTTTAGTAAAATCTTGCAAGTTTCTACATAATTTCCTGGGGTCAATGCTGGAAAAATGCCATTGTAACATGGAAAAAATTAATATTTGACATCTGATTGTATAATACAACACAAAATAATAAACCCATCAGAAAAAATACGATACTTATGAGAATGTTAATGTGTATTTGCCCATGCAAATGAGCTTTTAATTTCATTGTGATAAATAGGTACAGAACAAGAAAAAATCTTCTTGTGTAAACCATTGACAGGTGCCATTTTATTAATAGGGTTCAGGTTGTTGTGTAAAGCTGAAAGTAAAATCTTTCAGAACAAGACTGAAGTTTATAGATTTTGAATCGGTATTTCCAAATCAATATTTCAAATATGGGAAGTATTATTATCCGTACATGTTTACATGTTATTTGTACGTGACTGTTATGACTTAGAAAATATAATTCAAAAACTTTTTTTAGATTGTGAGACCAGGTTATAATGTGCAGTAATGTTATAAACAAAACAGCAATTTATGTATATGAACACTGCCATCATGTTTCCTGTGTTGTGAGCTATAAGTATCTATACCACAACAGTTTTGGGATTTTTTCTCTAGTGTATCTGATTTGTTTGTGATTATAGTGGAACACTTGGAAAATGAAGTGGAGACTCTGAAGCGGCCACCACCCCCACCTCCGCCCCCACTGCCACCACCACCGCCTCCTCCTCCACCACCACCTCCTCTGTCAGTATCACCTAACCGAATGTCACCACCTTCGGAGCGTGATCCTGTTGGAGACATGGCGAGTATGCTTGGTCTGCCTCGCAATGGTGGGACACAGAAAGGAGCACCATCAGGTAACTACCTGATTAGTTACGTATATAATTTGGTCTTCTTGTTTCTTAAATTACTTGCAGGAGAGAAAATTTACCCATAAAATGGTGTGCAAGAAGGGTTGCTAGATTTGCGTCTGAATTACTGCTGAAAACAATCAGTGATATGATAAAGGAGCTGGAATGGGATTTGTTAGAAGACAGGAGGAGGGTGAAGAGATACATGGGTGTGCAGTGAAGTTGCCACGGGAGCAAGTGCTCCATTGAAATTAAATTAAATATATCTAGATATCTTCTCGTCATTCCAAAATTGATAATAGTAGAAAGTAATTTCTGTCCTTGTTTTTACTCTTCATAAGTAATTAATATTGCAGAGAAAAAATTTACGATTTCATATAGTACAATCTATTTGATTACATTTTAGTTCATATAATTATATAATGATTTTATAAAATATTTACATATATTATAAAGACAAGTTTTGGAATAATAAATGATATAATCAGTAAATATTTCTGTATAAGGTTTATTATGAAATAAATTGACTTGGTTTGATACTAAATAAATCCTTCATAATAGTATTCTGGTTTTTCACAACTCACTTAAAAAAAAAAAAAGAATTTTATGAGGCTGAGCCAAAAATTATGTTAATCTGTAAATATTCCACTAGAAAAGTATGTCTACTTTGTACTGGTAATACCATTACTTGCTGCTACTGCTGCCCTCACAATATAAACAATGTGCCTTAAGAGCTTAGTGGAGATTTAAGGACATTAAATTACCATGGTAGTGTGAAAACAAGAACTGAAAGGGATTGCAGTTGTCATTTATGTATGAATCAAAAGGCACCTACATGAATAATTGTGCACAGCAAAATCTCTCTCTCTCTCTCTTGTGGTAAGAGATCATCAGAAATAGAATGTTTTTCAAGTAAATTGTAAGTTACTGATTGCATTCCAGATGAAGAGTGGTGATGGATAGAGTGAATACAATATGACACTTGTTGCTGGGGACTGTTTGAAGAAGAAAGATAAACAAAAAATCAGCTAATATGCTTTTATCATTATGATAACATCGAGTTAATTTTAATGCTCAAGATGTGATAAGTGAACTAGTGGAGTTATGAGAAAGAAAAAAAAAACTATTGAAAATTTAAAAAAAATAAAAAAATGTAATGTGTTTTTCTAGTAATGTAAGACTGCCGTCTTCACCAAAACCAGACCAAGGGTTTGTCTCATAACATAGACTTCAGTTTTTATTTTGCAAACTTTCTGGATGCTGGGATTGTGTAGGTTATAAAATACAAAATTGATTTTTGTAAACAAAATACTGTCTTTTATGCCACAGTTACCCAGGAAATCAAAATTGCTGAGCATGAACTGAATATAGTATGAACCTGTTTCCTCCATCTTATGGCTCACTTACAATTCAAGAAATCTGATTGTTTGTTTGGACTTTGTAGAGGTGCACTGTCAATGTTCTAAATCCAGTTTCGTTCAAATGAGAAAATTACAGGACATGTGATATTCCTTATACAGTAATTGTAAAATTACTAATAAGTGATTGCAATCTAGGACTTGGTTGGCTGTTCAGCTGAAAAATTCTAATAAAAGTGTCACAAAATCTTGACTGTCAAATCATATTTTTCAACAGAGTGAATTGCCAAATAAAGCAAAAAAATTTCCCCTGCAAGTGGTGATCTCTTAAGGAGATAACATGATCAGTATTACTGGGAATTGTCCATTCATGACTTCAGGAGTATGATGGTGAAATCACATTACTTCCAACAATTGCCACCTTTAACATTACAAAGCCATACTGTATCTCAAGTAATTGATTGACGCAGTTTGTTCATAAATAATACAAAATATGAGTTGCAGCTCCATTCAGATGTATGTATATTCATTCTTTATATAAAAGTTTGTTTTAATCTCAAATATGGTTCAACCACACAAGTAATTCCTTATGAATAAAATCTTCTTGGGTAACTAGCCGAGTTAGTCCATTGATAAAACACGACGTGTCGGCGGTCACAAACTCTGCCGGCTTTGTCAAGTGACTGCTGCCAGTAGGTTATAGAGCCACTTATATAACACGCGAAGTCTGCGCTACGCCAGCCTCTTTCCGGTCAGCCAATGGCTACTGGCAGGAAATGTTGGCCACTAGTGAGAAGCTTTTCTGTTGGCAGAAGCCATTAGCTGTTGGCAGGTTCCGTTGATTGCTGGCATGCAAGAGAGGTGCATACGTTCCAGAAATCCTGTTGCAGTCTCATTTTCTGGATTACTGAGCTCCAGGCTGAAATACAGTATCTCTGTTAACGAGGTCATCTGACATGCAGATTTTGATAGCTTCAGGGAAAATACTATCTCAATAACCTCTTGTACACATGATAATTCTTGTTGTCTTGAAATTAAAGCCATGTCCTGTGTTGATATTGTGCTCAGCAATCGCTGACTTGTCAATCTGGCTCAGGCGGATGTTGCGTACATGTTCAGCACACCTTTGGTTAATACATCTTGTTGTCTGCCCAATGTAAGCCTTTCCACATTCGCAAGCAATGCAATATACGCCAGGTGTTAGTAATGCTATATCGTCCTTGGGTGACCACAGAATATTCTTAATTTTGGCAGGTGGTTGGAAAATTGTTTTAATGCCACATTTACATAAAATTCTTCTAATCTTAGCAGTAGTCATTCCCACATGAGGAAGGAAGGCGAAGCGGCCAGGTCTTCCTGCTGGTGTATTTTCCTCCTCCTTCCTTGTCTGCAAATATAGTTTATTAATGATTCATTGTAACCGTTTTTGTGGAAAGTTTCCCATAAATGATATATTTCTGCCCGCAAACTATCTTTATCATAGAGCTTGCACCCTGTGCACCAAAGTTTTCAGCACTGATCTGCATTGGGCCACGTGTTGAGATGAGATAGAGGTCTGTATGTATTGGTTTTCTATATGCAGAATGACTTACGGTGCCATCAGCCTTCTTTCAATCAAAATATCTAAAAATGGAAGGTGACCATTCCTCCGTGAGCAACAGTCACTTGACAATGCTGGCAGAGATTGTGACTGCCGAAACATCGTGTTTTAATGATGGACTAACTTGGTTAGTTACCTGAGAAGATTTTATTCATTTTCAACACTGAGAAACCCTCCAGTCTTATATAAGTAATTCCTTAGTTTACCTGTCTCTAAAGTAACTAAACACAATGAAATTATTAGCCAGGAGACCCCAGAGGGAAGTTCAGCTGCATGTGACAGAGTTTCACACTTTTTTTTTTTATGGCATTTGGCTTCGAGGCCATACAGCCAACTCAATTGTATTTCGAATCATCCAGCAGTTTTTTTTAGTGCCTCTATAGTATATTGTTTTCCAAGTGGGTTTAGACACAACAGGACGGACGCAACATACATACAACATATACACTAAACACCCATGCCCTCGGCCGGACTCGAACCGGCGACCTTCGGCACGTGGAGCTAACACACTACCCCTACGCTACCGAGGCCAGCAGAGTTTCACACTGCTGTGCGTGCACCTTTTTAAATCTCATGAATCCTGTACACTTACATTTATAAGCTGCCAGTATTTGTTAAGTTTCAAGCAGAAGTAGTCATAGCTGTTGTTGTCTTTTTACTATAGAGTAAATAAGTAATGACCGAGCAAAACAGGATTTTCAGCCGAAACTGAATCTTCGGCCTTGGTCTCAGTTGAAGACTTGTATCCTATGTGTGTAATTGGTAAAGTTATTCCTGCTAATTCAATTTAAATACACAGGGCTTTGAAACTTTTCATCCACAGCTAAACTATCATTAATTGATTGATTATTTATGATGGATTTATTTCTAAATGCAGTATTTTATTTATTGAATTATAATCCTATAGTAAATTGTACTGAAAATATAATTCTGCACTATTTCTCACAGGGGCAATCAGTGAGATCATTAACCAGATAAAAGGTGGCAGGTTCACACTCAAATCTCCAGAGGTAAGTTATTATCCCTAGCAAAAATAGAAATGTTTAAGAGACTATTTTATAATTTCCTTATATCAAAAATGTTATTGCTCGATGCTTACTTCTGCCAAATATTACCAAAATCTGTTTAAATCCCGTTTAAAGCCCTTTAAAAGTAGTAATCCAAGAATCATATCATAAAAATCTGTCAGTTATTTTTTGTGAATATTTTAAATGGTTAAGCTCATTTCAACATAGCATAAAAATACTATTTTTTACAAGTATAAAATTTGCCTTAATTTCCATACTAAGTAAATTGTTGAAACCATCTTTAAATGAAACTGAATTCAATAAGCTTATCAAACTAACTGTTGTTTATGTATCTTTCCTTTCAATGTCAATTAATTTACCTTGTGGATTGTACCAATAAAAAAAAAAAAAAAAAAAAAATAAGGAGGTTATTACATCATAACGTAACACTGTTACATACAGAATTGATGAGGATTGTCTGTAAAGTCATTTTATTTTCAAAATGACAAAGTTGTTTCATTTTAAATTCAGGAAATTATTCAAATATTTTCCATAAGCCCAGGGAGGTTCTCTATTACTAAATACCCATAATAACATAATTCGTATTGTGCAATAAGTTGGTATTCTATGTAATGATATTTTTTCTCTTGCAGAAGGCACCAAGCAAGAAGGAAGAAGAACCACCTCCAGCAGTGCAGGAGATGCTAACTATCATCGGAACACTCAAGAGACGTAAAAAGCCACATGAGAGCAATGGGGAAACTCGTCGTGCTCCTGCTGATGTTGCCCTTTGACATCATCATTGTCTTTTGCCTGTATCTGAACCAAACCTGATACCACCAGTGTCTGCAAGCAAAGTTGCATAGTTGAGTATGTAACTAGTTAAGCACACCAGTAAATATTACAGTTCCCAAGGACAAGTTTGAAGCCAAGACCACTTGGTACTTACCTTTGTTATGGCATCTGCTGCTACTAAGCTGGTGATGAAGAGAATGCTGACAATAAAATTTAGTCTCTGATGTTACATGTTAATACTGTACTGACTTCATATATTCAAACTTAGATTTCTGCCCGACATATTTAAAGATAATTTTTAAGTGCTTTCATAGGTTACTGTGCCTTCACTATCAAGCAGCATTAACAAACCACTAAATAATGTTTTTGAAAACAGCCCTAATTTTCAAAGAAAATGTATTATCCTTTGAAGGAACTATATTTTCTGATTTAAATAAACAAGTACTTATCTTCTGTTTCAAGCAGGAATATTATGATACATCTCAATCTCTAAAGTTAACCAATATGCTGTTACCAATTTTTGCACTTCCAGGCTAAATGCTTAAGTTTGACTTACCAGAAGGCAGAATTTTCGAATTTTTCAATCAGTTTATTAATATTAATAAGGAAATTTTAATTGCAATACACATTAACAAGTTCAGTCCAATTCCTGATGAGAAAGAGTGCCAGACACTTAATCAAAGCCTATAACTCAGCCACAATCTTTGATCCTAAAGGCTTAATAGTAAATCCTGTCCTTCAAACCTTGTTAAAAAATCAAACATATGCAGTAAAACTAAATTGGAAGAGGTTTAGGTCTTCAGACATGCGTGATGCCAACTGTATAGTTTTTAAAGCTCAGGAAAATAAGTTACTAAATTGTTGGTGTAAGCTGTTGGTTCCTATAAGTGTTGTGTCAATCTATGAAATATTGAGAAATTATATGCTCATCAGCACACATGCTATTATTAATGCTTACAAACCTAATTCAGTATTTTAAAATAATTCCTGTATCCTGACAAGATTTTTTTCATTTATATATATGAAGTAACAAGTCACTAAGATGATAAAAACTACTTGGTCACTGTGTCAGTGTTCTATGTGTGGAATGTAAATACTTGTACCTTTTTGTTAAAACTTTTTGAATGATATATGGAAAAGACTATTTTATAAAAAATAATAAAATTTACTAAAAATGTTTACAAAACTTTATTTACCAAACAGATTTAGTCCTCAATGCCATACAATGATGTCTGTGTAAATACATTGGACTTTGTTAATAACTATCACTGACCTGTGATAGTTCTGTTTTTTAACTTTTGATGATCGATTCCTATGTATCTTGGTGTTATGAACCTGAAAATCACCTTAGTTCAGATCCATCATGTTAAAATTTATTGCAATTTGCATTGAGTCAGATATGGTATATGACGAAAAATATCACAAATATGAGACTGAAAGACAGATTGAAATAAGTTTCACATAAAAAGTATTATTTTATGGCTTATAATAATCAATATAATGTAGTATAATATAGAAATAGAATATAAAATAGGAATTAGAAAATAGAATATTCACCAATTTAGTAGTGTCAATGTCTCTTGGGACAAGCCATGCTTTGTATCAGGCTTTTCCGTGCTTATGCTCTTCTGGTATCATCTCGATGCAACATCCAGCAATATTTCTCCATCGTAGTATTCCATCTGCCTTGGTAATGCTTTTCAATGTCTTTCATGTCTGATGAAATCTCTCAGCCATCTCTTCAGTAACCCGTAAAGATACCCTATTTTAGTTTTTTGGTTGACAAGGCTGGAAATTAGCTACAAATGTACTGGAGATATTTACCATATTTTAGTAACGCTTTCACAAATTGCTTCATCAAGCCTAGTTTGATATGTGAGGGTGGAAGGAGAACTTTCATCAACTTGATGAGAGGTTTCTGGCGAACATTTTTTATTCCAGGTTCCAATGAAAGTCATTGTGGCCATTCTTTCCTTTCCAATGATTTTCCTTATTTCTGCTATCCCACTCACATAAAAAAACATGGAAACTTGGTGTACCTGCCTTGCTGTCCAAGGATCATTGATATTACTTTAAGATCACCACAGATGAGCCACATAAGATTGCATACACTTCCACAGCTTTGATTTCCAGGTAGAACCATGTCAATAGATAAGGATGGAGAAGAAGTTACTGACGATTTGAAAAAGGCAGAGATTTTAAGTAACTGGTTCAGTGAAAGCATTAGGGACAATGAATCAGAAACAGGAGGGTCTAATTCGGAGAACGAGCTTAACAACACAATTAGAAATGATGATAGTAAAAAATTTGATATTCATCCTGAGGAAATCATGAAGGAAATAAGAAAGCTGAAAAAACATAAAGGGTCTGGTGAAGATAATATTACTACAGATATTTTAAGATAGCCGGATGTGACATTGTACCTTATCTTGAAATATTATTTAAATTGAGTCTGGATACTTGCTGCTTACCACAGGACTGGAAAAGTGCAATAGTAGTACCGGTACATAAAGGAGGGGTGAGAAATAGAGTTGAGAATTACAGGCCAATCAGTTTGACATCAGTGGTAGGTAAATTAATGGAAAGATTGATATGCAACCACATCAGAAATATATATGAGGAACATAAGTGGTTTTCAAGCAGGCAACATGGGTTCAGGCAAGGATATTCATGCGAATCTCGGTTGGTTGGATATATGCAAGATATTTCTGATGAAATGGACAAGGGAGGCCAAATTGATAGTGTAACACTAGATCTGTCAAAGGCGTTTGACAGAGTAAGTCATAAAATGGTAGTAAATAAGGTAAAAACCATTGGAGTGGATAAGAAAGTCATTTGCTGGGTAGAATTTTTAAAAGGTAGAAAACAGAAAGTTAGGGTAGGAAATGTAGTATCAAAAGAAGTAGAAGTAAAAATGGGTGTGCCACAGGGTAGCATATTGGGACCATTCCTATTCATTATTCTAATGAAGAATTGTGTTGATTGTTTACTATCTGAAATTAGATTGTTTGCAGATGACATAATGCTGTATAAAAGAATCAAAACGATAGAAGATTGTAAACAGTTGCAAGGTGATCTGGACAGGATATCTAGTTGGGTTGGTAAACATGGGATGAAGATAAATGCAAAGAAGAGTCAGCTTATTAGATACACAAATAAAAAACAAAAGGTTAATTATGAATATAAGATGGGGAAAGAATTGCTTGCTGAAGACTTGAAATGTAAATATCTTGGCATTACTTTTGATAACAAGCTTAACTGGGCAGGTGGTAGGAAAAGGTTTCAAAGTTCTGCACTTGTTGGAGTGAGTGGTGAGAGGATGTACAGGAGAAGTAAAGGAATTGGGTTACAAAACTTTGGTGAGACCATTGCTCGAATATGGTAGTGTAGTATGGGACCCTCATTTTACATATCAAATACAGGAGTTGGAGAGGGTGTAAAGAAGGGCTGCTAGATTTGTTTCTGGAAATTATCACAGAATGGAATCAGTGACGGATATGATAAAGGAGCTGAAATGGGATTCATTGCAAGACAGGAGGAGGAGGAGGAGGGTCATGGGAATGTACAGGGCATATACTGGCGATGAGGCATGGAAAGCTATTGGAGTAGGTATGAAAAGTAGTGCATAGAAGGGAAAAGATGACCATGACCACAAGCTGGCACTCGATTTCAGGCACAAGGGTGTAGGAAGATTCTCTTTTTTAGGTAAGGTAGGAAAGGGTGTCAGTTGGAATGATTTACCAAGAGAAATGATGAATAATTTACCGAAAACTTTGAAAGAATTTAAAGATAAAATTTGTAGAGGGCAAATGTAGGTGGGTGCAGGATAGGGGGAAGATGGGTGTGTAGGGAAATTGCCACCGGAGCCTGTGCTCCATTGCAATTAAATTAAATTAAATTTATTGAAACCTAGCATTTCAGCCATTATTCTAAGGCCTTCATCAGAGGACTTCCATGCCTCGGATCACTACTGCCTATAAATAGCTCCCTATGCTGCGTTTGTACTGACAGCAAAGGTGTTTCTGTTGCCAGCGCCACCGGTCCAATGGGGCTTGCATCCTGTGTTTTTCTGAGCGGGTATGACCATATTTGAACAAGCTGAAGTCACCTGTCATTATTTATATTATACAGCCTTTTTTTTATTTCAAACACTTCTCTGACCTGTCTGCTGTTCTGAACCAGCACACTAGTCTCATTAAATAAAATAGTGTGACCATTGTGAGATGAATGCTGTGCTACTGATTTACTGATGTCACTATTTTTAAAATGTCTAAATGTCCTTGATTGTGCATTGCGTTTCCCCTGTATATATCTGGCCACAGCTACAGGGTATTTGGTATATCCCTAGTATCTGTAATTTCTCCCTTTTGTCATTTACCCTTACAAGCAGGCCAGAAATCTTCCTAGGTGCTCGATATATCAGACGGATATTTTTCTTTTTTAAAAGGTGACCAATCTTATCTGTTACCCCCTGAACATAGGGTAACACTCACATGGGTCTGTCCATTGGTCTGCTGGTATCTTCTTCCAGTGGTGAAATACATAGCAGCACTTAAGTTTGAAGAATTGTGGTGGCCTGATTGATAATATCAAGGCTGTAGCCAATGGTCAGAAACATCTCCTTTAAAATTTGTCTTTCAGCAGCTATGCTTCGTTACTAACTATAGATGCATGGATGGTTAACGTTTTTAAATTCCATGTTTCACTGCTGGATGGTGGTTTGAGGCTGCATGCAGGTAACGATTCACGTGGGTAGATTTCTGATAAACTCCGTAGCCCAGGAAGCCATCTTCCTCCTGCTTCATGATCGCATCCATAAAAGGAAGCTGTTTGTTCACTTCAGCTTCCATGGTGAACTTAATTCTATTGTGAGTGCTGTTCAAATGTTGGAAAAAGGCCTGGAGGGATTTTTATCCATGATGCCAGATAAGAAAGGTATGATCCACATATCGTAACCACAAGGACTGTTTCAGGTCATAATTGTTGATGACTTCAGCCTCGAATGCCTCACATCGACCACAACCCATCACTGCTCCCTCCTTCTGGTAAAAGTTGCTCTTATATTGGACAAATGTTGTCTTTAGGCAGAATTCAGTAAGGGGTGCCCATTCTTGCAGCAGGCTGATATTATCCAGCTGCTCCCTGATAATGTTGATGGCTTTGTCTACTGGCACATTGGTGAATAGTGATGTGATGTCAAAGCTATCTTGCCAGCAGATGCATTGGAGATTGAAACATACTGACAACTGGTCATAAGGGCACCCCGTCTTTATGTAATTTTGGAAGGAAAAACAGTCGTGGTGTCAAATGATTGTACACAGTTATTTTTCTCTTGTCCTCTGATTGGATTGAAGTTGCTTCGATCTTCTGTAGATGCTTTGTTGGAAACAGTTCATATGTTTCGTCTTCCAATAATGCTTCTATCTTTCGGTGGTACTACTCAGCATACTTCACCATGGAAGAATTTATTTTGTCAGCAGGTAAAACAACAATGTCTTCTCTCTCCCTTAGTCGACACAAGGCATTTTGTTCTTCTCAAGTGAGGACATACTGAGGTGGTTTGGATGTGGATAATATTCTTGCCATTTTGCTGCAAATTTCATAAGCGTCATTCGGTGATAGAGAGAAAATTGAAGATTCCACCACAGCAATAACTTCATCCATAGGTAATTTTGCCGGCATTATTCCAAAATTGAGGTCTTTGGTGATCACTTAGTTCTATCTCTACATGGAGAATATCTTCACACTAACCAGACAATTCGGTTCACTCCAACAAAAGAGGAATGAGACACTATGTCAACTTGCATTCCTCTGCAGATGCGGTGATAAAGACATCCTTCCAAGCTTCCTCAGCATTGAGCATCACATAAAAATGTCTTCCGGTCTTTGAATTTTGATGGGAAGCAGTAAGGCTCTTCTACGTGAACTTATTCGCCACACACTAAGTGGACTGTCAGCGATGGAAATAAGAATTCTGAGCCTCCACCTTTTCTTTAGCATAACATTAAATGCCAACGATTGGGATGTGTTAGACAAATTATTGTGGAACCAGGATTGTGACGCATTTAAAAAAACTAAGAACAGACAACTGGTGAAATTCTCCATATTAGAATAACAATAATATTCAAAACCAGAGGAGAATTTGTTGATAAAATGTGTTGCTAACCTCACAGACAAAACAGTAGAACATGTCTGGAATGTAATTTAAAGGGAAACCGGTGTATATGTCCTGAATGCAATCAATAACTTCAAGCATTGACAATAAACTTGAAACTGACCCAGCATCTGTAGGAGCCATTTAAGTAGGTATTTTTCACAAGTCACCACACAGCTAAAGGGAGCTCATAATAATTCACTTTCCACCAGATGCAGTAATGAGCATAATCTCCTGTCTAGCCATCACTTCTCTTCCCACTTTCAGTAGGCAGGTTTCTTTGTATTTGCTTCATCCAGCTCACCCATGCTCTACCTCTTAATAACTACTTTTTCAAAATATGCATTTGATAATCTATTTGTCGCTATTCTCATCATGTGAGAAAACCATTTCAGCTTTGATTGGTTTAGGACATCTAGAAATTTTTTATTTTTTTTTTATTTTTTTTTTGTCACACTGATTCATTTTTCATTAGGTCCTGGTTCCTGTCTAGTCTTACAGATACTTGAGGAGAGGAAGTTTCAATCTGGTTCTGTCCCTTATTGTCTGTATTAGGGTAAAGATCAGTTTGTTTCCTGTGTAAACATTTGGACCCATAGTATTTGTGATACATAACTATAAAACTATGTAGACATTTTAATCCCATTGTAGTTATTTCTGGAATTGGTCCAATATTAGCTGATAAGATTCTGTAGAGGTATTTGAAGTTTTGAACACTTTCAGTTTCATGCTGTTATAATTTTAGTTTCACTTGTTTGATTCTTCTGCTCATCACTAAGCAATACAAACGTGTCAAACTCCTCATTCTACCAGGCTAGCGATTGTTTCAGTTCTTCTTCGCTCTCCCAAATAATATCATCATCTGCAAACAACACTGCATCAGTATGTTTTTTTTTTTAAACCATCTTGACAACTTCATCCACAATGCTTATAAAGTGTCAACTTCGGTGCAGAGTGCCACTTCTAGTCTCAAATTATCATAATCTGCATGGCTTGTTCTTGAAAGCAGTTCTCCACATTTCGATACAGCCATTTAACTCTACTCAACTAACACCTTCCAAATATTTTGTCATGGAATATGATTGTAAGCCTCTTCTGTGGCAAGAATTCTTGTAACAGAGATTCCCAAGAAGGTTATTGTTTGTATATATACATAATAAATGTTAATGGGTTTGAAATAATTAATTCACTTACGAAGTATGTTTCAGGAATATCTATCCCCACAAATAAAATTGTATTTATTTGCATGCATTTATCTCCAGCTGGAGACATAAATATTTGTGAATAAGTACGTTTGAAAAAAAACTATAACTTCAGTCAATACTACAAGGAAACTAACTGTATATGGAGAAGTGAGGGTAATGGGTTATGGAACTTAGGTCAGACCACTGCTGAGATATGATGGTGTGGTTGGGACCCACATTGTGGGTATAAAAAACAGGAGTTGGAGAGTGTGCAAAGGGGAGCACCTAAATTTGTTTTTGGAAATTGCTGCAGGAACCAGACAGCAACTGATGTGATAATTAAGATGGACTGGAAGAAAGGAGGAGTGTGAAGAGTTTTGGGGGTGTTGCGCAAAGGGGACATTAGTGATCCGGCTTGGAATGATATTGGTCGAAGAACTGATAGTAGAATATGGAAGGGGCCAGATGATCATGAGTCCAAGCTGGCACTCGGTATCATGCATAAGGGAGTGGGAAAGTTTTCTTTTGTTGGTAAGGCTGTTAGGGATTGTAAAAATTATCATGGGAGTTGAATGATTTACCATAAACACTGGAGGAATTTAAAATTTGTAAATCGCAAAAGTAGATGGTTTGGAAGAATTTTACACCCTACAAGTTAATAATAAAAATGATAAGAAAGGGGTATATAGATTACTGGGGAGCTTAACACCATCACAATTAAATTTTAATTTAAATATTTCTGAAGATCTGAAACACAAATGTTGAGTCTTGTATCCTTTTTTTCAATTTCAAAAGTGCTATAGAAATAAATACCTAACTATATTACAATAACCACATTCTCAGTACTTAGTCAAATTAGAAGCTATGAGTACCCAGACAAGAATGGGAAATAAAATGGATTAATAAATATATTTTGGTATTATTTTCTAGTTTGCTTCCCAAGTAGGACAAAGTGATGAGAAACGAGTAACAAATAAGATAAAACTAGATGACCCGTGCAAAAATTTCGCGACTACAATGAATAATAAGGTTGGTGGTTTGTAACAGGAAAAAAAAAGAACCGCCTCATTTGTATCAATTGCTTGTTTATTGTAATAGGTATGTAACAACAGTTGACGCCAGTGAAGTAGTTTATTAATATCTGTGTGATATTTGCTGCTGCTATCTAGCGGTTTGATCATACAAGCAACTTTTCACATGACTTTTGTCCTTCCAAAAAAATTGTTCTTAAATTATAATGTTGCCTGTGTGGAGACCTTAATCTTTTAAATAATACCTCATTTATCGATTTTGGTTAGGTACCTAGAAAGATAAATGGCTCATAACGTAAAAACACATTATGGAAATAATAATACTTTTACCCTTTGTGGATCAAATTCTGAAAAATTCCTTTCTTAAAATATGATGGGACCAAAGTGGAGACCTTAATCTCTAAAATAATACATCATTTCTCAATTTCTGTTGGATATTAAGGAAGATAAATGGCTCGAGATAAAAAAATGTTATAGAAATAATGATAATTTTGCCCTTTAAGGGTCTAATTCCAAAAAAAATTCTTTTTTAAAATATGTTGTTACCAATGCGGAGACCTTAATCTTTAAAATTATACCTCATTTATCCATATCGGTTAGGTATCAAGCGAAGTAAATGGCTCATGTTGTTGTTGTTGTTGGTGGTGCTTAAGGGCGCGTCGACGACGGGGTCATTAGCGCCCAAACAATATCCGTCTAAGCAATGTGGCTTAAAATTTACAGCATTACCGTCTGTATGGCCGACTGTATGGGGGTCGGCCACACAGACGGAAAATATAAATAAAATTCTAAAATGTTGGCTGTAAAGGGGCCATTTAAAATAAGAACTTCACAAACCATGTCTGGTTGGCAACTAATAATACGACAAGAAAAGAAACTACGTACATGGTTGAGTGGCTGTAAAATGACCACTCATCCTGCTCAATATTGTTGTTTTTGTGGCTTTAGGGCGCGTAGAAGGCAAAGTCATTATTACCTTAACAATGACCAGCTAATAATATGGCTAAAAATATACTAAAATACCATCTGCATGGTCGACTGTAAAGGGGTCGACCATACAGACAGCAAATAAAATAGATCATAAGATCTGACGTGGCTTCAAAGCGGCCACCAGGATTGAAGACAGTACAAAATCTGGCTGGCTCCAAAGGGGCCAGACAGGTTCACAAGAGGATTAAAAACACTACATGTCTCCCTGGCTGTATAGTGGCCAGCAAGACATGAATTATATCAGTGAAAAAAAATAAAAACAATGCATGTGGATGGGTGGCTGTAAAGAGGCCACCCATCAGTCATCCTACCTGTTTAGTTTCACCCGTCCCCGTTCGGGTGGATCTTCTGTCACTGTCTGCTGAGGAACGGGACCGGGCTCGTCCACCAGCATTTCAGATTCTTCTGGCTCCGAAGAGACAGACATTTCTGACTCAGCGAACTCATCAAACACCTCTTTGGTTTTCTTTTTCCTCGCACTCTTTCCCTTGTTTTCCCTACTACCAGGTAACCTGGGAGGGGACGAAGAGGGGGATTTCACAAACTGAGTCGGGTCCGTCTGCCTGAACTTCGGGCCCCGGACCTTCTGATCGCCTTCATTAGTACTGGTAGCAGAACATGTTGCTACTCCTTTCACTGCATGTGGAGGAATTGGAGGTGCAGTGACTTTAACTGTTAATGCTGGTGGAACCTTCACTATTGCTGCTGGTGTGGTCGAGGGCGCAGACGTGTTGCTACCAACGTCCGCGGTCTTAGATGTTGCGACCTTAGCGGATTTTGCACCGCACTTGCACTGACATGAGCACGTCGTGCTTGTGCTCATGTCTGCAACATTCGTCTGGGTAGCAACACTCTGTTTCCTGACGGGAGTTGAAGCCATCCTAGCAAAGCTAGTTCCGAAAATAGGAGCGGCAAGCGTCTTGGCTTTCTTCTTTGCTTCTACATAAGGTATCCGCTCTTTGGTCTTCAACTCCTGTATCTTGCGCTCATCAAGATACACTTGACACTCCCTGCTCCAGGCGGGGTGCGAGCTGGAGCAGTTGACACAAGCCTGTGGGAGCGTACAACTAACACCCGGCTCATGTGCGCCCTTCCTGCAATTACCACAGGTTGATTTTCCTTTACATGACGCCGTCGTATGTCCGAACCGCTGACACTGGAAACAGCGCATCGGGTCCGGGACATACGGACGGACGTTCAAATTAATGTACCCCGCTTTGATGTTCTTTGGCAGTACTGGAGTGTCAAACGTCAGGACGAAGGTGGCAGTCTTTTCAAGACTGCCATTTACCCTCCGTGATATCTGACGCACCTCGACCACTTTTTGATCTTCCCACTCCTTAACGAGTTCCTCGGTAGGTATGTCAATAATATCCCTACAGGTGACAACGCCTTTGCTGCTGTTCAGGGATTTGTGGAGTTCGCATGTAACTGCGAACTCCCCGAGCTTCTCACAGTTAAGGAGTTGGTTAGCTTGCCTACTGGAAGTTGTTTCCAGCAGCAGCGTCCCGTTCCTCAGCTTCTTTACAGTATTCAGGGTCCCTACCAGACCCTCTGAACCCTTAGAAATATAAAATGGCGAAACTTTTTCAAAAGTTCCTTCCACTCTTTGAATAACTATAAAAGCATTCGCTAGCGAACAAAATTTTCTGTTACTGTTACTTTCCAAAGCGGGGGGGCTATCAACCCTCACCCACTTCTTAGAACTGGGTGTATTGAGATTAGTCTGTGGCACACTCGTACCGCAGGGTTTTTTGGTTTTTGTGGTAGACTTCGTTTTGGTCCCACGAGTAAAACCAGATTAAAAAGAAGCGCTAATACAACAGGGGTGCGCAGGTGCCCCTGAGGTTGTACGTTAGCGAGTGATCTGCCTCTCACCCATGCACCTCCTCGGCACGTGTCCGACCTCGAGGTTAAGGGTTTTTTTATAGAGGTTTGTTCCGTCCTCGGAATCCGGGCGATGAAGCCAAGATCCCCGTTCTCCTAGGCACACAACGTTCCACCGCCACGCCTTACGGTGGTCGTTGAAGCATGGTAGGAGCTTACGGTGTGGGAAACTTGCGGCGCTCACAAGTTTCCAGCTCGGGCACCGCGGGTTCGCCAAACCCATACCTGGCACTTGCGTACCAGGCCCCTGCGGGGAAATGGCTCATGACACAAAAATGCATTGCAGAAACAGATACTTTTGCCCTTTATGGGTTGAATTCCGAAAAGTTTCTTTCTTAATGTGTGTCATCACCAAAGTGGAAATCTTAATCTTTAAAATGATACTTCATTTACAGATTTCAGGGAGATAAATGGCTCGTGACCAAAAAAAAAAAACGCATTTTAGCCATTCAAGGATCAAATTTGGAAAAATTACTTTCTTAAAATACGATTTTATCAAAGCGGATACCTTAATCTTTAAAGTGATACCTCATTTAGTGATTCTGGTTAGGTATGAAGGGAGATAATGGCTTGTGAGAAAAAACATCTTCTAGAAATAGTATATATGTTTCTGGATCACCTCCAGCAATTACTATTGTACTTACATTCAAAAAACTACAATGACAGACTGATGGAAATATATACGTCATAGATTGGTAATGAAACCTGAATGACTAGCAGGCATTAGGAAGTGATAACAAAAATTCACTTGTAGGTAAGGAGTCAGAGAATAAAATTATTTTATAACTACCACAGAGAAATGTCAATAAGATTAATTCAAGTTTAAATCAGTATTAAAGAAATACATAAACAATCACCGTTTCTTCAGAGCCGATGAATATTTGATTTCAGGCCAAATTTTAACTAATTACTCTCTGAAGGACAATTTGTATAGAGGGTCAGCAATTAAATAAATACAGCCTTACTTCTACCTCTCTCTTCCATAGTTTCTTACCATAGTCCATTTCTGCTACCATATTTTGAGGCACTAGTTTTTGTCAAAACTATTGGCTTGCTACAAGTGCTGTAGTTTGATAGAGGAAGTGTACATGCTGCCACCTACCTGTGAAACATATTACAGTGTTTGGTGTGTGCTAATTACACTTTTTGTTTGTGAACTGTTTAGTTCACGAGTTGTGATTAGGGACCAGGATTTGATCCTGCCCCACTATATCTACCAGATCCAGTGTGCAGCACCTTAACCATGCTGGCGGGTCAGTTACTTCTATGTGTATTTGTTATTGTAAATGGTTTTTATCTGTGTGTATTAATAATATCAAGCGCCACATTGCCAGACTCAAAAACAATAAGGCACCTAGAGAAGACTCGATAACTGCAGAACTATGGAAATATGCCCCTGAAGAATCAATAGAAATCTTGCAAAAGCAAATAGAAGAAATTTGGAATGAGGAAATTGTACCCGAAGATTGGAAAACAGCTTTGATCCACCTGTTGCACAAAAAGGGCAGTAGGAAGATTGTTGACAACTACAGAGGAATTTCCTTGCTTCCGGTAACATATAAAATTCTCTCACTTGCCATCCTGGAGAGATTAGAATCCCTAGTTGGGCACCAAATAGGTGAATACCAAGGGGGCTTCAGAAAAAATCACTCCAGATCCACAAACTCAAGACGATCATCAGATACTATACGCTCAGGTCAAAGCAATATGTGCCAGTTTTTTGGACATTAAGAAAGCTTATGACTCGATAGATTGGGAAGTGCTTTTGAATATCCTTAATGACTTTGGAGTTGACCTAAACTTATTGGCTATAATTAGATCCACACTGACAAATACAAAATCAAAAGTTAAGTTTTTAGGATGCCTGTCGGATCCTTTTGAAGTCACAACTGGAGTCAGGCAAGGTGACGGTCATTCTCCACTATTTTTTAACCGTGTTCTCGAAAAGATCATTCAGACCTGGCGAGCAAAATTAAAGGAAATGGATTACAGCCCATCAAGAATAGGAAATAAATCTAAATGGATCACAATAGACTTTCTGGCGTTTGCCGATGACATCACTATCATATCAGATGACTTAGAAACTGCTAGGATCCAAATTGATTTGCTGAAGGAAGTTGCTGATCAAACCGGAATACAGATATCTTTTGAAAAAACGAAATTAATTATGAAAATCAAGGATGCTCCACCGAAACCTCAAACCAAATACGGGGACATTAATGAAGTGGAAAAATTTAAGTACCTTGGTGAGATCATTATGAAAAACGGTTTGGACAAAGAAGCTATTCGGGAAAGGATTTGCAAACTAGAAATAGCCTACCAAACTTCGCGAGAGGTCTACAATAAAAAATGTCTTTCACAAAATACTAAAATACTTCATTATGAAACGGCTCTGAAACCAGTAGTTTTGTATGCAGCTGAAACCTTGTTCCTGAATGCCGATAAAGGATTTCTGGGAGAACTGGAGAAAAAAAGAGAGAAACATTATTAGAGGAATTCTGGGTTCCAATTTTAAGATTCATCCATCAAAAGAGATCAAACAAAGAAGTCTACAGAATAATAGAGAAAATCACTGAAACAATCCGCAAAAGATGGGCTCGATTCTATGGCCACCTCAAACAGATGGAGGAGAACAGACTATCAACAAAAAATCTTTAATTTATTTGACTCCAGACCCAAAACTGTAATGCCCTGGTTTGTAATTATTAAAGATCTTCATTTGATGGGGCTAGAACCAGAAGATGCTTTCAACACAGATATATTTCGGAAGAAGTCAATGACACTCTGGACAGAGGAGCGCAAACAGGCACATTCAAAATGAATGAAGGAGTTCTGCGCCCAAAGGAAGAAGAAACTCACTACCAAATGCACAAAGGCTTAATGTCGTCCTAGTTGGCCTCAACGAATAAATCAATAATAAATATACAATTCATAAATCATTGTCATCAAAAGCTGGAAGTAAGTCTCTGTCCCCGTTTAAATGAAAGTAATTTTGTCAATACATATGTAAATTAGAAGGAATCACAATTTTCTTAGACAATAAAAGATATAGGGGGAGGGAGATTAGTTCTGCAACTTTTTTCACTAAGGACAGTTACAATTACTGTGAATTTTTGCAAATCTCAATTTGCTGATGTTTTACGGTGGTATCTCTTCATAAGTGCACAAGGTATTTCTGTGTCAAAATCATGCTCAATCCATGTGCATCTTGCAGAAATCTAGGTGTTCTTAAAATGGCAGCTTGGCACAAAAACTTCTTACTCTTTTTGGTACAGAAATCTTGAATGCTGACATACAAAACCACAAACAAATTGAACGTTTCTTTACGAAAATATCCTGCCACAAGAAATAAAACATCTACAAAAACCTGACAACTTTTAAGCGCAAACTGAAAAAGTTTCTGCTTCAAAATTAATTTTAGTCGGTGAAAGTTTTCTTCTTGAAATTTAAAAACTAAAGAGAGAATAATATTTGCTTTCAGATTTTTAAAAAAGGGACAGTGACGAAGTTAATCACAATCTCTGGTGTGTTGTATTATATTTTTACCTCATATGTATGACGGATGTCCAAAAAGTAACTTAAGTTTTTAAATAATAAACCGCCCAAATAAGAAATTTTATTATATGCATTTGAATGTGACAATCTTAAACTATTTTTCTACATAGACACCATTTCAGTTCTGTCTCTGTAGAAATCTGCTTCCTTAGATTTCAACCAGCATAAAGTTCTGCATCATTGTCAAAGTGCTGTGTTGTGACCTATATCTTCATCACTGGAAAGAGGTGATAATCACTCAATGCCAAATCCAGATGGTACAGAGGGTGATCAAACACCAAGAGCTGTCGGGTACAATTAGCAGTTTGCAGTTGGGCATTGTTATGGGGGGGGGGGGGAAACCACTTTTGAGCTAAGTTTTCCCTGGCACTTGTTTTGTGTTACTTACCTTAGCTTTTTCAATGTTTCACAATACCTTTTTCAGTTAACTGTTATGCCACATTCAAGGAAATCAATCCCTCAGCATCTCAAAACACAGTTGCCATAATCTATCTGGCTGACAACATTTGCAAACATTTTACTGGTTTTCTGGGAAAACTCATGTGTTCTCATTGCATGAACTGTCTTTTTTATCACATAATTGACATCCTTTACCCATGTCTCCTGTTGTGACAAGATCAACAAGTGCATTACCATCCTTGTTGTAGACTTCGAGGAAATTCAGTGATGCAGCAAGACATTTTTGCAGTCTTCTGTCAGGAGTTTTGGCACCCATCTTGCACAAAACTTGTGATAATCAAGCTTTTCTGATACAATTTCTTACAGTAAACTTCATGAACTATGGGGAGATGTAAAGCAGCAATTTTCAAGAATTTTTTATTTTCATCATCAGTCACAAGGCAAGGTAGACCAGACCACTGCTGTCCGTATCATGAACATTGGTGTGGCCATTTTCAAACTGAATGCACCACTGCCTCACTCCACCTCACACAGCGCTGATGAATTTCAATTGGTTTGAGGTTTTTTCCCCAATAAAAATCTAATCCCAGAATGTACCTCACAACTTGTGAGTTTTTCTATTGAAGTACACATTTCAATAAATCAGTCCACATGCTACGACAGCTTTTTTTTTTATCTGCTTTACGTCTCTCTAACAGCGAGGTCTTTAGAGACGGGATGGGATGGGGGGCAAGGAATGGGAAGGAATTCGGCCATGGCCTTTTGAAGGAAGCATCCCGGCACTTGCCATGGAAAACCCAAATCTGAAAGCCCGTCCTCCCGAATGCGAGGCCAGAACGCTAGCCGCTACACCACCACGCTCGGTAGTATGACAGCTAGATGCGTACTGAGTGTAGAAACATTTTGACACCAAGATGGCAGCTCCATGCTAGGCAGGAACATAAGTTACTTTCAGGATAGTGCTCATATGTACAAAACAGGAAATGGTATATTTGTAACTAACACCAGTGGCAAAATGGTACCATGTGATGCACATGGATATTAGTTTTCAACATCAAAATTCACCAGGCCATTTAACATTGACAAGTGAACTACAATGACCCTTGAGAATTTTCTGCTGTTAATGGGAATAAAGTATTCCAGATATTACTACATCAAAGTTCAATAAACCTAATGATTGTAAAACTGCACTTACTTTGTGGGTTTAGTGCTGTATCACTGTTGCTACAGCTAACATTCAATCCCAATCTGGGGCCTTCTTCAGGATTAATTTAGGGTAATGTATCCACTGCAAATGGCTGGTTATGTCTTCTTGGCTGTTTTCTGAAAAAGTATTTTTAACCTGTTTGCCTTACAGAGGAGAAGGCACATTCCATCAGCTCCCTTCAACTAGAATTGAAAGCCGCTGTTCTACAATTGGAGATGGTTAAATTGTTAAGATATTAACTCTCCATACTTCAACTCTAAATGTCAGATTTCAAATCTTTCCCAAATCTGTAACTTCCCATATCATTTATCAAAACTGGTTCCCTGGAGGCGATACTATACAGAATGTCTGTCTTCACAGACCACTTCATTATATTCTCCATCGAACTTGCACTCTGTCAAGAAATAGTTAACCCCTCTCGCTTGTTTACGACTTTCGTTTGGTTTATTTCAAGAGAAGGTGGTCTGTCATTCAGAGTGGACAGCTGTGGCCAAACAGTTCATTTCTATGTAAGGAAATTTTCAAAATTTTAGCTGTCATTTGCTGCCTTTCCCTAGTTTTAAATGGTTCAGACTATGAAAGCGTTCAAGGCTAAAATGTGGAATGTGTTTCCTCCCTTCCGCAATAGGCAAACACTTATTTCTAGATATCAACCAAATACGTATCATTTTGCCGAGATGTATATATTGTGAACAAAAATAATACATGTCTTCCATAGACTGGCTGTGGGTCGCCTGTGTGTGTAAAAGAAAAAGAAAAGAAACTAACACTGAGGGTAGTAAAATAATTTAGACTGTGTGCGAAGAGGTTCCAAGTGACATAATGAATAAACTTTGCAGAATACTATCCACAAAAGCATTTTAGGACGTGAAATCAATATAAATGGCTTTATGAGACTCGTTTCCTGACAATAAAAAACTAGGGGCTGCTTGAAGGAGTCAGCAGCCACTCTTGGTATTTTGACATGCAGGCACGAAGAGGGCAAATATCAGCCAATCCAGAAGGCAGTTTGTTGCAAATTTCTAATGGTGAGAGCTTTGAAACCAAATCTTCCCAAGGAGATATAACACAGCCGAAGAGAGGATTTTGTTCTTAACTGTGATTCAGACTTGTACTCCAGGTGAAATAAACATCTGCTAGCTCTAGACAGCCGTGGCCAAAGTCAATGAGTTTCAGCAGAATGCATAACGCTGACAGACAGCGCCACTAGCTGACCGAGCGATATAGACTCCACCCTTCCACAGTAATCCCGCACTGTATGCGATAGACATTGGCAACAATGCTCTAGTCAGACTGTGTGGAACCCTTCAATTTCTCACTCGCTCCCTATCGAGTTGTGAGAATTAACGTTTGCTTTGAACAATTAAAGTCTGTTCTGAATTTGTTTACTGAAAAAGTTTATTTAAAAAAAAAAAAAAAAAAAAAAAAAAAAATTCAATGGTTATAAAGTATCTCTATTCCATTTTTAATTCATTGTTAATTTATTCAATCAATCTGCAAGAAATGTCACATACATTTGGCAGCTTTATAAATTGTAACTAAAGCAAAATGATCTTTTAGCAATCAGCATTGTATGGTCAATAAGTAAAGGCCAACAAACTAATCATTACAATATATCTTGACATTGTCAGGCCATCAGGCTGAGCAGTTAGAACTGTCAAATTCACTAGAAAAGAGCCATGAATACTGATTAGGCTTAAGAGCTGACCTGGCATCAGGATGCAGAATTCATCTAGGATCATTACAGGGGAATGATTTCAGTGTGCTATGTCATCTTCACATGGTTTAATTTACAATATTTACACAGTGATATGCAATGGCTCAGATGAAAGAGTAACATGCAGATTAGGACAATTATAGCACGAGAGGAAACATGAACTGGTTCTTTGCCATTTTGAGTGACAAGCAAGCCTGTGGTTGGACAGTGCAGTTTTCCCCATCTAGGGATCATATGTTTCTCCCCATATCCAACCATGCCCCCCCCCAATCCCACCTGTTTACTGGCTGGTGCTGCCTAGTGCCACCTCATGGGCCAATGGCTGCGCTGCTGCTGCTTCTGCTTCAATTGTGAGAGGGAGACCAGAAGCGATACTTACAAAGAGGGATTTATCTCCTGGCCTCTCAGTATTATTCTCATCATGGCAGGGCAGTTTCAGCCAATCGTGGACCCTGACAATGCAGTCATCTGTCCCACTTTAGATTGATAAGGTACAGTTTCGACTCCCTTTTAGTATTCTTCCATAAGGCTGTTTTCTAATGTGCAGACTTGTCATACTAGTTTTATACTTTTGAAATAATTATGACTGGAATAACCATGGGCTTACAACATATACCACACAAAATGTATTTTTTCCAGTGGTTTCTTTTTACCACTTATTTATTCAACTGTTCAATTTTTCCAGTATCATTTATCTTTCAAATCACTACAAAATTACGTACTCATTTGTCAAATCTTTCAACAATACCAAACAATGGCCAATCACACTTTTTACTTCAGTACTACATTGGCAGACAATGGTGGACACTATCCAAAATCCAGAGACAACTGTCCCATGCCAAACCGCATACAATGCAACCATACTCCAACAGCAACATACAAAGTCTCTATAAAACAGACAGGAGCAGTTGGCACCCCATGACCTGCCACACAGACATTTTAAAATGTTCAGAGCTTTTGGGCTCAGGCTTTCACATCTTTCAGGTGTTGGAGCCAACTTAAGCTGTTAAATATGAGGCCCAGAAACCAAATATTTTCACTAGAACTTAAAACGGTGTTCTTCAAGGTAGGTAAAAAGACTTCTCATATAAGTAAAAAGTAGACACCAGATTTTCTCAGCTGAGAAATGAAAGCCAGTGTGTACCGACCATTCATCCAGCATGTATAGCCCAAGTTGCAGTTCCCACTTTGTGACTCAGGCTAGATTGTGAACAAAAAATTAAAAAGTTATCAATATATAAGGAGTACCGGATGGGCCTCCTTATAATTGTTGAAATGCTATTAATGGCAATAGCAAAAGGGGTCACACTATAAATGGACCCTTTATTGCACTTTCCTGGATAAAAAGTTCTGACACTTCGCTACCAACTTGGTACCGGAATGATAAAAATTATTTTAAAATCATGGGGCAGATTTCCCCGAAAACCCCATTCATATAACTGTTTTAACATGTCACCTGGTAGTATTACATGTTTTTTCAATATCAAGAAACACATCCTGTATTGCCACTTCCAGTAGCACCAGGTAATCTGTGGTGGTTCGGAACTTCCTGGATCCACACTAAAAGCAGTTCAGCAGATTATGGAACTCGAGACACAAGACGAGGCGGCAGCTGACCATCCACTCTAGTATCTTCCCAACACAGCTTGTTGAGGTGATGCCACGAAAGCTACCTGGCAACAATTTGTCCTTTCCAAGTTTTAAAATAGGGATTATCGTTGCTTCTTTCCACAAGTCGAGGAAATGCCCTCCGGTCCAAATATCATTAAAAAAAACCCGGGAGGAATTCTTTAGCATCTTAGCTAAGTTGCCTCAGCATTAGGTCAGGCCCTTGTGTGATGTCTATGGCACTGTTTAGTGCAGACTCCCGCCCCCAAGATGAAAATGGGCTATACACCTGTAAATCCAACTAGTTTAAGCAAAAAATTTTCATTTTGGCAAAAGTTCTTCGTTGCTGGACCTGGCGGTCTAATCCAGCAGATTAAGTGATGGCAACAAAGTACTCTGCCATCAGTTGCACTATGCTTGTTAGTGAAAACACACCCCATCCAATAATTGGATATTGGTAGTCGAGTATACCTTCTAAATACACAGCGGATAGACTCCCATACCTTTGATAACATTGTGGAATGGTTAATGGTGCTCACAAAGTTCCGCCATGACCTTTTGCTCTCCTTAACAACAAGGAGAGCCTTAGCTCTTGCAATTTGGGTGCAACCTAAACTGATGCAAGGCCTGTCTGCAACTCTGTGTAGCAGAATGACATTCGCCATTCCACCAAGGGACGGGCATTCTGTTCAGCGTTCCGGAGCTGCTAGGTATGGAAATATCAGCCACCCAGTGAATCACTTCTGTAAGATGTTTCACCTTGTCTTCAAGTTTCTGGCATTTTTTGAGAATGATTGAACTGCTGTAAAGCTGCCAATCAGCTCTGCTGATATTGATATTCATTCTGTAGTTCTTTTTCCACTTTCGAATTCTACGTACAACCATGTTGGGAAGTGGTAACGATCTGCCTCCCAATGCACGGAGTCTGCAATTGAGGGAGAGTGGAAAGAAAGATCAATGGCAGTGGGCATACCGGTAGCAGTAGTGAAGTGCATCATTTTGTTGGTATTAAGGATGCATACCTGCTCACGCTCCAATAATCTAAAAATTTCCCGACCTCTGGGGCTGTTGTTGTTTAAGTTTTAGGGCGCGTCGACGACGGGGTCATTAGCGCCCTAACATAAACCAGGCGTGACAACGTGGCAAAATTGCCGTCCGTGTGGCCGACTGTAAAGGGGTCGGCCACAGAGACAGCACAATAAAATACTAACATACTAACTAAAATACCGTCTGCCTGGCCGACTGTAAACAGGTCGGCCACACAGACGTCAACATAAAATACGAAACTGTGACTAAAATATAAAATTACATACATTAACTGGTTGGCTGTAGATGGGCCAACCAGGTTAAAAAACAAGTTAGATGGCTGGCTGTAAAAGGGCCAGCCGTATAAGCAATGTCACAAGTAAAATCGGTACTTGGATTGGTGGTTGTAAACGGCCACCAATCCAATTTAAAACCTAGGCCAATCTGCCCAAAATTTTTGGGACAAGACCGGCCAAGCAACAAAACTTTAAAACCTTAGCCACGTTGTCACGATCATCGTTTAAAATAAGGGACAGATCGTTGGCTAAGCCAACGTCTGCCCGTAGATCTAAAAACAATACACATTCAGTTAAAATGTGGCGCACCGTCGAAGGTACGCCACAAGCATCACATTCCGGAGGGTCCTCTCGGTGGAGAAGAAAGCTGTGCGTCAGAGGACAGTGCCCTATTCGGAGGCGAGTAAGGAGAACCTCATCCCTCCTCGCCCGCTGGAAGGAGCTGCTCCACGGCTGAACGGTCGCTTTGACCAGCCGAAGCTTATTATGCTCAACTTCCAGCCACTGCCTCTGCCAAACATCAAAAATAAATCTCTTCGCCGCCAAGGTCTGACTTTGGGACCGGTTCAAAGTCGGTTCTGACCTTGTCGCAGGCTAACTTGGCAGCTTGATCAGCTGCCTCGTTCCCTCTGATTCCCACATGGCCCGGTACCCAGCAGAATAACACCTCCTTTCCACGAGATTGAAGGGAAAGGAGGGCGTCCTGGATGTCCTGGACTAGACGATCTGCTGGATACATATTTCCTATGGCCTGAATACAGCTGAGGGAATCACAGCATATGATGAAACACTTATCGCGATTTACTTTCATATGCTGGAGCGACTTCAACACGGCATAGCATTCGGCAGTGTAAACGCTGCACCTGCCGTCCAATTTGAATGTGTAAGTCGCTCGAGGGAACACTACGGAGCAACCAACTCCGTTAGCCTGCTTAGACCCATCCGTATACACCGGGGTAAACGTGGAATAATGGTTTTAAAACATCTCTAAAAATTCTGATAAAAACATTATCGGCGGTACACAGCTTGTTGTACCGCGATAATTCTAAAATCATTCTGGGGCCTCTTTAAAAGCCAGGGAGGAGATTTACTCCAACCCTGGTGATAAAAAGAAGGAAGCTCGAATCCGCATTGTTCTAAAATAGCCTTTGTACGGTAGCTGAACGTTTAGTGGCTCTATGCCGGTTGGTATAGAGCCGCTCGTAGTTAGGATGTAAAACTATGTCGTACACGGGACTGCCAGGTGTTATGGCAACACGGAGGTAGTGTCTCACCATGAGAGTTGCCGACGGATGGTAAGCGGCGGCTCGCCCGAGTCAGCACAAATGCTGACAATAGGGCTGGTGCGATATGCACCTATGGCGAGCCGAATTCCTGCATGGTGGACACTATCCAATATACGCAGATAACTGTCCCGTGCCGAACCATAGACTATACAACCGTATTCCAACCGTGACCGTACAAAGGCTCTGTAAAATTGTAGCAGGCAGGAGCGGTCAGCGCCCCATGACCTGCCACACAGACATTTTAAAAGGTTAAGAGCTTTTAAGGCCCTGGCTCTCACATCTTTTAGATGCGCAAGCCAGTTAAGCCTTGTGTCAAAAATGAGGCCCAGAAATCGAACACTATCACTAAAACTTAAAACGGTGTTCCTCAGGGTAAGGTGAGGCTCTGGTAAAAGGCTTCTGCTGCGAGTAAAAAGTACACACCGGGTTTTCTCAGCGGAGAAACGAAAACCGGTGTGCACTGACCATTTCGTCCAGCCTGTTCAACGCGAGCTGCAAATGCCGCTCAGCACTTCTCAGGCTGGACGCTACATTAAAAATTAAAAAGTCGTCCACATATAAGGAGTACCGTAGGGGACTCCTTATAATGGCTGCTATGCTATTAATAGCGATGGCAAATAGTGTAACGCTTAAAACTGACCCCTGAGGGACACCGTTTCCTGAATAAAAAGATCAGACACTTCACTACCGACTCGGTAACGGAAGCAAAGACCAGATAAAAAAGATTTTAAAAAACGGGGAAGGTTACCCCTAAACCCCCATTCATGTAGCTGTTTTTAAAATAACATGCCGCCAGGTAGTATCGTAAGCCTTTTTCAAGATCGAAAAAAACACCCACGAGGTGTTGGCTGCGGATGAACGCATCCTATATTGCCGCCTCCAGGAGGATCAGGTTGTCCAAGGTGGAACGGAACTTCCTGAATCCACACTGAAAGCGGCCTCAGGAGATTACGGGATTCAAGACACCAGACGAGGCGGCGATTCACCATCCTCTCCAGTGTCTTCCCCACGCAGCTAGTCAAGGCAATACTACGATAACTACCTGGCAACAATTTGTCCTTGCCAGGTTTTAAAATGGGAATTAATGTTGCTTCTTTTCCACGAGTCGGGGAAGTGTCCTCCGGTCCAAATGTCGTTAAAAATATCTAGAAGGTACTTTTTAGCATCCTTACTGAGATGCCTCAGCATCTGGTACTGGATCAAATCAGGCCCTGGAGCAGTGTCATTTGCGCTGTTTCAACACACTCTCCAGCTCCCAAGATGTGAATGGGCAGTTGTAGGCCTCTGAATTCGACGAATCTAAGCACAGCGGGCGCCTCTCGGCAGCGAACTCTACGTCGCTGAAACCGAGGGTCAAAGTTAGCGAAGTTCTCCGCCATCAGCTGCGCTATGCTTCGTTCGTCAGTAATTATCCGTTCCGTGATCCAGTAACCCAGATACTGGTGGGCGGGAGTACCTTCCAGATATACGGCGAATGGACTCCCATACTTTCGACGAAGGCGTTGAACGATTTATATTGCTCACAAAGTTCTGCCATGACCTCTTCTTGCTCTCCTTAATAACTCGACGCGCCTTAGCTCTGGCAATACGGAACGCTGCTAGGTTGTCAGATGTGGGGCACAACCTAAAGCGACGCAACGCCCGTCTGCGACCCTGGATGGCGGAACGACATTCATCGTTCACCAGGGGACGGGCGTCCTTCGCAGCGTACCGGAGCTCTTTGGCATGGAAACGTCAGCTGCACGGTGAATCACTTCTGTGAAGTGATTCACCTTCTCCTGTATACTGCCACAGGGTTGCAGTTGTACAGCACGGCAGTTGAGCTGCCAATCTGCACAACTGACGTTCCATTTACGTCGGTTATTTCCTCCTCCACGTTCACACTCAACGTGCATCCAAATTGGGAAGTGGTCGCTACCATGTAGGTCGCGATCCACCTCCCACTGCACGGAGTCCGCTATTGAGGGGGAACTCAAGGAAAGGTCAATGGCAGAAGACGTACCGGTAGCAGTGGTGAAATGAGTCATTTGCCCTGTATTCAGGATACAAATTTCCTCCTGCTCTATCAATCTACCAACCACTCGGCCCCTGGGGCAATCGGTGGTGGAACCCCACAACGCACTGTGGGTGTTGAAATCTCCCAAAAGGAGAAAGGGCTGAGTGAGTTGTCGTATAATGCCAACCAGGTCGTCGTAGCCGACAGACACACTGGGTGGCAGATAGACAGAGCATACGGTCAGTTGGATTGGACCGTGTATTTTCACCGCTACTGCTTGTAATGTGGAGGTGAGAGCAACGGGTTCGGAGTGGACAGTGTTTCGGACCAACACCGCCACTCCTCCCTTAGCTCGATCACCCTCGGTATCGTCCTTTCGGAATATGTCATATCCTCTTAGCACTGGCTGGTGTAGCGGTCTGAAATGTGTCTCTTGCAGACAGAGACACAAAGGAATCAGACCGTGCTAAGAGTTGGACTTCCTCTTTGTGAGCCTGAAAGCCGTTAACGTTCCACTGAAGTATGGGAGCCATTCTACCTATTTAAAACCACCCGCCCCGGGTCCGGTGGGTCCTGCGCATGCGATTGCTGAGGAACGGAACTATGTTCGTCCACCAGCATTATGTCGTCTTCTGGGTCCGAAGACGACACTTGTTCTAAGGCCTCAGAGTCGTGCGGATTTTTATTCCGCTGAGGCCTATTCCCCTTCTTCTCCTTGCCAGTTGGGGAACTGGGGGGAGATGTAGAAGGGGACTTTAAGAACATGGTGGGGTCCGTATGTTTGAATTTCGGACCCCGAACTTTCTGCACAGTTTGCCATCCGCTACTGGCAGATGGCGTTGCCTTTGCTACATTTGCTGCAGGTAATGCTTCTGCAATGGGTGCTCTTTCTGCTGGTGCAGAGGCACCCACGACAGTATCTACTGTAACGGATGGCTGTGCCTTAGCTGGTGGACTTGCTGAACTTACTGTCGATATGGTCGAGTTCGTCAGAGTGTTGCTACCGACGTCCGAGGTCCTAGGTGTAATGACCTTGATGGGTGTGGCACCACATCTGCATTGACATGAGCACATTGGACTTGTGCCCATGTCCGCAACGGACGTCTGGGTAGCGACACTTTCTTTCCTGACGGGAGTTGACAACGTCTTCGCGAAGCTGGTAGTGAAGACTGGTGGAGCCAGAGCCTTAAACTGCTTCTTGGCTTCACCATACGAATCCGCTCTCTAGTTTTCAACTCCTGTATCTTTTTTTCCTCCAGATACAATCGACACTCCCTGCTCCAGGCTGGATGTGCCCCGGAGCAGTTTCACACACACCTGTGGGAGCGTGCAGCTCGTGCCTGGCTCATGAGCCGCCTTTCCGCACTTCCCACAGGTGGGGTTACCCTGCAGGTCGCCGTCGTATGGCCGAACCGCTGGCACTTAAAGCAGCGCATTGGGTCCGGCACATACGGGCGGATATTCAAATTCAAATACCCTGCCTTGATGTTTTTGGGCAACGTCGGAGTGTCGAACGTCAGGACGAAGGTGGCTGTCTTTTCAAGACTGCCGTTAACCCTTTGTTTAATCTGACGAACCTCGACCACATGTTCTGTAGACCACTCCTTAAGGAGTTCCTCGGTCTCTGCAGGTGATGACACCTTTACTAGAGTTTAGAGATTTATGGAGTTCGCACTTTACTGCGAACTCCCCGAGCTTCTCGCACTTAAGGAGTTGGACAGCCTGCTTTTGGGTGGATGTTTCCAAAAGCAGAGTCCCGTTCCTCAGCTTTTTTACCGATTTGAGGGTACCCGCAATACCCTCTAAACCCTTGTTTACATAAATGGAGAGACCTTCTCAAAAGATCCCTCCACCCTTGTCATGACAACGAAGGCATTGTCTATGAAACAACCCTTCCCGTTACTGTAATTTTGTTCTGGGGGAGGGCTTTCAACCCTCGCCCGCTTTTTGGAACTGGGTGTATTTTTATTTGCCTGCGACACATCCGGGCCGCAGGGGTCTTTGGTTTTTTTGTGAGAAGGAATTTTGATCCCACGAGTGAAAACCATTTAAAAAAGAAATGCTTATACAACAGGGGTGCGCAGGTGCCCCTGAGGTTGCACGTTAGCGGGTGGTTTGCCTCATCACTCATCCGCCTCCTCGGCACGTGTCCGACCTTGAGGTTGAGGGGTTTTTTATAGAGGTTTGTACCGTCCTCGCGATCCGGGCGATGAAGCCAAGATCCCCGTTCTCCTAGGCACACAACGTTCCACCGCCACGCCCTACGGTGGTCGTTGAAGCATGGTAGGAGTTTACGGTGTGGGAAACTTGCGGCGCTCACAAGTTTCCAGCTCGGGCACCGCGGGTTCGCCAAACCCGTACCTGGCACTTGCGTACACCTCTGGGGCAATCAGTCGTCGAATCCCACAATGCATTGTGCACGTTAAAGTTTCCCAATAGAAGAAAAGACTGAGAAATTTTCTGTAAGATATCGGCCAGTTGGCTGAAATCAACTGGTGATCCCGGTGGTAAATATAAGGAGCATAAAGTCAATTGCATCAGTCCATGTATTTCAACAGCTATTACTTGTAAGGGAGAGATGAGAGCTACAGGTTCAGAGTGGACTGTGTTTCGGACAAACACAGCCACAGCCACATCCCCCTTCACTCAATCACCCTCAGTATATATATACTATCACAGGTTGGTATATGGTCTAAAATGCGTCTCTTGGAGACAAACACACAAATGATTAGACAGTGCTACGAATTGTAACTCCTCTTTGTGAACCATAAAGCCATTAATGTTCCATTGAAGTAAGGGAGCCATCCTTACTGTTGATCCTCACCTGCCCCAGTTTGGGTGGGTCTTAGGTCACTGTCTGCTGAGGAAAGGGACCAGTCTTGTCCACCAGCATTTCAGTTTCTTCTGTTACCCAAGAGACAGACATCTCCGACTCGGTGAATTCCTCAAACACCTGTCAGTTCTTTTTCTTCCTCGGCCTCTTCTGCTTCTCCCAACGTAGTCTGGGAAGGGATGAAGAGGGTATTTCAGAATCTGAGTCTGGTCCATCTGCCTAAACTTTGAACTTCAGATCTTCTAATTGCCTCCATTAGTGCTGGACATTGCTACTCCTGTCACTACACATGGTGGAATTGGAGGTGCAGTTAATTTGACTGCTGCTGTTGTTGGAACCTTTGCGACTGATGCTGGAGTGGTCGAGGCAGCAAATGTGTTGCCACCAACATCCGTGGTCTTAGATGTCACACCTTAGCAGATTTTGCACTGGCAGGAACACGTGCCTGCAATGAAAGTCTTGGTAGCAACACACTCTTTCCTGACAGGCGTTGAAGCCATCTTAACTAGTTGTGATAACGGGAGCGGAAAGCAATTTAACTATCTTCTTCACTTCATCGCTCTTTGGTCTGCAACTCCTGTATCGGGCTCTCTTCAAGATACACTTGACACTCCCTGATCCATGAGAGATGTAAACTGGAACAAGCCTGTGGGAGTGAACAATTAACATCCAGCTCATGTGCGCCGTTGCCGCACTTACCACAGGTGAGGTTGCCCTTTCACGATGTCATCCTATGTCCGAACATGTAACACTGGAAATACCGCATTGGGTCAGGAACATAAGGGCGGACATTGTGGTTTATGTAACCTGCTTTTATGTTCTTTGGCAGTACTGGAGTGTCAAACATCAGGATGAAGATGGCAGTCTTTTCAATACTACCATTCACCCTTCGTGTGACATACCTCGACCACTTTCTTATATTCCCACTCCTTAACGAGTTCCTCACCCCCTATATCACACGGCAGGTGAAAATGTCTTTAATGCAGTAAATGAACTTGTAGAGTTCACTTTTAATGGCGAACTCTTTACTAACTTTAGAGTGCCTACAAGACCCTCCAAGCCTTTATTAATGTAAAAGGGGGATACCTTCTCAAAGGTATGAATGTGTTCTGTAGCAATTGCACTTCACTGTTACTTTAATTTTCTGAATCCGGAAGCCTGTTCACGCTGACATGCTTCTTAATATTGTGGGAGATATCCTAAGGCCCGCCTGATCCACCAGGAGTAGAATCATTCTGGTTGTTGGTCCTGCCTTACTAGCCAACTCCAAATGAAAATTTCTTCTACCACTGGTGCCCATACCAGCTGCTCCCAAGGCAGTTGCTAAATTTCAGCAATCTGAACTAACAGTTCCATACCATACCAAACAACATATCAATGCTGTGTGTATTGATAAATTCCAATGTTCCAACAATCAGAATTTCCCATAAATTTAGCATTACATCCCTATATGTCATAATGTTTACCCACCTGAGACAGAACATTAAAAATTCTTTCCATATGATGCTAACACCAACCATAGTCCAATACAGTCCTTCAATCTTGTGGAAGTATTATGAATGCGTGACATACTGTCCTGAACAGATTCCTCTGCAGAGTTTCTCCTACCTTTCAAACATAATGCACGACATCACATAAGCACTGCCAATTCCTGGATTAAAAAATCATTCAGTAAGACAGGCTTCTGAAAAGGTCACAAGACGTCATACCATTTGCGAACTTACTATATATTTGCAGCAGTGACAAACAGGCATCCTTGTACCGTACCTACATTCTGCGATAAATGTTTATACGTTTAACACCATCACCTTGCAAAAATCTAATTACAGAACACTGTTCTTCTCTCGTGCACACTGCTAGTGGGATGGCCATCTTTATATCGTTTCTTTGCTGATGTTGCACATACTCAATGTGCTGCCACCTGTGAGGACATCCAGCACATTATTTCAAACAGGCATACCAACTTACATACCACTGACACACGATTTTAAGTTACACTTTTAAGGTTTTCGTTTAACTCTCCCTCGTACAATTAATGTTTTTCTGTTCACATACCTTGCTGAAAATCAAGCCAGATTCTGAATTATGAGCACATCAGTCTCAAAATTTCGAGATAGTATATAATCTTTGGATAGGCATAATGTTGAAACATTTGAAGTAGTCACAAAAAATAATAGTATCAGAGATCAACTAAAGGAACTTGGCAGGATTTTTTTTTTTTTAAATAAAGTCAGTTTTATTAAACTACATTCACATCAAAAATACTTCCAAACATATCAAAAGACAACAATATAAAGTTTTAGAAACACACATGTCACACTATAGTCATATTGCACTTGGACATGACAAAGCAACAACAATCACTTTCACATTCACAAAATACAAAAACATTGCCTTGAATTCTGCCAATCAACCTGGAGAGTGCAAGACAGTTGAATATAATAATATCCCAAATAAATAACAACTGACACAGCATCCTCTAAATTTCTGAGGGATGATGGTCCAACAAAAAGCAGTAAGCTGTTAATGGTGTCTGGAAGACTTAACATTTGACTGTACACTTTTTAAAAATAAATGTTTTAATTCTTGAAGGCAAAAGAAGTCAAGGTCAGGAACCAGCTTTTAGACATAATAGGAAATTGTTCACACAAGCCCACTGTTTAGCAACTGTAGAGGCTAATTAAATCACTCTAGAAACACACAAAAAAAAACTGTAGCTCTAGTCCAGAAACGAATGAACCTTCAGATAGTTAACAAAAATACTTAAGTGTGTTGTTCCTTTGATACACATATTTTGTGTGGTATCTTAAAGACAGGATCATTTTCTGCTGCTAATAAACAATTGTCTTAGATGCTATCACATAAATACAGTTAAGTGCCATCCAAAGAGGCTATTAGTTTAAATGTTGTATAAATTTCCAGACTCCCAGGAGAGTGACAGATTTCCTCTCTGGCCACATTGTAATGCAGACAATGGACATGACAACAAAGCGAAATAGAAAAATGCACGAAGTACTGAGGTCAGATCAGCGGTGATCAAAAGAGACGAATACTTTGACACGATCGATGATGGTATCCAAGCGCGAGGCTGGCACAATAAGCACACGACGGTAAGGCACCATTTCTACATCATCTTCCTGCCAGCGGCCACCCAGTCCTGAATCTGTATCTCCCTGGACGCAAAACTCAAAGTAGCAATCTGCCTCCTGGAACAGCAAAATAAAATGTATTTTTGTTAAATATAGCTCAAACTTTCACTTCAAACTTTCTAACTGTGCCAAACTATTTCTTTCTACCACATGACTCAACAAATTTCAATGAAGGATAAGAAAGGTTAAATACAACAATACCATGGAAACTATGTTCTTACATTCAAGGCATGATGGGGAAAAATAGCAAAAATGCATGATCAGAGTACCAATTTCCAGAAAATGCAATATAAAGTTTGTGAAGTTCTCCCTTTCCTAATAATGAAGGTATTACATCAAAACAAGCTATAAAGAACAACAAACCTTTCCTGTTAAGGTAATCACTAGCACTATTGTTCCATTGTGGAGTGTCCCAGGTGATAAAACTTCACTGGGAAATATAAAACCCAAAATGAACTAAATTTGAAATCAGTGCCAACATACCACACACATTTTACATTGGGTTAGATGAACTATTTTTTTTTTTCCTTTTCTTTTTGTCATGCATAAAATTTTCAATCTCAAATTCTGAAAGAACTGACAAATTGTAAAAACACTATTTGACCAACAATTTTTTTCTTTTAATTTTTTTAGTTTATTAGCACATTTCCAAACAGTGTGGCTGCACACTAAGGTGCCACTTCACTGGATCGGGAAGCTACAATGGGACCAAGTTTGAGTCCTGATATCCACCTGTAACTGTCCTGATTGCAGTTTATAGGCAGTTCCTCACAATCATGAAGGTGAATGTTGGGCTAGTTCCCAATCTTCACCTCATAAACACTAATCATATAATACATATTTCAGACAGATGGCAACACTTAAGCTCCCCCATTATCCCTCTTATGGAAGCAGAAGATGTGGAAAATGGAAAAAAACAATTAACTTCTGGTTTTATTTAATACTCCAATCCAAAGACTTGTGGCAAATTTAATGCTCATGTGTGGAAGTATATAAAGTTAATGCTTTATTCAAACAGCACACTGTGTCACATTTTACATGCAGTTATTAATGCAACCTTTGCTTACTCAAGTACTAAATTCTACTGTAAGTAATAATACACTATCGGCAACTCAATGGAATGTGGATTGCTTACTACGCCATCTTAGTGTTTAGCTGATACTTTCACTAATGGATCAATGGGTATTTGTGCTAATTTTAATAGCCAAGATAGAAATAAAATTTTGTATATCAGGACAAAAAATGCTTAAAGTGCTACAATATGTTCTGGAAAGTGTTCCATCAGTTACATTAGAGTTGACAGTTGAAAATTTATCTAAATGTAGGAAAAAGTTGCTTGACAGCTTGAAACCAATGACAATGTACACAACAAGGAACATTAAAAATACACCAAACAACTTGAAGTTTTTGGCTCTATCTGCATCAGCGTGGGAAGAGTGAAGGATGAACAACAGTTAATGTCAAAAGAAATACCAGGACACATGGAGCACAAAGCATCGAAATTAACCACACAAACCATGACACTGCATAGAACATTAAAACCCACTATCTTTCCTTTAAAGATTAAAATATACTTAACTGATTAAAACCAACTGAAAAATCTCTCAAAACATATTCATTATGTGTAGTAAATATTTCAAAGTTGAAAGCTGGTGAACCAACAAATAACGTCATACAACCTGTCGTGTCTCCTGCTACCCATACTAGTAATCATTACTCTTCCAGTTTGCTCCACACTATGACTATCTGCATATTATCTCCCACAAATTGAATGATATGCTCAAAGGATTTGCTAGTTCTAGAATGCAGATGTGGTTGCTTCTACTCAGCCACAATATTCACAGCATTGTCCTATATTCCCACATCACAAATGCATCTATAAATCTTCTACCTTGATGTTTCCACATCATAAACACATCTATGAATCATTTACCTTGATGGTTGATGTTTCAGCACTATAAAGAATTGCTGAAAATACAAAAGCTTTCAGGGGGTTTCAATTTTTATCTTCTACTGGTGTATTTATTCCAGATGGTATGACTGCATTAACTTCTGCAGTCACTGTCAATGTTAGCTTGGTAGTCCAGATGGAATCATGTCAATTTGTTGAAACCTGAAGTTTCAGCCAGCATGCCGAGATTTTCTTCAGTGACTACCATGCCTGGAATTGTGATTTCACAGCATGAGGGCTGGAACATCAGGTTTTAACAAACTGACGCAGTTCCACCTGGACAACAGAGTTAATATTCCAGATGACATTTGACTTCAGTACAGCATCTCTTGAGAACAGCATTTTCTGATAAATTTCCTCTGTTTAACTGTTATCATTAACTGACGTAGAGACTTGGCAGACCAAGTGATTAACCTTCTTATAACCTGCCAGTAAACCTGTCTGCAGCAGAATCAGCCAAGTCTATTACTATAATTCTTATCTTTTTTACTGCATAAGCTGATTTTTCTACTTTCATTCTCAACTATCTGAGCCGTGCTCGGCTCTTGTTGTATCTTTGCCTTCTCTTCTCTTCCGCTCGCGATTGTTTCCTCTTTCGTGTTCCCCCGCTAGAGAGCGCTGTGGCACCTGGCGATAGCGGGTATATATGTGGGGGACAGGGAACCGAGCGGGCAGTTAGTCTGAGGCAGTTAGTCTGAGTGAGTGAGTTAGTTAGTTAGTTAGTCGCAGTCAGTCGGGAAAGAGTGCTTCCCTGTGTCGCCGTGACACCGGAAGCCCGGTGGGGTTGGCGGGTCCGCGGTTGGACCGGGCGGCCAGGGAGGCTGTCAGTCGGTTGGGGGCAGGCAGTCTGTGTTCCACTAGTACTTCCCGGAGTGGCAGCGAGGCTGGAGAATGCAGTTGGTCAGTCTGCCAGCCAGTCAGTCAGTCGGGAAAGAGTACTTCCCTGTGTCGCTGTGACGCCGGAAGCCCGGTGGGGTTGGCGGGTCCGCGGTTGGACCGGGCGGCCAGGGAGGCTGTCAGTCGGTTGGGGGCAGGCAGTCTGTGTTCCACTAGTACTTCCCGGAGTGGCAGCGAGGCTGGAGAATGCAGTTGGTCAGTCTGCCAGCCAGTCAGTCAGTCGGGAAAGAGTACTTCCCTGTGTCGCTGTGACGCCGGAAGCCCGGTGGGGTTGGCGGGTCCGCGGTTGGACCGGGCGGCCAGGGAGGCTGTCAGTCGGTTGGGGGCAGGCAGTCGGTGTTCCACCAGTACTTCCCGGAGTGGCAGCGGGGCTGGAGAATGGAGTCGGACAGTCGGCCAGTCAGTGAGTTGAAGGCACGCGGTCGGCATCCCGCCAATGTTTTCCGGAGTGATAGCGTTGCGGGACTAAGGAGGAAGCAGTCAGTGCGGCCGAGCTTCGACCACCTGCAGAGAGGGAGTTCTCCGACACTCTTCACCGAGAGTGCTGTGGGTACTGGAGGTAGTGGCCGTCAACTGCAACCACAAGTGTTGCCTTCCGCCTTGTCGTTAGCGGTCTGCCTCAGCCATAAATTGTGCTTGGTCATACTGGCAGAGTGTTAGATGCTAGTAGATGGGAACGAGCTGGTCTTGTTATTTCTGTCATTGATCTATGTGGAATTGTCGGTGATTACAGGATTATTCATACGTTAATCTACAAGATTGAGGCCAGCTTTATTTGACATTATATGAGTCATTTTCTCTGTTAATTGCTACTACCAGTGTGTCGCCTTCTACCTCGTCGTTAGCAGTCTGGCTCAAGTATAAAATTGTATTTGGCTAGTAGATTGTTAAGAGCCAGTCTGGTTATTTTTTATAATTTGGTATAAATAGGATTGTTTGTAATTATAAGGGTTATTCAAGGTATAAGTTGCAAGACCAAGGCTTGGTCCATAACATTATATCATTTTGTGATAAGATTATTCATATCTTCGTTTGCAAGACCAGGATTGGTGGTATTTGATATTATAGTTGTAACATTTTCTGTAAGTGTCAGCATTATCTTTAATAATTGTAATAAACCAATGTTTAAACAAGGCTTGAACTTCTAACCATGTTCCCACGCACTTCCCACTGTATCCTTGTGGACAATTTTTGTCTGTTAGTAGTAGTAGCATAACGCCTCACTATCCCTGACAATTCATTAATTTCAAGTTCAGATCCAGCAACTAGAGTGATATCAACAGATGTGAAACTATTTATTGTTACAACTACCTAGACTCTTCCTTAAGCTAAACTTCTCACAGGCATTAGATAAAGTTGTATACATGTCTTACTACTATGGAAGGTTCAGAGAGGTATAAATTTTGTTTTATCTAGCCTAATTATTATTATTGTCAGAGAGGTAGTAATACAACTGATAAGATGTTCAGGAAGCCTAGTTTCTTTAAGCATTTTTCATAGTTCTTGCCACTCAAGTTATTTTAGTCCAAGATGCATGAAAGGTACGTCCTCCATATTTCACATTAGCTATCTTATATAGAGAATATGTCCTTTTCGCCTCTATTTTTCACACAGCCCAATTGCTCTGGTAGTATTTCCTTGTGCAATTGGTATGTTAGTCATCAAAAATGTTTTAGACTTTGTTGGCATGTGATGATATTGAATAGTCCTTTAGTTATTAAAACATTGCCTTTCTTATGGAATAGTACAACCTTCAACCCAGACGTCACTGTTCCATATGGTGTTACATATTTCATAAATAACTTCAATTCCACAGCTTTCCAAGCTTTTAGAATCTCTGCATTGTTTATGTTAGATTGTGGTGCTTTGTTTCTTAATTTGTTCACTAGTTTTCTGACTTTTCTAAATACTTGGCTCTTTCTTATCTGGAACTTCTGGTTGCTAAAGTTTCCCCACACATCCAAATACGGCCCACTGAAGTATCATCCGCAGCCATCCAGTGATGTCATATAGCAGTTGTTTGGACTTTCAGGTCAGCTACACTATGGTCATTAGACTGAAAAACAAGCATTCATCTTTACAAAGTAATAAAAATTTTGGCTTCAGCCTTGTGAGGAAGTGTTTGAATCATTTTCCACAAACAATCTAATTTGAAAGCATGGAGGATTCAGGATGCATTCAAAACAGAATCTTGTTGAATTATTGCGCCATTTGTTTAAATTGAACTCTTAAAATTCCATTAATTTCCTTAAAGCACATGCATTAAAAGTATGCAATTAACGTTCATTCGGTATCAAACCACATTCATCAATGCGGAGGTTGGACAAAATAATATGAACACCATGCAACAGAGTACAGGTTGTTGCATGTTGGCACCACTACTTCCATGTGAATACTGTGATGCACATGTACGACATAGTTGACATGGCAGGTCTTGTGGGTTATGTATCAGTGTATTATACAATTTGATCAGTGATAGTTATAACAAGCAATCGGTGAAATGCGTGATCTCTCAGACTTCGAAAGAGGGCAAATTGTTGGAACCCGGTTAGCGGGAGTGTCTGACAAAAACAACTGAACTGGTTAACGTCTCATGAGCGACAGTATCAATAGTAATGATAGCATACACAAAACATGGTAAAACATCGTCGACGAAGATAAATGGTGGACGAAAACCAAAGTTAAGCGACAGAGACCAATGAACATTAAAAAGGCTTGTGGCCAGACAACACAAAGCTACCACAGCAAAAGTGACCGCAGAACTCAACACACACCTGAGTAATACTGTTTCGACAAAAACACTGTGATGGGAGCTCCACAAAGCTAACATTCATGGAAGGGCTGCAATTGCAAAACCCCTTATAACGGATAAAGCTAAGCAGCGAAACAAGCAGAGCCACGATCATAAAAACTGGATACTTGATTGGAAGAATGTAGTATGGTCCGATGAATCATCGTTCACATTGTTTCCTACTAATGGCCAGGTTTATGTATGGAGAACCCCAAAAGAAGCCTACGAACTGGACTGCCTGCATCCTACAGTCAAGCATGGAGGAGGTTCAGTTATGATTTGGGCGGCTATATCGTGGTATTCAGCTGTCCTCTCATTCAAATCACTGGTTGGATGACTGCGAATGAATATCTTGACATCCTCAGTGATGAAGTTTTTACTATGACTAGAATACTGCTGCCAAACACTGCCATCTTCCAAGATGATAATGTGCCCATACACAAAGCCAAAAAGGTTCTGTCCTGGTTCGAGGGGCATCATAATATCATCAAACTTCTTCCCTGACCAGCACAATCGCCAGACCTCAATATAATTGAACAGTTGTGGGGGGATTTGGAGCAAAGAATAAAGAGCAGATTTTCACCTCCAACATCATTGAAGCAATTGGTGAATGTTTTGGTACAAGAATGGGGCAACATTCCGTTGGAAACTATTCAGACACAACAAATTTATTCCGCGAAGAACTGCAGCTGTTCTGCAAGCAAAAGGTGGTCCAACACCATATTAATAAATCAATTGTTTGTAAATGTCAGGTGTTCATATTATTTTGTCCAACCCCTATGTATGCCCATAAATTAGCTACTGCCTTTTGATGAAGCAAAATAGTGTGGAAGGAGTAGAACCAATACGGAAATTGTTCCCTTAAATTTGAGATGAAACTGGGTTAAAAAGTTCTGTGTTCTACGTTAACTGGAAGATTTTAACACAGACAACAAAGGGCAGAAAAAGTTAAAGCTGTGGCATTGGGAGGGAGAAGCAGAAGGAAAACTGATGAATGAAATAGGGAGGAGATGGTATTAAATGTTGAAAAATTATGATTTAACATTGAACTATACACAGTTGCAGATATTTACATTCTACATTAAGAAAGAAGCCAAAAGTTGTACCTGATCAATCAATTCTTCTTCTGGATTTGACCAAATTATATCCGGTTCAACACTATTATCATTCTTTTTATTCTTTTTGTTCTTCTTTTTCTTTTTAGTAGAAGAATCAGTTTTATAAAGCTTGCAGATAATTACAAAATAAGCAAAGTCAAATGGCATTTTCTTCTCACGGGCTCGTTTTATTTCCTTGCTGCAATAGAAGATCAGTGACAATTACATATAAATAAATAAAAAAGGTAGCTGTTAAAAGTATAGTCACGAATGACTAATTAAAAATTGCATATTTCTTTAAGTTTTTAACATAATGGGGAACATAACTTGAGAAAAGATCTTGTTTAGTTCAAAAATTCAATCTCTGTAATACTTAAACGATCATTAAAGTTAGAAATGCCTTAGCATTCACTTCAAAATAGGTACAGAACATTTTATGAACATACAAACTCGATTTTCATCAAACCAGCAAGAAAATCATTTACCTGAGATTTTCAAGCAGGGGCACAGCAATTTGTGCAGGGATGTTGATAAAACGTTCACTAATGAGTAGACCGACAGGCCTCGAGTCGTCAGACAGAAGGGAACTGATGAGTGTTGCAGCAGCATCTGTTGCATGCTCTCTACTTAGTTCTAACAACAGTGACCGCAGCTGCTGTATGCACTCCAGGTTCTGTCATTTGGGCAGAATGAAGTTTATTGTAATTATAAAAGGAACAAGTATAAATCAGAAATCAAGATACTGTATCCAACATTGAATTTGAAAGACAGTAGGTCATATGTCAGAAAGTGTAAAATTACAAATTAAGTAGACGAGTTATATGTGCTTTGCATTAACATGAAAATCATTTATTGTATTTTTTAAAAATATGTTTATACCTTGTAAATTATAGACAGGAGAGGAATGGGGTCAAGGAACAGGAATAAATTCATCCATGAACTTTACAAGGAACCATCCCAGCATTCACCTGGAGCAAATCCGAAAACCTTGAAAACCAAAATCTGGATGGCAGGACAGGATTTGAAACAGGTCTTCCCAAATGCTAAAGTATTAGCACTCGCCCACCAGCCTCGGTCATTCATTGTCACTGCTTCTCAACGTTGCATCTTTGAAGTTGTGATTAATACTTTCGGAAGGCAAAAAATTTAAGGATCAGATCATGATCGTGTACTGAGAATAGCAACAGCAAACTATGAAATTTCTAAGAACTTCGGTAGTACTAATAATTCAGCAAAGCAGGTGAAATTTAAACTTTTACAATAAACTACACATTTATATCAGCTTTTTTTCAGTTAAAAGATGGCAAAACTTAACACGTAAATCCAGGCAGTTTTATTTCTTTAGCATATAAGCACATCTCATTCTAGCAAAATGTTGTCTATTTTTGTTACTAGCTCATAGAAAATATTACACGGAAACATTGGAAACCAAAAAAATTGCAATAAGATGTAAAAATAGTGTAGCATATAAATAAGCATTAGACTTTTCTTGGTGCAATTCCAAAAAAATAATATATTTCTCAAGTTTCTAGAAATCAGAGACTATATATTTCAATAATAAGTGTCCTTGTGAGAATATTTACAGAAATGCACTTCATTGTAAAATAATTTATTATATTATTAATCCATGCAATTGTTTTTACCGTCAATTTCTAATCGACAGCTTGTTTGATTCACACAACTGTCTTGCCAAAAAATACTTTCCAACCACTCAATAAGTGGAGCATATGGAAAAAATTGCCAAAGCAAGATTGTGATGGCTGGGACATGTCAAGCATATGGACCCAACAATAAAATTGAGGATATGGCTGGTAAACAAACTGAAGGGTAAAAAACCAAGAGGCTGGCCCAGGAGGAGATGGCTTGATCTTGTGTAACTGGACCTACAGGAGGAAGGTGCAGCACGTTCTAGAATCCAAGAAAAGAAAAGCTACTTGGGCAGGCAAAGGTGACGAGCGCTATTACACCACACCCGGGAAACTGGAGACGGAAGATGATGATGAGGAGGAGGAGGCCATATAACAAAGTCTCATGTCTGACTTACTATTCAGAAATACTGTTGATGATATACTAGTTTTAATCATATTACTGTGAAATCTGTTAGTGCCAACTGCAGCTGTAAAGTCTTGATTTCAAAAACTATGAACAATGTTCTTTCATTTACAACAACTAGTTTGGTAATTTAAACAATAATACCAAGAAATGGTCTTAAGCTAAATATCTCTGCCTAGAATATTTTGCAACTAAAGCAGCTACTCTGAAGCAATAACTCACCTGTTTATCAGTCAAGTTGACAACTGTAGTAATTCCAAAAACTGCATTAGCATCATTATCATCATCTTCATTATCACTCTCTTCATCCAGTTCACTTTGCTGAAAAGAAAAATGAACTGATCACAACAATTGTTCAAAGTGAAAAAATAATTCTTTACACCTTACATTCAAGCATGTACCCTACACAAGCTCAGAAAATAACCTACACAGTTCCAGTAGCCCACTCATCAACATGATGTGGTAAGGAACAACGAGAAGGAGAACTGACAACAGTGCCTTCATCTAAAGCAATTAATCACATTGATCAAATAAAAATGAACTCCTAAACTGTTTCGCACATTCACTCCAAGCACATTCTACATTTTCAGATTAAACTCTCAGATACACACAGTGAATACTTGAAAACTGTCTAAATGAACTTTATAGTACTGTGGAGACTTTCTCGGCATTCAGCTGCAATGTCATGTTAATGTGTGCCCAGACAGATGGTGTCGTGGTAACATGCTCTGCATCTGTGCCCAACCTGTTCATCTCCTACCCCACTGGCTGAGTACACAGTCCGTCAGGACACCAACACAGTAAATGACATAGCCTACATTTTGCAGCAAGCCGCAGATTAATCCTAGCGCTAGCGACATGTTCAGAATGGATGCGCCAGTGCTTGCCATGGACTGTCAATAGAAGATCAACAGATCAACTGGTTACAGTAGAGTGTCAACAATCTGAACAACTTAGCATCAATTTTGTTTATATTTATAGATTTATAGACAGCACACACTTGCACATGTTTTGTTCAGAATACAATGAGTTTTACAACTGGCATTTGTTACTGAATTATCACCACTATATCCTGGAGACCGACCAGACTCTGGCTTTGACACTCAATGTTTGTTGTAATCGCAATGAGACAACAATAATTCTTTCAATGTGCTGGTAGTTTTGAGTTTTTTTAAGAAATCTGAAACTCACCGTGCCCGCCCTGCGCCTTTGTTATTGATTTGCCGTATTGACGAGTTCTATTGACTTTAGTATCTTGTACCAACATTATACACCTATAATAGCATTATATTCACCTTCTAAAAAGAAGCATAAGTGTTTCCAAGTAGAAGAAGATAAGAGACTTCTCTTGCTTGGAATATGGAAAATTATAATGTACCTAATGCAATTTTAAAGTCAAAATAAAAACTACATAAACCAAAATCATACAAATCGAAAATCTGAACAAATCGATAATCAAAAAAAAACCTCGGTCCCAATTACTTTGAATTACCAACACTCTACTCTACTTTCAACCACGGAACAGCTTTAAATTATTTAAAATCTCTCTGAAGGTTCAGGAACAAAATATAGTTGAAATAGACATAAGATGAGGCTGATTATGAAAGACACCAAAATCAAGTTAATACTTAGCTTATGCTTATCATGTGAGCTATATTGAACAGAAAAATTAATCCACCCTTTGCATCACTATAAAAGTGTTCGCAAGCGAACAGACTTTTCTATTACTGTCACTTTCAGAACTGGGGGGGGGGGGGGCTATCAACCCTCACCAGCTACTTAGAACTGGGTGTATTGAGATTAGTCTGTGGCACACCCATATCGCAGAGTTTTTTGGTTTTGGTGGAAGACCGGATTTTGGCCCCCCAGGTATAACAAATTTAAAAGGAAATGCTAATACAACAGGTGTGCGCAGGTGCCCCTGAGGTTGCACATTAGCGAGTGATCTGCCTCTCACCCATGCACCTCCTCGGGAAGTGTCTGACCTTGAGGTTGAGGGGTTTTTTTTATAGAAGTTTGTGCCATCCTCGCGATCTGGGCGATTAAGCCAAGATCCTCACTCTCCTAGGCACACAAGGTTCCACCGTCACGCCCTATGGTGGTCGTTGAAGCGTGGTAGGAGTTTACGGCGTGGGAAACTTGCGGCGCTCACAAGTTTCCAGCTCGGGCACCACGAGTTCGTCAAACCCGTACCTGGCACTTGTGTACCAGTAACCTGCGGGGCTCTAAATTCTAATACACTTTACTACTCCAATACATATCACAAATTGGGGACATGTTTACAGCGCACAGGGTATGGATAAAAAATACAACATTTTTAGTAGCATTGTATTAAATTACTTCGAAAGTTGCTTCCCCTTGAAAAACTGTCATACTTCTCGAAAAGAACAAAAACCATGGATAACTATTGGCATTAGAACATCATGCATTTGTAAAAGGAAATTATAAATTGCCCCTAGGAACAGTCAGAATGCTAACAGTACTGCAAAATACTGATAAAAGGTTATTAAAGAATCTAAACGTAGGTACTACAAACATAAAATTCATGATTCTGAAAATAAAATATGGGGCACTGTAAAAAACGAAATGGGAACAAGTAATCAAAAAAGTAATGATATTTTTATCAAAGAAAATTCAGTAGAATCTAATTTTTCAATTGCTGATATATTTAATAAATGTTTTTTATCTGTTGCTGATAAATTGACTGCTAATAGCTCAGTGACACAGCATGGATTTTGTCAAATCAGGATTCCAAGAAAAATTTAACTATGTCTGTAACATTAGTTACTACAGAAGAAATAAGAAAAATCCTCAGGTCCCTTAAGAGCAAATAAGTGGTTATGATGGGATTTCCAACAGATTAATTAAATCGTGCTCAACAGAATTAAGTAATATACTAAGTTATCTGTTTAATATATCTTTACTTGAGGGTACTTTTCCAGAAAGGCTTATGTATGCTGTAGTTAAACCACTCTATAAAAAGGGAGATAAGTCAGGTGTATCGAATTACCGCCCAATTTCATTACTAACAGGCCTTTTCCAAAGTTTTTGAGAAAGCAATGTACAATAGAGTTTAAGAACACCTTATAAACAGAAAATGTCAATGGAGAATTTTAAGGCTGCCTTAAGAGGTCCACTGTTTTCCAAGTGGAAATTAATCAGACGTGGAATACCTCAGACTTATATATTGGGGCCACTATTGTTTTTAATATACATAAATGATCTACCCAGTGTTTCATCTAAAAACTCAAAATTTGTCCAATTTGCAGATAACACAAACATAGGAATTAAAAATACTCCAGATTTATCTACAGAATATAGTTCAAATTATGTCTTTGAACTTATTAATATATTGGTTTACAGCTAATGGTTTGTCATTAAACTTTGATAAAACTCGGTATATGCAATTCAGTACATCACACAGATTAACACCAGATATAGACATAAAATTTGCAGGCCAGTCGATTCAAGAAATGTGTGTGTGAAATTTCTAGGTTTGTATATTGACCATAATTTCAATTGGAAGGTACATGTTTCTGACTTACTACAGCGATTGGGTGCAGCCACATTTGCAATTCGGACAATTTCAGCTATAGGTGATCTCCGTATAAGACAGCTTGTTTCTTTTCACTCCTTATTGTCATATGTAATAATATTCTGGGGCAATTCTATCCATAGAGACAAAGTATTCAGAGCCCAAAAGTGAGTAATAAGAATTATGTGTGGGGTTAGCCATAGAACTTCATGTACAGAGCTGTTCAATTAGTTAGAGATTTTAACATTGGCAGCTGAGTATATATACACATTAATGTCCTTTGTAATCAGAAATTATACTTTGAAACAAATAGTAAAATACACAATTATGGCACTAGAAGTAAAAATGATCTTCGCAAAGAATAAAAGTCACTGTCATTTGTTCAAGAAGGGGTCCAATATTCAGGAATACATATCTTCAATAAGCTCCCAACACACATTAAATGTCTAGCAGATGATAAGAATAAATTCAGGAAAAAATTGAAATAATTTTTAATTAACAACTCTACTCTGTCAAAGAATTTATTTCTAAGGTATCTACTAAATAACCGGCAGTAACTTGTGTAAATGTAGTTTACATAATTAATTTACCATTTATGCTATTGTATGCTATGACTGCACATCTTCTGGTGTATATATTATTTGGGCCTGCTGAGATCGCGATTCCGCTACAATAACATTCAGTAATATCGTGTGAATACTGCTGTAATCTGTCGCAAGACGTATTATTTTCAAGCAGCAATTCAGTTATAATACAGCCTGGACTATTTTTATCAAGAAGAAATTTGGTTGTAATACAGCCTGGAGCAGCATGAAACAGTTAAATGTACTTCGAAAATAATTTCTAGTAGAGTCTTGCGTTTCACCACTGCAGTATTATGATGAAAACTCCTGGTGGAATCGCGATATCCAGTAATCCTTATTATTTTGTTATGGAATTGTTTAATGTACCATGTAAGCTATGACTGTACAGCTACTGGTGTATGTATTATTTTGTTATGCAATTGTTTATCTGTAAATTGACAACTTTCCACATCCCACAGAGCCAGTCTCTTATATTGGGATCGATGGAAAATTAATGTATTGTCACTAGGCCAGTAACTGTCTAACAGTGTTGTGGTTAGGTTGAAATGCTGCCCAGACCAGACTGATATTGTTTGGTGTACAGCGGATTTTGGGTGATGATAACTTTCAACAATAACCCATTCTATCTTACCTTTACGACACTGCCAACGTAATTCTGTGATATGATTAGGTCAGTAAGCTCCGATAAATTGACATGAGCCTTCAAGAACAACTGCTGAAGAAGTTGCTTTATACCATGAAAATCGGTATCTGTTGGATTTCGGCCTTCGAAATCAACCTGAATTTCCTACAAACACAAAGGGAACAAATATTAAGTCCATGTTTAATATAAAATCGCACATTAACATTACACACCGGCACGTGGCTCAAGCAAAATTGATTTCCAATAATCTTACCTGCTGCCCTGTGTACGCTTCCACTCCGTCATCGGAACTTTCTGCACCGCTGGTATTACTCGATTCATCTTCACGTAGATCGTTTTTCTCCGTATTCACCGCACGTTTTTTGACAGGTGCAGCCATTCTTCCACTTTACACGTATTAATCCCACTTCTCTGTCTAGCAGAGACAATACTACTAGGGATATTCACTAAACATCGATGCATCGAATCCATTCGATGTTTACCATGCGATGCATCGGATTGATTCGATGTTTTGACAAAAAAAATTCTATTCGATGCATCGATTCTTTTTTATAAAAACATCGAATGAATGAAAAAAACTAACTTCGGCTGCTAATGACAAAGAATAATAGAAATAAATTTTGAGATTACTTCATTTAATCAAGATTGAAATAGATTATTTCAATTTGAAGTAATTGCCATTATCAGATAACACCTGTGAGCAAATGTGAACAATGGTAAAGATTAATTTTTCTTGAGATTGGCTATCCTGTACGTATGAGCAAACGGAAAAAAGATCGATTTCCTTAGTTCACTCTTACTATTTGCCGGTGATTGTCGTGTTTCAAAAAAACTGAGTGATACCTTCGTATAAGCTGTGTTGGCGTAACATCGGGTTGCATGTTCAAAGTTGAAAAGGTAAGTAGTAATTCTTATGAGCCTAATCACTCACGTGTGACAAACAAGCGGTTTTCTATAATTTTTGCATAATATGGATACTTACGTTAATTGCACTGAATAATTGCATTAATAGGTTGCTTTCTTTCGCCTTTTTAAATCTATAGTTAAGGTGTGATTTACTTAAATGTGAAACTACAGCGTGGTGAATTTATCGATAAATACTGAGACACGTGTTCTCTCTCTCTCTTTTTTTTTTATTTTGTTTATAACAAGATGCCACCTCCGAAGAAAAGTAATGCTTGGAAATTTTTCTCCAAAATTGAAGGAAATGGAAGAATTGCAAAATGCAAACTTTGTCAAAAAACTATTAAAACTTGTGGAAATACATCAAACTTGATTGGCCACCTAGAAATATACACAAGGCTGCGTTTTTACAAGAAAACAGAGAAAAATCTCAAGTGACGTCTAATGTAGGCTTGCACAATGTCGACAGCAAAAAAAACTGTGAAAAAAATTGAAACTGTCTCCATACCTACTGTCCCCTACTCTGTCACTGCCGTCAACAAGTAAGCCTACAACTGATGTGATAGAATCGGAAAATATAGCTTTGACGTGCTCATCAACAGATATCCATCTCGATAATCCTGTCCCTCCATCTCTGAAGCGTCAAAAGTCAATTGTGGACATTTTGGAAAATATACACGCATTTTCGGAAGGTGGTGATAAAACTTTGAAAATTAATAATGCTTTGATTTATATGCTTTGTAAGGACAATCAACCATTTACGATTGTTGAAAATGAGGGCTTTCGTAACCTGATGAAAGTGATAGCACCGCATTACAAGCTTCCCAGTAAGACGACATTGACTCGCTGGGTTGATGACAAATATAATGCACTGTCGGCTGTTTTCAAGAATGTATTAAAAAATGTGGAAAACCTAACACCTACGACCGACATGTGGACAGAAACTATGAGCATGAGAAGCTTTCTTGGAATTACAGCACATTTGGTGTTGGTATTGAATTCTTTTCAATAACTCTTGGAGTATATCAGTCATTTGAACGCAGTACTTCAGATCACAATGCTGAGATGCTTCTGAATACTTGCGCTGAATGGGATATTGACATTGATAAAGTTTCGGCTGTAGTGACTGACAACGCAGCAACAATGATTAAAGCTATCGAATTGGCTTTCGGTAAAAAACATATACCGTGTTTGCGCACACTCTAAATTTAGTTGCACAAAATGCGGTACAGCAGTGTTCAGAGTTACGAAAACTAATAAGTAAGATCAAGGAAATTGTAACATGGTTTAAGCAAAGTAATACAGCAAGCAATGAATTAAGAAAAGCAACGGATCGAGAAACAAAACTGATTCAAGAAGTTTCGACAAGATGGAACAGCACATACTATATGATTGAGAGGTTTTTAGAGTTACGCATTGTCGTCAATAACATAATTATTCAGCATAAAAATGCACCACTTATGCTCACTGCGTCAGAACTGTCAAATGTCTCTTCCGTTTTACAAGTTTTACGACCACTAGAAGCTGCAACCAAAGAGGTATCTGCTGATAGGTACTGCACTAGCAGCAAGGTGATTCCGTTAACTCATTGCTTAGTTTTAAAAATCCAATCCCTCAGACTGGAAGACTCACTCTCCAAAGAATTGAAATCGTTTGTCCTTAAAGAAATTGATAAAAGAATGGGTGCTATTGAGAGAGTGACTCCACTCGCCATAGCCACTGTATTGGATCCGAGATTTAAAAAAATGCACTTCAGGGACGCACTTGCTTGCTCTACAGCAGTTGCAAAAATCAAAGACTTAATGACGAATAGTACACAAAATTTTGAAATTTCGGGATCTGATTCAGATCAATCTGAAAAACCAGAAGAGAATTTTTCTTTATAGGAAGATCATCACAAACTAGTAAACAAGAGCTGGAAATTAACACAGTCTGAGAATGCAATTTCTGATGAATTATCTATTTACTTGCGCAGTCCAGTAGGAAGACTCAATGAGAATCCTTTGGAAATATGGAGTGAAATAAAAGATCAGTTTCCTAAGATTCATAAAATTGCCTTCAAGTACTTGACTATTGTCGGGACTTCTGTTCCATCAGAACGTTTGTTTTCGAAGGCAGCTCAGATAGTCAATCAACAAAGAAATAGATTGAAAGGCAAGCGACTTAGTAAACTTCTGTTTCTACAAAGTTTGCCCAAACATCACTGGTGTTAACTGTTTAAAGACTTTAAAATCAATATTTTTAGGCAGATTTAGTATTTAATGTTTTTTTTTTTTAATTGTAATTGTCTAGTACCGTAATTATTCTGTTAATCTGTAGCTTTTGTTTCACTCACAACAGGATGGCACGTCCACGGGGGAGGGGGGGGGGGGGCAAATCGATTGTCGCTACCCCGATAGTTTCCGCACCATTGTCGCCACCGCCGGGGCAATAGCAGAGCTAAAACAACGCGGGATATGCACGCCGTGCGGCAAATTTATGTAGCGGCGACATTTTTTACACGCTTTCAATCATCGTGACCTATATGTATGTACCCACGATATGGAATCTTTCATCTCAGTTTTCACCCACTTCCAAATATCCGAGCTGTTTGAAATCTCACATCCCTATTAACTGAAGACAATACAATAATTTCATACCGATGTCCGGCTATAATTATTACTTTAACAGTAACAATAGAAAAATGAATGAATGTGATGGAAGTTTGTAGTTGAATTTTAATCTACTTCCGGATCTCAGAATTGTTTGAAATTTTGCTCATATATTAAAAACCCATTACAATACAATATTTTCATATCTATATTCTAATATTCTCATTATTTTGGGAGTAATAATAGAAACATTTTGCACACGTATTAAGAAACATGGACAATACAGTTATCTGCTGTTACATTGATAGTAACAATAGAAAAATGGTTGCATGCAAAGGAATCTTTCATTTCAGTGTTCATCTGATTCGTGACGTCCGAATTATTTGAAATCTTGCACGCTTATTGAGAAACGATGAATATACAATAATTTTACTGTCACTACGATGACAGTAAAAACTTAAAAGTAGTGAAAAATTTCAACTCAGTTTTCATCTACTTCAAAAATCCGGAATAATGTGATATTTTGTATTAAGAACCGATGAACCAAAATCATATCTAATCTCGGTATTTTCATTACTTTGGCAGTCAGAACAGAAAAGTGGCTTAACCGTCTTATGACAAATGTGGCTCATTTTCACAAACACTTCGAATCCCCTTGGTGGCTCAATTGTCAGTTGGAAAAGGCGCGTGGCAGGCGCGCAAATGATACTCGCTCAAATCTCGGTTTTGGTTGAATCTTATACGGCCTTTAGAAGCGACTTTCACCTCTGGCAAAGATGTAGTGCGTTTGTTATCCCTTGGTTCAAATTTAACTTTAACTGCAGGTAACCTATACCTAATGGGGTTCCCGAGTTATGCAAAATGCAAATACAGCCGTGAGATTAATGCACGTACACGGCAATTCCAGAAACCTTCGTAATTTGGTGGCCAGACCCTTCGAAGTTTCCGCTGTCAGCATCGCCATATGCATTTAGGTAATTACCCACCTCCAGACGTTTTAATTTTTCGTAATTTTGTGCATGTATTATGAACGTTTAACACTACAATAATTTCACAGCTATAATGCGGTATTCTCGTTACTTCAACAGTAAAACCGGAAAAGTGATTTTGCTGCGCAACCTTCGGCACATCCGCACTTGACGACACCTTGATGTAAGCAACTGCAATAATGTCTGCAATTTCTTAAAGTGATGCTAAGCAATGACTATTCGAAACATAATTTTGAATTAGTTCGTACTATTATGAAAGAGTAGTCGTCCACATTTACCCTGCAATTAGACCTCTGCTGGGTTGTCCATTTAATTGTCCGTAGACGATACTACAACACAAAGAACGGAAAGATGTGCAAAGAAAAAGAAAACAGCTTGAAAGATTCGCCTACTTTTGTAACAATCTAAACTAAAAAGTTAAAAATAAAATTATAGTTTAAAAAAACTAAACACACGTTTTTGTAACAAAGTGAATTAAAAGGTTAAAAATAATCTGTAAATATAAATATTTTGTTTAACAGCGATAGGGCGTCCCACAATTCAAAACAAATTATTTTTATGAATAGAAGTAAGAATAAAGTCACTGATTAAAAACATAAATTTAAAGTAAAAAAGCGTGAAGTGCTCTCTACATATTTTTTACAATGACTACCTTTACAACAAGCAAGCGACAAAAAATAGAAGACAACTCATATTGAGCACCCCACGATTTTTACATTACATTTAATCAGTGACGTTATTCTTACTTTAAGCTTATTCATAAATATAATATGTACTGAATTGTGGGATGTCGTATCGCTGTTAAAACAAAATCTTTATATTTAAAGATGATTTTTAACCTTATAGTTCACATTGCTACAAAAGCGTGTTCTTGGTTTTTTAAACCATTATTTTATTTTAAGCTCAACTGCTGCTTGAGGCAGCAACAACAACGGGGTTGGCAAAGTAATGTTCAAAGGGACGGCAATCTCACAGTCTTTTGACCCCGTTGGGAAAATTCCTAAATCCACTACTAGACAGGGCGCGGCTTAATTGGTATTGCACAAGAGCGTTCAAACAGCTAGCAATGGGGCTGACTTACAAAGCAAAATCTCACTCCTATAACACTACTTAAACTTAACCAACACACGATATAAGAAAATTAATTTTTCATGTTGGGTGAACAGTAACGCTTCGGCCTGGCATTCGGGAGGAAGCGGGTTCAAATCGTCGTCCAGGCATCCAGATCTAAATTTTCCATAGTTTCCCAAAATCACTTCAGGCGAATGCCGGGGATGCTTCTTTCATAAGGCTTTGGTCAAATTCCTTCCCGCTCCTTGCCCCCAGTTATACTCCTTCTCTAATGGCCTTGACGTCGACGAGGCGTAAACCCATAAATAAAAAAGAATCAAATTAAACGCATCATTACAGCTACAACTGCTGTATATCAACACTGCTGATATACTATTGCCCTGTGGTCACACGGACTAAACGAAAGACAACGAACTATCTGCAGTCTGCACTCAACTGGAAATGGTCAATATCAAACTATCGTCACATTTTGTCCTGGCGAGATTAAAGCTACAGTTAAGAGATAAATGAAACAACATTTGCCGACGAATATTGTGGTTTGTATTTGTTGAGCTAAGAAAAACATAAAAGTATTCGATGTTGAAAAAAAATCGATGTTTTTATGCGATGCATCGCAAAACATCGATGCAGGGTTCCGATGTTTTACATCGAATAAAAACATCGATGTATTTTTTAAGTGGACACCCCTAATATACACTGTCTAGTGTCGTCTAGATTCGACTAAGTTACTATCTCTGGTCAATTATTCCCAGAGGTCGGAGAAAACAGAGATGATATAACAGGAGACCGATCCTTCCTCCATGAGACCGATAGAGAATTCAAGCCAATGCAACCTTCGGCCAGAGAAGTTTTAAGGATTACGATTTCACCAAATATATTAACACATTTTTATCTTTATCTGAAAACGATCAGCAATAAATTGCAGTGAAAAATAACCAAGAAAACCTGTAAAAATCTGCCACAGATGAGAAGCTTATCCCCAGGTCTTTGTATAACTTTTGACAGTAAGCTCAATTGACATCACGCAGTTAGCGGAAGGTAGGGCAAGGTTCAAATTATTTATTTGAGAGGGTGAAGAGAGATTGTTCAAGAAAAGTGTAAAAATTGGGTTCAAAACGCTGGTCATACAATTGCTAAGATATGGCGGGTGGTATAGTATGGCACCCACATTCTGTTTCTCAAATACAAGTGTTGGAAGTCATGCAAAGGAAGACAGTTAGACCTTTTTATGAAAATCGCCGCAGAACTTAATAAGTAACTGAAATGGCAAATGAGTTGGATTGGGAGTAGTTCATGGAAGATAAAGATTACTATGACCACAAGCTAGACCTCTACTTAACACATAAATGGATTGGGAAAATTGTCATTTGTAGGTCAAAGAATCAGGGAACGGAATAGTAACCAAGTGTTAACTAACTTACCAAATCACTGGAAGAATTTAAAATCGAAATTCCTAAAGACCAATAGTTGGTGAGTGGGGAAATTGCACTAAAAAAACAGAAAAAAAACAAGAAATAATAAAACAGGTGAAGAGGTAAATTACCAACGGAGAATTCCTGTATGCTCTATTTCAATTAAATAAACGTCACTCTAAAATGCTGTGTACGGTCTTTTTATATGAGACTATATTTTTGACAGCAAAATTAATGTCTTAATAAAATGAATAGTGTCGCAGTGTGTTCAGTGGTGAATCATGACTCTACGTCGGATGAGTCCCATTTTTCCAATGTTTGAAGAGGCACAGTGGTGTAAAAGGACCTATAGATGATCAAATTTATCTGACAAATTTGCTGGCCACACTTCAAGTTTTCATCAAACAATAGCCCAAACGCTCAAATCAGAGATCAAAAATGTGTCAAACTTGCCTGTAGTTTCTGTTTTCTTCTTATCGGGACGTGACGTATGCCGCAATGAGTAATGAGGATAAAGCATATTTGGTATTAAGAAAAATAGCGTAGACGTTGGTCTAGAGCATGTATGGGCAACCTTTGCTTAGCTTACGGCGTAATCTTGGGGCTTAATCAGGTAGCGGGCCGTACGTCAGAAATAAGTAGGTAGTAGTGAATAAAAAGGCGATAAAAATGCACACATTTTTTTATTTATTAGAATTGCAATAGCATAATCAAACATACAAAAAGCAAATTAACAAAAACAGATAGAAAAATCAAATGAAAATTAATGAGAGACTTGAGTTTGAAGCTTATTTGAAATTTCTGAATCTCTGGCGGGCCGGATCCGGCCCGGGAGCCGGGGATTGCCAATATATGGTCTAGAGAATAGTTGAAAATAAGAGAAAATTTATTATTATAAATATTACGCACAGAACTAGATGAATACACTAAATTCCTGTGACTGGGCTATTGAACTTTTAAAGAATTACTATCATTATTACCTCCTCGCATTGACAAAATGATTACCATTGATTCTTGGCTATCCGGGTGGCGCCGCGTCATGTTTCTTAAAACCGACGTTTCGACCCTCATTCTGGGGTCTTCTTCCAGGGCAGAACGGGAAGAAGGCCCCAGAATGAGGGTCGAAACGTCGGTTTTAAGAAACATTACGCGGCGCCACCCGGATAGCCAAGAATCAACTGACTCTGGCCCGGAAGCCTACGATTACATGATTACCATTATGCGCAAATCTATACTAGCTACTCAAAGATTATAAATAACTTTGAGGCACCTAGCCAGTGCACTAAGTTTAATTTAAAATTTCAGGTCCATATTGCATCAGTACTCTGAGCGAAATTATCATTGAAACTTGGAAGCAATAAATGGAAAAGGCCATCAAACATGTCATCAATCAAAATTTCCATCAAATACGTAGATTGTTTGAAAAACGCGTCAAACAATATCGCAGACTATCAAATCAATTGATAAACTCGTAAAATTTTACAAACAATTTTATTATCTACAGGATCTGTCGTGGGGTACGGAACAATCGACTATGACCTCCAGTCACGACTGATAGTGACTGAGGGAACTCTGACAGCACTTCCTGCGTCCTCACGTTTTACCTCTCGTTCTACATTATCGTGGTGTCAGTTTTCAACAGGATAATGCTATTCCACACACGGCACGTGTCTCTATGAACTGTCCGCGTGATGCTGAAGAACTACCATAACCAGAAAGATCCCCAGATCTGTCCTCTATAGAACATGTGTGGGACCAGCTCGGACGTCAACTTCGTCCCCGGACGTATATGTCAAGGACTAGTTGCACAGTTGTGGGTGTTACGAATGTGGCAGTTCCTAGTGAGCAGCGATAGCGAGTGTTACGGTGCTACGAAGTGTTTAGTGAAGATTGGATTGTTAACGACGTGGCGTGTTTATATTGAACAGTACTTTGAATTTGTAATTTATTCGACGAAATAGTGGACAGCAACTTGTTGACGACATAGGGTGTTTGTGCTGGACATCGAATTGATTTGTGCTCTGGACTTGTGGACGCGGAAGTGACTAATAATTTGTTGACGACGCGGCATCTTGTTACTGGTTATCGATTTGGTTTATACTGTGGACTGGTGGATGTGAAAGTGAGTAGTTGCTCGGTAATAATCTGGCTTTGCGACAGACAATTACTGTAAGTACCTTTAGTGATAACTATGGCGACGATTAAGACATCATCGATCAGCGAACGCAACGTCTCTGAAGAAGAAGACTCTATCGACGACACACTGGACATGCCTTATGTGTTAATGGACGATTTTAACTCACCTGGAGATGGAATAGACATTAAGAATCTTTCAAATCAATATATATTCCAATTTGATGGGGCACGCTTCTGTACGGGAAGAGACGAATCTGATGCTCAACTATTTGAGACTGTGACAGACCAAAGAAGAAGGGCAGAGGGATGACTAAAATAAATGCAAAACGTAAGACCAGTGGCAAGAAACCAGATTAAACTGACGAATAGATTCACTCCTCTAAATACGGATGAAAATGAAGAAAACAAACAAACCGGGAACGACGACAAAATGATATATCAAGAAATCCAGCCAAACCAAAAACAACATATTCCAAAAGAGGAAATCTGTTTAACTTAAATCAATAAATAATAAAAAAATAAAAACAAATAAATGGTAATTTGAAAGTAGTATTCAGAGGAGACAGTGTGAAATACCACATGGAAACCATGGAAGAATATTTCAAAGTGAAAAACTACTTACATCAACAGAAGATAGGGTTATACACCCATCAAACGCCAGACATGAAATCATTGAAAGTGTTAATCACAGGACTATCAGAAAATTTCGACGCGAAAGAAATAGTAGAAATACTTTCGGTGAGGGGATAACCAATAGAAAACATTCATCAGTTTAAAACAAGGGACCCAAACTCAAAAGAATTTAAACCGTTCCCTATATATTGTAAAACATTAACGCCAAGTAAAAAATCTAAAGAAATATAGTATGAAAAGGAAATCAATTACGTCAAAATACATGTGGAACGCAACAGAGAGAAGAATGGCCCATCACAGTGCAAAAGATGCCAACGCATTGGACACACGACCAACTATTGCACTCTACCTAGCCGTTGTGTCAAATGCTCAAGACTACACGAGACTAGGAACTGCCTCCTAACGCGAGATACAGCAACCAAATACATAAACTGCAATGGAGATTATCCTGCCTCTTGGCGAGGATGGCCAACCTACCAGCAAGCACTGTCAACAAAAATGAATAGGGAAACATTAAGAAACCGAAATTAGCAAATTACAAGCAGAACACAAATCTTCAATAAGCAATCACTACTAACCAATACCAATGAAGATAAGAATTTGACAAATAATTTTCCTCCTCTAACTTCAGACATACACAAGCCCACACTAACAAAAAAATAACCAACAACATAGTTACGCCGATGCTATTAGAAAACAAAGTACATCAAATAATCAAAGTTCAACTCAAAACTCATAACAAGAAAAAATAAAATTGTAGTTTAAAAAACTAAAAACACGCTTTCGTAGTAATGTGAACTAAAAGGTTAAAAATAATCTTTAAATATAAAGATTTTGTTTAACAGTGATGGGACGTCCCACAATACAGGATAAATTTTTTTTTTTGAATAAGCTTAAAGAATAAAGTCACTGATTACAAAATTAACATTAATGTAAAAAAGCATGGGGTGCTATATAAGTTGTCTTATTTTTTTTGTCGTTCGCTGTTTGTAAAGGTAGATTCATTGTCAAAAGTTGTGTAGAGAGCACCCCACGCTTTTTTTTTACATTAAAGTTAATTTTGTAATCAGTGACTTTATTCTTTAAGCTTATTCAAAAAAAATTAATTTATCCTGTATTGTGGGACGTCCCATCACTGTTAAACAAAATCTTTATATTTAAAGATTATTTTTAACCTTTTAGTTCACATTACTACGAAAGCGTGTTTTTAGTTTTTTAAACTACAATTTTATTTTTAACTTTTTTGTTCATATAGTTTCAAAAGTATGTTTCCTACTGTTGGCTTTTCTTCGTCAATCTCTCTTTATCTTTGTGTTGTAGTTTCATTTTTAATTATTACTTCCACGAGTTAAATACAATTAAATGGCAGCTCAGCCAGAGGTCCAATAGCAGGGTAAATGTGGAAGACTACTCTACTATAATAGTACGAAGTAATGTTTCGAATACTCACTATTCAACATCACGTTAAGTGACTCCAGACAGAGAAACCTTTCTGGATAGGAGACAGTGGAAGACGATCGTCGTCAGTAACCAAGGCTCGTAAATCACACCCGGGAAACTAGAGATGGTCAAAGTAACGAGAATAGCAGGACGTTGCTAAGAGACTGCTGTATTGTTAACGGTTCTTAAAACGTGTGCAAATTTTTTCTGTTTTTACTGTCAAAGTAATGATAATATCAAGATATAGCTATGAAATTATTGTATTGTAATCAGTTATCAATACATCAGCAAAATTTCAAACAATTCGGACATCTGGAATTGGGTTAAAATTAAATTGCAAAATTTCACGACATTCAACCATTTTTCTTTTGTTACTGTCAAAGTAATGAGAATAGCAGGATATAGCTATGAAATTCTTGTATTGTCACCGGTTCTTAATATGTGTGCCAAATTTCAACCAGCTCGGACATCTGGAAGTGGGTCAAAATGGAGTTGTAAAATTCCGTTACATTCATACATACATACATACATACATACAAGTCAAGCTAATATAGCGTGTAAAGATCCAGGATGAAGACTTAGAAAACATATTCTCACTGAGAAATATTAGCAAAAAAATTGAGATTGTCAGAATTACACTAAAAGAGTTACCATAGCACAAGATATCTGGGAAAAACTGGTAGCTATTCTAAAAGGTATTTTGGCTCTATTCCAGTAATGGCTAGAACATCACAGACTCCAAAACGTGACATCAATATATCAATATGGAACGCAAATGGCGTACTTCAAAAGAAGGATGAACTATCTACATTCCAACAACAATACAAGCTGGAGTTACAGCCATACTAATCAAAATCTCCTTAACTCATTCACCAATTACGATAAATAACCTAAAAAACATAGAAGTCACAAGAATCCAAACGCAGACAAAGAAAGGCATCACTACAATTGTAGCAGCTTATCTGAGACCTAGCCGAGACCTACTATATGATGACATTAACAAAATAATAAACTCAGGATCAAAAGTACTTGTGGTAGGTGACTTAAACGCGAAGCATCCTACATGGAACTCAAAGACGGAAAATCCACACGGAAATCAGCTGCTAAAAATCGCAGAAAAAAATGAACATCAGCATCGTGGGACCTAAAATATCAACGCACATACCATCAAACCAAATCATAGACCGCATGTTATAGACATCGTCATAACCAAAAATATATGCCGTATGATCGAAGCAATTACGATAAATGATCTGTCACCTGATCATAATCCAGTTTTCTTGAAGATATATAGTTGGATGAATACAACTATATCCACAAAGATCACGAAACAAACGGACTGGGAACAATTTTTAAAAAATTTTCACAACTCAGTGAAAACTACAGTTCCAATAGAAACACTGGGACAGATCAATAAAGTCATAAACCACCTAGCGAAAGCTATTTTACAAGCAGAACACAAATCTTCAATAAGCAATCACTACCAACCAAACGACTATGGAACTGATTTACCCAGAAAAGTGTCTGATCTAAAACGTCTCAAAAACCACGACCGTAAAAAATGGCAGGAACATCGCGACCCTCAATACAAAAGACTAATGAATCAATACAGAAGAGAAATGTAAAACAGGCTACAAGAATGGAAAACAGAAGAATGGGAAAACAAAATGGAAGCACTTACATTACGACATAAAGAAGCATGGGGACTTGTGAGAGCATTCCCCAAGAACACCAGCAGCACCAATAATATCACAAAATAGCACAATACACTAAACATTAAGTCAAGTTGAGGCACTAGCAGAATACTTTAAAAACAATACTCATCCAGTGGCTTGCAACAAACAAAGGCATAAGAGGAAGAAGAAATAATCAGGGAAACAATAAAAATATACATGGAAGATGGAATAGGTGATTACAAAGAACTGGCCACGCCAAGTGAAGTAAAAATCATCATAAGACGGTTGAAGGCAAACAAATCAACTGGAGTGAACAGAATTTCAAATAGGCATCTAAAACAACTACAAAAAAATGGTTGTTTCCTCTAACAAGGATGATCAATAGCTGTCTGGTAAAGGCTTACTATCCCGAACAATGGAAGCAGACAAAAACAATCGCAATTAAAAAACCAGGAAAAAACCCTCATTACCAGCAAACAACAGACCAATTAGTCTTTTCAGTTCAATGGCAAAAGTACTGGAAACAGTTATCTTAATACGAATGCAACGCAGATTGAGTGAGGCGAACACAATAAGATAAGAGCAATATGGATTCCAACCACAAATGTCTGCAACCCTTCAACTATTGCACTTACTGGAAGACACAAGCCAAGGGTTCAATTGGAGAAGATCCACTGCCGCGGTGTTCCTAGACATCCATAAAGCTTATAACAAGATGTGGCACTCAAAACTGATATACAAATTAATCACGCAGACCACAAAAGACAGGACGATAATATGCTTGATCATCAGCTACCTAAATAACAGAAGCTTTTTTGTTGAGAGGCAAGGAAAACGCTTTTTCCATCCATTATCTGAAGACAGGAGTACCACAGGACTCAGTATAGGTACCTACGCTTTTTAACATCAACATAAACGATCTGCCCATAATTGAAAACGTTCAATTCGCACAATTTGCAGATGACCCCACGATCTACTCCAGTGGATGGAAGCCCAAAGAAACGATCAAGAGACTGCAGTGCCAACTTAAAGAAATAGAAAAATGGAGTAGAAAAAATAGAATAACTATAAACTCAAGCAAATCAGCAGCTGTATTTTTTACAAAAAGAAGAGCTCCAACAAATGAGCAACTGAGAATATTTGCTGAACACATACCGTGGAAAAAAGAACCCAAATACTTAGGAGTAATTCTGGATGAAAAACTTCTATTTAAACAACATATTCAGGAAAAGTAATATAACTGGACTAGTCATGGTCTTACATCCTATACTAATAAGCAACAACATGAACCTCAAAACAAAACTACAGCCATACAAATCAACTATATTACCAACAATTACCTACAGTTGTAAAATATGGGGAATGACAAGTAGAACAAACTTATCATCGCTCCAGGTGCTCCAAAACAAATTCCTATGGTTAATTTTTAAAGCAGACAGAAGAACAAGAGTAACTGAACTACACGAAACAACAGGATTAGAAACAATAGCAGAAACAGTAAAAAGATTAACACAAACGTTCCACCAAAAACTAAATGCCATATGCCATGAAGATCACAAACTGTAAAAATTTAGAACAATAGCCCAACAAAGGTGGCACAAATATAAAACGCCCCTGTCTATCATACAAGACCCTTCATAATTAAAAACAGCTGAATATATAAAAATAACACACATCACACAGCAGCTCAAAAAGACCTGCGAGGAGGCCATAAGAACGGCTTAATATGTACAAAAACAAATGACAAATAGATAAATAGATGCACCTCTAGCCAGGTCGCAGGCGTCGGAGCCAGATATACAAGAAATAAAATAATTTTTTAAAAAATTGTGTGTCAGCTTACTTCGGGACAGAATATAACCAGTGGCGTAGCTATCGGAGGGCTAGGCGGAGCCGTGACCCGGGGGCCCAAGCTCAGGGGGCCCCAAGGGCACCTCAGGAGACCTCAAAGCTCAGCTAAACGGCCCCCCAAAGGGCTCCTAACAGCAAACCTCACAAGACTTCATAGAGCTAAAAAAAGGGTCGGCCATCTGTCCTAAGGGCCCAAAATATATTTTTTTGCAACGGGGCTATACTGAATATAACGGGTTTATGTCACCTTAGAGGGGCTACAACGTCTTGCTGATAAGTAGGTTCAAAATGCAAAGTTCTTTGTAGATCTGAATGGATTTTGGAATCACTGAAAATAACGTCACACACACACTCTACCTGTGACGTATCATTTCGTTTCCATCTCCTTTCCGAGTACTTCAGTTTATTTTTTGGTCAGCAGTGCATTGTGACATGCGTAATTCAACGGAACACCTTTGGATACAGTGTATGCGAGCATGGGCGTATTCAGCGAGGGAAGAAAAATCAAGTTGCCTTCAGTACACTTCTACGAGTGAAGAACTGGCTCAGGAGCACTGTGGGAGAGGAAAGAGTGACTGGATGATTCCTGATTAGTGTGAATCGAAATTTCGTGAAAGCACACCGTGAGATGTTGGCAAATAAAGTTACTGAAACATTTTCTGAGAATCCGAGACGGTTAATGTTTACATAAAAATTTATAATTGAGTTACGATCTTAACTATATAGTGGTACTTGGATTAAGTGGTTGGGTTACAATGTTAATGAATAATAAAAATAGTTTCCTCAATAGGTTTGAGTTTCAGTTTGTAATAAATCGTCATGTTTCAGTTCCCCACCCCACTTCCTCGAAAAAATACGAGTTCCCCCCCCCCCCCACCAGTTCATATTATGCCACCACCCCCTAGTTCTGATCCTGGATATGCCTTTGAATGCGGGAAATAATAATAGGGCCAAGCTCCAAGACGAGAGCCTCTATGTTTCACGTATGTCTACCTACGCGGTGGCTGTGTCTGGGAATTTTGGAGAAAAAGTACGTCAGAAGGTTAGTTCATACAACTCTTACGGTCTTACCAATTACGATGACAAAGATATTTTGGTTGGGGATAACATAACACAATCAGGTAACGGACTAGCGCTAAGAATTAGCATAGATCGACAGCTACATGCGGAAAGAGAACATTTTGCCAAATTTTAGATAAAAGACAAAAAACAATATTTTGTCTGTACCGTACTCATTATTACATTTTGTGATAATTGGTGATCAAAAGTAAATTATTTAAATGTTTTCACATAGAATTTCAAACATCCATCTTAAAACAGATAGGCCTACACAGAATAACCAGAAAAGAAGTTTTGTAACTTTTTCAGTTTCTTCACATAATATAATTAATATTAGTTTGAATTTCTGGGAAAGTGGTAAAAGCACAGATTAAGGTTTTGATGTAATTTATTAAGGATGTGTGCTTTTCTGTAACACTCATATCACGTCATGATGTAAATTTAAACACTTGTCTGTTCAACAATCAAATAATTCACCATTCAACTTCGTAATATCCATGGTACTATCAGGAATATATTGTTTACATTTCTTTAGAGCTTCTCTCTTCTGCTTTAGGAGGACAAGTTTTCCAGTATACGCTTTCTTTGTCGGCAGTTTAATTTCTCCGCAAGTAGTATACCTGAGTTTGAAACTATGGATTAATAGGCCATTAAAAATAAAATTGCTTCGAAACACCAAATTATTCTTGTGTCCTGCCTTGGAACATCATTTCCCAATGAACATGTTGAGTAACAAGACTACACTAGAGGTTCCCATTTTCTTGCCACGCACTATCCCACATCCCTCACCACGACCACCGCAATTTTATTATTAAAATTGTAAAGCTTAGTACTAACAATCACGCCTCGGAGGAAACTCTCCAAAGTACATTAAAGCTTTTTAACTCTAAAAGGCTCTGAAGGAGACATAGTATTTCAATCGGTGTAGAGCAGTGGTTCCAAGGGCATAGCCAGGAGCACTGTGGGAGAGGAAAGCGTGATTGGATGATTCCTGATGAGTGTGAATCGAAATTTCGTGAAAGCACACCGTGAGATGTTGGCAAATAAAGTTACTGAAACATTTTCTGAGAATCCCCACCCTTCGGTGGGGCGAAAATTGGAAAACTTAATAAAAATACTTGTTGAAAATAGTTTTACTAGAAATAAAAATAAACACTCATTTAACGTATTTAAGCACTACCCTGCGAGGTTGTGGCAAAAAAAAAAAAAAAAAAAAACAATATCAAAAGAAGTAATTTTTATTTTCATATATTTTTAGTTTGACTCGTAAATGAGGGAGGGAGCCAGGAAAAAACAAGCGCTCCACCCTGCCCCCCTGTCCCACTCAGCGTACTCAGCAGTTTGCTAGCTAAGAAAAAGATTGTCAATAGTGGACCGCGAAGATTTTACATTGATGATGACAAAAAAGGTACAAAATATCTCAAAATTAGTGTCATTACACCAATCTAAGCTCTCTAATTAATATTTTTTCGTAACATGTATTTTTTAATCAAACTGTGAATTACACGCGAATATTGTTAGTGAATACTTTTTAATAACGTAATTTTAAATCTGTCCTTGTTTTTCCATTTATGATATTGCACATATTGCCACTTTCAAAAAGTGGGTTAGGAGCCAAAAAAAAAAAAAAAAAAAATATGGGTTACATTATTTATTACAAGGAGGGGAGTAGGTGCGTTTTTTTTTTCTGATAAGGGCGAGATGAATAATTTTTGTTTGAAAAAGTGGTTGATGAGTATTTTTCTTTTCGAAAAGAGGGCGATGAGTAACTTTTTTTCAAAAAGGGCATGGTAGGCTAAAAACGTTTGGGAACATATGGTGTAGAGCAAGGATATCATCCACATGGGTGGTGAAGCTACCTCGCACACCGTGCCCCCCTGTAGGAAAGGAGCTTCCCAGTTTATGAATATATATCCTAAACAAACATGGACACAATTCTTTCCAGTTGAAAATACTGTAGTGATAAACTTGTAAAACACTGAGCTTGTTGTTCTTGATGACGATGTTTCTATGAGTTAGCAGTATTCAGTGAGTAACAATAATAGGTGGCAGGGTGGGGAAAATGACACGGGCCTCCAGCCGGATGGGGTCCCCGGCCCCCAGCTGGAGGGATCTCGGTCCGAGAGTGTATGCCCCCTCCCCCGCTAGATCCAGCCCCCTTCGACGAATTAGCCACGGGCCTCAACGGTATAGTTACGCCACGGGCAGTATTGCCGAACTGTGTAAATTCTATCTGCCTTTCAAAGTACTCTCATAATAAGGCTGAAGTCTCTGTCACAAGGCAAGTGGTCAATCGGTGGAATTTTTTTTCTTTTTTAAATTACCCTGAATAGGCCTGTTTCAACTATGTCCATTAGTAATGTCAGGGCCGGCGCTAGGGGGGGTTAAGCAGGGCAAAAGTACCTGGGGCCAGGGCCACCAAAGGGGGGCCCGCCGGCCTGGGTACCTAAATACATATAAATCAAACACAAATTTTAAAATCTGTTCCAATAATTTTAAACATTTTTGTATTAAAATTTTCTGAGTTATCAAAAAAAAAGTGTAAAGTAAAAACATTTTTGAGGGGGAGGGGAGGAGGTCTAAGATCGCTACCCGGGGCCCGATAATCGTAGCGCCGGCCCTGAGTAATGTCACTAATGTATTGTTTTTGTTTGTGTCTAGGACAGTGCTGACAAAACGAGTGAAGTTCTGATATGCTTGAGCCAACTTCACTGTTAATGCAGTCTTTTAGGAAACTACAAAATTCATTTAGCGAATTTGTTACTATCCTTCTAGAATACACATAACGTTTCATATTGTTCCTTTGCAAATTATGTTTGATAATCGTAATCACACTTAACTGCATGTTAACAGTGTGTGCCTTACAATGAAACATTTGCCATGTAATCGAAACATAGATCAACCACACTTTCCTGGTGTTGGCATCTTGCAGTTATTTCTTTTAATGCAGGGTAGAATTTCTTGCTTCTGCGCTTTTGAATCAACAACTCTGCAGAAACAACTCGTTTGGCACTGTCACAGTGAAAATTACTCTTTAGTTTACACTAAGTTCTTCACAGGTACTACAGGTATCCTTTTGCGGTCTGCCAAACTGTGAAAAGTTCTGCTAAAATAATTTCAGTAACACATACTTTACCTTAGAATCTGGAGACAGTAAAAAATATTTCATACATTTCCTTCATACAAATCTTCTTGTGATCCACCGCGAGCACCTGTAGAAACATCAGGTCCTCCAATCGCAATTCTGCAGGAACGAAACATGTCCAGGACAGGTTCCCTTCCTGCATCAAACGCATATTTCTCAAGATTATTTTATGCATTTCCGCTTATAGAATTTTTCCATTTCTGTCAGGGTCGCGGGATTATAAGGGTAAGGTGTGGAGCAGTACTCAGGCGGGAAATTCAGGGCGAGTATTTTACCAACCCTGAATTTGAGATCTACCGAGCTTAAGACGTGCATAGAAAGAAGAACTGCGAGAGAGAGTGACAGGACATCTGAGCAGAGACATATAATAAACTGCTCATCCCTTCATAATCCATTGCACCAAGATAGAAAATGGAGCCAAGGCCAAGGCATTCTAATACCGTCTGACCTCGAAAAAATTTTGAGTGTATATTAACGGAAATCGAATCTATGTGATACTAGCTTTGCCCGGCAGACGCATTTACATATACAAAATAAATAAAAGGCAATGAATTTTTGTGAATAACCTAATCTTGAAGAAGTTTATTCTAATGCTTTGGAATCTATCATCATATATATTATTTCTATAAGGTTTTTTTTTTGTCACAAGCCTGTATCTTCCTTCATACTTAACAGAAATCATTGAATGAGATGTCATTTTAAAGTTTATGGTCGCCACTTTAGTCACATCATATTTTAAGAACTGAAGTTTTCGGAATTCGACCCTTAAAGGGCAAATATGTCAATATTCTAAAATGCTAATTTCTGTGTTACGAGTCATTTATCTCCCTGGATACCTCTCTGAAATCATTTAATGAACTATCATTTTAAAGATTAAGATCTCCGCTTTAGTGACGTCATATCTTAAGACAGAAATTTTTCGGAATTCGACCCTTAAAGGGCACAAGTATCAATATTTTTGCAATGCGTTTTTGTGTCACGAGTGATTTATCTCCCTTAATATCTAACCGATATAGATAAATGAGGTATCATATTAAAGAATAAGGTCACCGCCGTGGTAACATTATATTTCAAGAAAGGAATTTTTCGTAATTCAACCCTTAAAGGGCAAAAATGTCAATTTTTTTAAAATGCGTTTTTTGTGTCTCGAGCCATTTATCTCCCTGCATATCTAACCAAACTCGATAAATGAAGTAGGATTATGAGGAGCAATGTCTCAGCTTTGTGATATCATACTTTAATAAAGAATGTTTTTGGAGTTCAACCCTTAAAGGGAAAAAGTATAAATTTTTCTATAACGCATTTTTGTGTCACGAGCGAATTATCTCCCTTAATATCTAACCGATATGGATAAATGAGGTATCATATTAAAGCATAAGGTCTCCGCCGTGGTAACATTATATTTTAAGAATGGAATTTTTCGTAATTCCACCCTTAAAGGGCAAAATGTCAATTTTGCTAAAATTCGTTTCTTGTGTCTCGAGCCACTTATCTTCATGGATATCTATCCAAAATCGATAAATCAAGTAAGATTATGAGGAATAATGTCTCAACTTTGGTGACATCATATTTTAGGAAAGTAGTTTTTTGGAATTCAACCCTTAAAGGGAAAAAGTATAAATGGTTCTACAACGCATCTTTGTGTCACGAGCTATTTATCTCCCTTAATATCTAACCGATATAGATAAATGAGGTATCATATTAAGGAATAAGGTCTCCGCCGTGGTAACATTATATTTCAAGAAAGGAATTTTTCGTAATTCAACCCTTAAAGGGCAAAATTGTCAATTTTTTTAAAATGCGTTTTTTGTGTCTCGATCCATTTATCTCCCTGGTTATCAAACCAAAATCGATAAATGAAGTAGGATTATGAGGAGTAATGTATCAGCTTTGTGACATCATACATTAAGAAAGATTTTTTTTGGAATTCAACCCTTAAAGGGAAAAAGTATAAATTTTTCTATAACGCGTTTTGTGTCACGAACGATTTATCTCCCTTAATATTTAACTGATATGAATAAATGAGGTATCATATTAAAGCATAAGGTCTCCGCCGTGGTAACATTATATTTTAAAAAAGGATTTTTTCATAATTCGACCCTTAAAGGGCAAAAATGTCAATTTTTCTAAAATGGGTTTTTTGTGATTCGATCCATTTATCTCCCTGGATTTCTAACCAAAATCGATAAATGAAGTAGGAGTGTGAGGAGTAATGACTCAGCTTTGGTGACATCATATATTAAGAAATGCGATCTTGGAATATAACCCTTAATGGGAAAAAAGTGTAAATGGTTCTACAACGCATTTTTGTGTCACGAGCCATTTATCTCCACTAATATCTAACCCAAATAGATAAATGTGGTATCATTCTAAAAATTAAGGTTTCCGCTGTGGTTACATCACATTTTTAAGAAATGAATTTTCTGAATTGAACTCTTAAAGGGCATGATTATCAGTATTTCTAAAATGCGTTTTTTGTGTCTCGTGTCTTTTATCTCCCTTGACAATTAAACAAAATTGATAAATTAGGTATGATTTAAAAGATTGAGGTCTTCGTAATGTCTTCGGATCCGTTACCACATTTTAAGAAAGAGATTTTTTTTAAATTTTCAACAATAGAGGGCAAAAGTATTAATATTTTTACAACTCATTTTTCTGTCACGAGCTATTTATTTCCCTTGATACCAAACCGAAATCAATTAATGAGGTATCGATTTAAATATTAAATTATCCGCTATGGCCACATTACATTTTAAGAAAAAAAATTCTCCAAATTCATCCCTTAAGGGCCAAAATTTCATCATGTCTCAAAACATTTACACTAACAAAAAAAAAAGTACATTTCTACTTATCATTATACTACAAGCATTCAACCTCACTATTCATCGCATTTTATTCGCGAAATTTTCGCACGGGTCGTCTAGTCTAGTCTAGTACTATTATAAATCTGTAAGCAAGCTGCGTTTGTAGTGAGGCTTGATCTCTAATAACGCAAAAACTACCGCATCAATTTGCATGGTGTTTCCAAATTTTTAAAAGCTAATGTTGCTGATCAACATCTGCAGAAGTAGCTAACGACTAAAATGTACTATGGGAAGAAGCAAGTCAGTAAAAAAACTTCAGAAATGTGAAACTGTAGAACACAGATAATTATACACATTCAGACGGTCACTCCTTTCATAAAGAGACCTGACAAAATTTAAGATTTTCCCTTCTTTTTTTTTTTTTTTTTTTTTTTTTTTTTTTTTTTTTTTTTACTTTTGCGATTCATTTTTCTGGACCGCAGTACTTCAAAATAAAAAGAATACGTGAATCAAGTATAATCAGCATTTACTTGAATCGTAACAGGTCTGTTGAATTACGAAAAAGTTATATTAGTAATATTGAAGACATGTATTGTCTCTGGTAGACTGTTAAACAGTTTGTCTCTGGAACAAAATTGCTACGTGAACGCTGTACAATACAGCCACAATAAGCCAATACTTAATACGAAATTCAGTTTTTTCTCGAAGAGCGATGTCTGAAAAACAGCTATTATAAATATCAGCAAGTAATAAAACATACTTCTTTCATAATGACTTGTGCGGAATTGCACATATTTGGAAGTACTTTATTCGATTAATATGTCTCGTGGCTATAACGTGCAAATATAACTAGGCATCCGAAAATTCAGGTACATGCGACTCAAATAATTATATAGAAAATACGGATATATTGAAAGAAACTCAAATAAAAAAAATTTCATATCCTAATGCTACACCGCGTAAATTATAAAGCTAAAGCATCGTCCCTTTGGCCTATAACAAAGCATATCAGCTGTCATCACTGTCCAGGTTGCATTTCAATCGATTTACAACTTGCGATAATTTTGCCACTCAGAAATAATTGCTTGAGTTACATGCACATTAGTACATATACTGTACCGTGATCCATTTTGACATTTTTGAATTAATTATATCTGACTGAAATAATGACAATAATGATACGACGATTTGAAACCAAGATTAACTCCAATTCACGTAAATTTCTATTTTAAGCAGGAATAATTGATGGTGTATCAACATAAAATAAAAACCAATATCCAAACAGCAAAAAATAAATAAATCAGAAAAAATTGAGATGCTGTGATTATTGGTAACGAATCCTA
>JARYHS010008074.1:54319965-54416275 GCA_031002005.1 Vandiemenella viatica
CGGCAAAAGGGATGTGTTTCCTGGACTCCTGTGGAGTAAGAGGCATTAGGGTCGGGTCTGCACGTATGAATGGGTTTCAACAAGCATTCAAAATCCGCGTAAACGACGAATGGTGCACGCTGTTGGTACACAAAATCCTTAAACTTTAAGGTTTTGTCTTCGTCGCCGGGTAGGTCTACTCTTACAGCGCCAACCCTTGCGCAATCAACCTCATGGCGTTCCAAGAGATCTTCGCGCCCGAAGTGCTGCAGGCATCTGTCACAAATGAAAATGGAAGATGTATTTTTAGTTATAGATGACCTGACTAATTTTGACAAGTTCTTGATCCAGCAGTAGTGAGACTTATCTTCACCCTCTGAAATCAACAACATGTTTATATGGAATTCGCGTTTCACTGCAGCATGATGGAGGGGGCCTACAACTTTATGTTTTCCATTTTCTGGTTCCAAGCCATAGACATTGATCGAATAATCAGGATTTTGCCTCTCAAATTTAGAAATGTCTGACAATTTTTACAGGGAAGTCTATGCCTGCAAAATTTAAATCGTACTTGGAACGGACTTTAATATACTTCCTAACTAATTCCGCGTGAACTTTCACCTGTTCGTGAAAAGCCAGGATCGTCCAAAGAAAACAACGATCGTCGTTGTTTTGAACGTTGATTATTGCTTTCTTTGCTTGGATATCGGATGGCAGAGCTATAAATGAAGACCCACGATGCAGTGGTTCGAATTTAGCTACATGGATATCGATGGCATTAATCGGATCGAGGGTTTTGCCACTATCCCGGTCCTGGAATTCACTATATCTCTTCAAAATATCTTGACGCACATAGACATCATACCATTCTTCCAGGTGAGTGCTTAATGTTATTTCTCGCATCTTTGGCATAAAACAAATACGGCTGACGTTAGTGACATTGTTCTTCTGAATTTGGAAAAGACAATCCAACCCCACCTGGCATTTTATAGCCGGTGTTGAAGGATTGTTAATAATCGCGGAAATTTGGTCTTTAAAAATTCCATAACATGCTCTAATATAATTTTCGGGGTCTTTAAAATTTTCTGAATTTATAACTGAAACATGGAGTAATCTATTCCCGAAAGCACTTGCCCTGATAGTTGGCTTCAAGCGCGTAGCATCTGGCTTACCTTTTCCCCCACCCGCGTTAACGACTGCTTGTGTGTTGGGCAAGCCACTGGGTCGATGGTTCGTCTGTCACCCAGAGTGCTTCCACTGGCGACAGAGTGGCCAGTAGATCCTCATCGATTGGATCTGCCCACGGACTGGTGCTGGGATGGGGTATGTCCACTGCTGGAATACTCCTCGCACTGGTGCTGGTGCTGGGTTGGGTTATGGCCACGCTGGTGCTGGGTTGGGCTATGTCCACTATTGGAATACCCCATAGTTCTTCCATGTCTGGTGGTGACATATAAACATCTGCAAATATACACAAAAAAAATTAGATTCATAGTTACAAGTATGGAAAACAAAGCAGTCTAAAAAATGAATACATTACCTGACATTTTAATGCTTTTTGATGGACCGTCATCATGGGTTGCCTTCCGTTTGTGTGTAGGTTGCACACTGGTAAGACCAACAGTATTCACATCATCTGCAACTGCTGGAATACTCCTCGCACTAGTGCTGGGTTGGGCTATGTCCACGCTGGTGCTGGGTTGGGCTATGTCCAGTATTGGAATACCCCATAGTTCTTCCATGTCTGGCGGTGACATATAAACATCTGAAAATAGACACAAAAATTAGATTCATAGTTACAAGTATGGAAAACAAAGCAGTCTAAAAAATGAATACATTACCTGACATTTTAATGCTTTTTGATGGACCGTCATCATGGGTTGCCTTCCGTTTGTGTGTAGGTTGCACACTGGTAAGGCCAACAGTATTCACATCATCTGCAACATAATAAATAATGTCTGTCACATATACGTTAAGTATTAACATGAAAAATAATTTAAGTACCAAATGATTGTCAGTAGCAAAACAATTCATGAGTGGTAATCACAGGCAAAGCACATTCACTCATATCTACAACAAAATAAATAATGTCAATCACATATTCACTAAGCATTCACACAAAAAATTATTTAAAGTATTAAACACTTGCCAGTAGTAAAACAATCCATCAATTCCTGGTTGTTAATCACAGGCAAAGGACCTCCACTCACATCTACAACAAAATAAATAATGTCAGTCACATATGCACTAAGTATTCACATAAAAAAAAATATTTAAAGTATTAAACACTTGCCAGTAGTAAAACAATCAATAATTTCCTGAGTGGTAATCACTGGCAAAGCACAATCACTCATATCTACAACAAAATAAATAATGTCAGTCATACATGCACTAAGTATTCACACGAAAAATTATTTAAAGTATTAGCTACTTACTGGTAAGGGCAAGAGCAGTATTATTCACATCATCAGAGGCATCTGCAACAAAATAAATAATACCAGTCATACATGCACTAAGTATTCACATGAAAAACAATTTACAATGTTAATCACTTACCGCCTGCAAGATTGTACCGCACCTCAAGGTTTTCCATTGTTACCGATCGCGAATCTACAAATTCATCACTGATTAGTTGTGAGATGCCGGGAAGACCTATAAAATAAAATTAAAATCAAACTTACTTATTTATAATAATAATTATAATAATAATTAATAATAGAAAATTCACTCACCATTTGCCAAATACTGTTCGATGTCTTCCGCAGTCAGTACTCGATCCATGATGTTCACTCTGTAAGATACTGGTGATCAATGAGGCTGAGAAGAAGTTTGGCACAGAATTTATACCCTGTCACGAACAGTAAATTGTGTTGCGGAAAGTAGGTCCCAGTACACACACACTCCAGGAATAGCGGCTAACGGGAGCCAACGCGTCACCCGGAAATAGCGCTGCGCTAGGAAACTACGCACTCCAGGAATACCGTATAACGGGATCCCGTTGCTCTCCGACGCGTCATGTGTGGCGCGCGCTGGGAATAGCAACAAACCGTTGTCGCCTGTGGGGGTGTGCGCTCGACTAAGCTACACAGAATACTCAGATAAATTCAGGTTACCGCCGTACAGTGCTGCCATCTCGCGGCGGCGCGGCGCGGCGGGGCGGGGGAGGGGAGGGCCCCCACTCCACCTTCAAGGTCAAAAAAAGTCCCAGCTAAGACAAATATATACTACTGAGAATTACTGAAGAAGACGCGGTTTCAATCAATGGAAAGTCTTATGAGAATCAAACAGGGAATAATGTCGTAGATAGCGCTAGAGAAATAGAAGAAAGTCAGGAGACTTATAGGAAAACCACGCGTGAGGTGTATCGATGATGTGCAGAAGAATATTAAAGCTAAAGCAGGTCACAGATGCCTGAGGAAGAAGTATGAAGAAATCGTCAGAAATGGAAAACGATGTGCCAGACAATCCGCATTAACGGAAAGGTCTCGGGATGATGGAAACTATCCAGCAGTATTTCAGACACTCTTTCACTTAGAACCATAAATCGATTTTGTAATTGTCTCCATTTCTTCGTTGTATCTCCAACCACAGTTGGCAACCCTTCCTGAAGTGCCAGAATATTTTTCCAGTTCGAGTTTAGAAGGTAACTGACGAAGCAATTGAGATAAAGACAGTAACTGTAGATTCTAACGTCCCTCACGCATTACGCCTCAGACAACTTTGTAAATTCATGACCTTATTGAGGACGACTCATGAATAAACTTTTCGTGAAATTAGTACAAATTAAGTATGGAATTTTGCACAGAATCATTAAAAGTGGAGCAAAATTTCAAGGTGATGCCAAGAATGTTAAATGCAAATCGAAAGACTGTGTGACGTCCCACTCACAAGCCATTGCTTGGAAATAATATGACAAATAATATTGTAATCAATGTTTGTAAGTTAATGTATCACAGGTTTTCACAGCGTAGTAGTATGTAGCCTATAGTCATTGGGGTAATTTAAGATTAGATGTTGTAAGTTTGTTTGCTTGAAGTTGGCACCAGTGTGGTAAAAAAAAAAAGGAGAGGAAGATATTATGGCGGCGTAAAAAGTTAGCGTGCAGATTTTTGTGTTCTGGAATGTTCGTAGTAATTTTATAAAGAGTGTACGTTGGTTTTTTGATAAGAGTGAATAAAATTGAGTTAAACGAGAGCTCAAGCGTTTTATTGTAATTATTATCCGTTGCGCATCAAACAGTGTAAAACTAGGCCTATATCTAATTAATTTAATACTAACAGTGTGCGAGGTGGTAGCATAAACCGCTAAAATCAACAACTGGGGCCAAATGTTGAAAATGACGGGCTACTGCAATCTATGATGATTTTATCATAGGTACCTCGCAACTGTAAGGGCTTAAATTTTTCAGATGCTTTAGGACAGCATTGAATTATCCCGTTCTATGTGACTACAGTTGGTATGAACTCCTCCGAAAAGATATAAGTGAAAAGAAATTTTCTAGCGACGAAAAGCAATAAGACTTTGTGCACATTAAGCTACGTACACGAATAATAAATCTTTTTGGAGGAGTATTTCAAAAATTGCCAGTATGATGGAGAAAAAATGTATAGACAATAGGGGGCGCAATGTAGAAAAATTGCTTCTAATTTTTTGTTACATATCAATTCAGCGAAGAGGAATTAATAAAAAAAAGTTCACCATAGTTCGACCCTCGTAGTTTAATCGCAAATTCAGATAGGAAGATATGTTGAAATCTCGTCGTAGAAATTTTGTTACTAGCCTTACTGTCTGCTTCAGATTTGATTGTTGTCACAAATAGTTCAAAGCTGCAGGCATGACTTGAACGCCTGGTCCGCTTTACACCTCTTCAACATCACCAGAGGCGAGACAGGGTGGTGGGAAAGAAACGGGAAGGAATCTGGCTATGGCGTTTTGTAGGAACCATTCGGCATTTGCCTGGGGTGATTTTTGGAAACCAAAATCTGGTCGAACGGTGACTCGAATCTGCGTCCTCCCGAATGCGATCACCCACAACGCTCGATCTGATAAGCTGTATTCTAGTAAACTCTGTGCGTAAGGTATTTAAGAGCGTTTTCAAAGAAAGTTCCAGAAAAAACGGTATGAGTAACAGGTCTGTAATTGCGAAGATAAATGGAAAACAGATGCACAATGGACATGTAGGTAAATGGAGAAGAATGGAATTGTTAGGATAGGATGGAGAACGAGTAGGAACTGAAAAGAATAGGTGAAGAAAGGAAAATTAAGAAGAGGAAGATGAAATGGATGGCACAAAGTATGAGGATATCATAAGGACGCTGTAGAAATAAAGGTATAACAACAACTTGGAAGAGCAAAAAGTTTGGTAATTTTGTATGATTTAAAATATAGAGGAAATCAAGTGGAAATAAAGAGATTAACAGGAGGATGGATAAAGACGGAAACAAAAATATTAATATTTTACTAGACGAATGACGGCAACCAAAAGGTAAAAACAAAATATCGATTTCTGACGAACTGATTATCGTATACTAGGATAGAAAGCATTACGAATCATCTATAGCTGCTTCGAGAGAAAAAGGTGAGGAGACGTTTAAAGTTGGAGAAATTGAATTTTCGACAATTAACTGTCCTTTAATCGCCTGGAGCAGTTTCAGGAAAGCGTGGAAAAACAAAATTTGAACTGGATTCAGACACACGTTTCCTGAATGACAGTCAATCTGGTTGATGAGCAGTAGCTGTGTGAGCTATGTCTCCCTAATCAATGCCGCTAAAATATGTAGAGAATTCATGAAGCTCGAAAGGAGGAAATAAATGTGCCTCTTGACTATCATTCATTCTTAGGGTAGATAAAAGTGTGTTAGCATGCAGAGCGGAAGATAGAAGCGTGTCTCTGAGCCTAGAGATAAGACACGCGGATAGTACCCGGCACGTACTAGTGTGCGTGCGAGTATAAACAGGCTTCAACAGCACGCAGGAACGTGAGATCCGCTCACCGTGTGATATACGGCATACAAAACAAAAATAAACCAGGCAAGTGCAAGTCGAGCCTCCAGCAACTTTTATAGGTAGTTTCTTCGTGGAAGGTCGCAAGGTCTTTTAATTAGCGTGTGGCATTTAAGCATTATAAGAGTATAAGTGAATAACAACAAGCAAACATATCACCAAATAAGACAGCCAAGAAGAGCAGAGATAAAGTAGAATGTCACATTCTCTAATCTATTCGATTGCTCTTCGTAACCCATACATGAAATCTCGAGTTTCTCTGTAGAAGGTTCTGCAGGATCAGTCAAAAACTATGTTTCATATTCAGCAGCGCAGTCACGAAATGGAGACTCAAGGATGGAATTCCACAGAACTGGAGCTTGCTCTGATCATTGAATTTGCCAAACAAAATTGCCATCATTCCCGTTTCCAGTGAAGCATTTGGCTAAGACTACAGGAAAATGATGGGATTTTAATCAGGAAGAGGTGAACCTTTCAATATCGTCATGAATTGGTAGATCCTGGTTCTACTGGATTTTTTAATATAATCGCAGCAGATTCGTTTGCGACGGATAGACGACCGCGACGGTTATATATGGCTTAAAAATGCTAAGCTGTAGGTCAAAGCAGATTTGATTGTGCCCGATTTTATGTGCTGTTTGATTTATCATGGTGTCGTCTTTCTCGACATGAGCGCTGTACAACTAAATGGCACAGCAATATTCGGCTGCAGAGTATACAAGACTTATTGCTGAGATGCGAAGTTGTGTTGCATCGACTCCCCAAGAAGAGTCTGCAATCTTCTGGATGATGTTTCTTGATTTTAGTTTGAACAGATGTTTATAGGAACCAAAGTACTCATAAGGTAAGATAGGTCCATTCATAAGAATATTTGGAGTTAAATGATCCTGCCGGTTACTTAGAAACAGAAAGCACGGTTCTATTTTGGCAATACTTGGCATAAGTCACCATTTAAAACAAAAATTAGGTGCATAGAGTCACTAGATCTTCGGACAGAGCCTCTTCTGAGTTGTTAAAACTAGAATTCTGTGTAGCGATTGTACGATCATCTACATACGCAAATTTTCTGCAGAAATATACATGTCAAACAGAAATGATGCCAGGACAAAACCATGGGGAAGGCGATTGTAGTGGCTGAGTACAGAAATCAGTGCTTAACTTTTTCAGTTTGGAGGAATCGACTCCTTTCCCACCGAGCGTGGTGGGGTGAGCGGTTAACGCTCTGGCATCGCGTTACAGAGGAAGCCGATTCGAATCCCCGTCCGGGCATCCAGATTTGGGATTTCTATGGTTTCCCCAAATCAATCCAGGCGAATACCGGGATGATTCCTTCAAAAGGCCATGGCGGAATTCCTTCCCTTTCCTTGTCACCAACCCATACCGCCTTTAATGACGTCAACGAGGCGTAAAGCCATAAGTAAAAAAAAAAAAAAAAGACTTCACTCCCCTGCTCTCAATGTCAGGCCAAATTGCCGCTCGTACCAGTAGTGCAGTAGTTCGTATCAATTAAATTTATTACAGGTATATTTATATGTTATGAACGTCCAGTCAATAAAAAATATTAATACATGTTAAATTAACATCAAAATAAAAACTTTTGCTTGTTTTATTCGAAACTTAAAAACTATATTAGATATAAGTATTTGTTGTGTAAATAGGGCATATTTTCGAATTTGAAGACAAATTTCAAGTTCATGGAGAGTAAAAAAAAAAAATGCCCAAAATTGTCCGTATCGACGGACACTCGCTATTTTATTTTCCGATTAAAAAAATCCCAGTCCTCTATTTCAGGAGTTCTAAAATACAAAACCCCACCCTTATTTGAATTAAGTATGTAGATGCTTTAAAAGAGTCAGGTGTCTATATTTCATACCTTCTTTTATTGATTCGGTTCGTTTAATGAATTCTACTGTTTGGAACCGAAATAAATTGGGGAAAAGGAAATTCTTATGTAATGTTAGCGACATGATATAAAGAAAAATGTGCCAGATACATCAAGTATTTTGTGACTGGCGTCGTACTTTGGAGGCAGTCACATTTGGCTTTGTTTGAAAGAGATATAGATAGCCCCAAACGATCTTGTCTAATTGTAAATACTGAAGAGCAGCTTTGTGTCAACGTTATGAAACATAGTGTCGTAATTAGCGATTAAGTACTGTCATTGATAATTGTTGCGCATCAGTTGCATCTTTGACTAGACAACTGACTGTCGTTAGGCATTCTCCACGCGCCTGACTTGTTTTGCTTGGGCAGCTATCGTCAAGGTAAGGCTAGAACTACGGCCTTGATTTCAGCCTCGACTCACACTGTTTCTGCATAAGAAAGTTCCGGCATTTTAAAAACCTACACGTACGGCAATAACATATGTTAACTTGTGTTTAGAGATGTCAGAAGGCGTAAAATTATTCTCTAATTAATCTCAGCCGTTTACTATATTGTTTTACTCTTGCTATTTCCGTATACGGTAGAATAGAGAAAGATTAAAGCAACCTTGAGTGAATGGGCTACAAGTTGCTGCAGCATTTCACTGCCTGAAACATTTCATAGCGAGCAGCATAAACATACCCTGTTCAGTGTATTGTAACATAAAGTTGGATATCCTTTTAAAATGCAACATGATTACAAATTTTGCAATTTCCTTGCGAAAATTTGCATCTCTGCTTGTATATTATAAGAATTAAGGGACTGCAAGTCGAATAATTACATTCTAAAGTTTGAAATTAAAAGTTTAATCATTTTCAATAGATAATGTCAAGACAAAAACTAAGAAACATCCTTTAATATTTCTTTCGGGATAAAGTAGGCCTATGCCAAATTCGCATGACATTCAGCCTCTGGGGGATTCTACGATAACCGTGGCGCCGCAATTTGATGATGGATTCTTATGTAACTCGACGAGAAAAATCGAAAATAAAGAATTCTCACCGCAGCGAGATTTAAATTCGGTATCTTGAATTTTGAACTATTGATCACGATACACTCGGAATTACTTACAATGCTGCTGAATTAATGGCAATCGGGTGGCGCTCATGAAATCAACGTAAATTAAAAATACCAATATTATCGTGGGTTACTGTGCAAAGTACGGCCAGTAGAAAAAACTGTTAATTCTGGTTAAAAATACTACTAGCTTCTTCCTTGGCGTGTTATATGCTGTATGAAGGAATGTCAGTTGTTATTGTCCCGTCTGTATTTCAAAGTAACCACAACTTCCACTAATAAATTAAAACTTCTAACGCTCGAGCAGGTATAATGCATTTCAATGTGTCGCGATCTGAAGTAAACTCAATTTCAAATCACCTGAAGTCACATTTTAAGTGATTTGTTCTTAACGTTTTGACACTTGATACTAACGGCGGGTTAGTGATAGTTCTGTTAATTACAGTTCCCTCTAGTTCAGACAGTCAGTAGTCTAGAAAAGTACATAATTGTTAAATTGTTAAAAAACACATAAAATAATGGGCACTGCACCACTTTCGGAAACAAGTACTAACGTGTTGAAATTTGGATTAACTGCTTCTTCTTCTTTCCCATAAGGCCTGCAACGACCACGTGCCAATTTCAATTCTTCAGTTTTTGTTGTTTTTTTTTTTTTTTTTTTTTTTTTTCTTCTGTTCAATCCAATATTCGTTCATCATTTCATATGTTTTTTCTTCTCTCCTCAGAACACTTCGGAGCAGATTTCTTTCCTCTTCTGCCTTGGAATCCTTCCGTACTTGATACCTTCTTTCTAAAGATCTCTATTCCATAAGTTCTTCTTCTCTTTCGTTTCCAAATCTTTCTTGAATCCAGCTGGTTGCTGATTAACTGTTTCGTAGTAAAGTCCTCTTCACCTTTCGCACTCTTATTTCGTGGAAAATTTGCCACAAATTAAATTAAAAATGACGAAATTTGAGAGGCTACTTAACTGCGAAATGCTACCAGCACTCATGTCATAAAAACTATCGATACAGGGATCATCAGATAATGTAAATGATTTTGCAGCGCTGGCGGCATCTAATAGCTGCGTGTCGCTCTCAGATTTTGGCATTTTTAATTTGGTTAGTATTTGAACAAAGGACAATGGGCTAATCCGAAGAATAATTATTAGATTTAAGTTCCGAAATGGCTTTATAGGATAAAAGATATAAGAGTAAAAATTTTAGAAATTTAAAGGTAAGCCATTACTGTAATGGTAACTTCAGTGTCGAATTTTTTCTACATTATGTGCTATTTCACTTTACCTGCAACATTTTCTCATATAATATGTCCTAAGATACGTGTGTACCAACTTCAAGGCAAATAGCACATTTTCTTCTTGGGACTCTGAGGTTGCTGCCGACCCACGGATGGTCCTGGCATTTGGGAGGACGCGGGTTCGGCTTCCCGTCCTTTAAAAGGCCATACAGATTTCGGGTTTCTATGATTTTCCGAAGTCGCTCCAGGTGAATGCCGGAGTGGCTGTATCAAAAATCTTTTCGTTCCTTGTCCCCAATCCTTTCCCTATGCCAATGACCTCGATGTCGACGAGGCGTATAGATCCAAGAGAAAATAATAATGTATTTGGCATAAATTAAAGGTCATGTTGAAATATTTGAAAATATCTAAAAAAAAATTAGTTTTATATTAAATAAAAATCTAACTGTATCCAAATATCTACAAGGAAGATTAAAACTAATGCAGGGCATTTATCTAAAAGGGACGTAAAATTATTCCTCGGAATTTAATTTGTGAAAGCATGCAGTTTGAAAGTAATTACTGTCAATAATATTGGCTACATGTGATATGACAAATTGTATTACAAAATAAAAATGTTTCTGACGTCGCAATTTTGTTACTACGTCGCATTGTCGTGTCGAAAAATAATTCTACTTGTGTCGAAAATCCTGCTAAAGCCAGGGAGATTACTAAATTCCTCTCCGGATATCTACCAGATTTCATTGTATCGTTCATAGGTGCAAATAAAGAATCGTTATTTTTTCAAAAAAAAAAAAAAAAAAAAAATGGATCGGATTTGCCAAGAATCGAACCGTAATGCTTAAGTGCTCTGCTGCATTAAACTGCGTCCTGGACCAATAGGAACTCATCTTTGTTAAACTCGAAGAACGAGCTGGACGTTTGGGCACATGCAGGTCATTTCCTGTGCCGTATGCCCCTGTCGTTGATAGCGACAACGGATGTGGATTGCTTCCTGGTGCCCCATACTCCGCCTAGGCAGTTGCATTCATCCTACGTCCTTGAGGATTGTGTAGGCTAGTTGTGTGGGCTGCGTCCGTCGAGGTAGACAAGTGACGCAGCAGTGCTATCGTAACAACTAGCCACCAAATATGCCACACTACTATGTTCTCACTCCGTCCTGGTGATACGTCGGTATCATCGACATTGAGAGGGCTTTACGGCTAGCCTACATTAAGGTCATCAGAGTCGGGAAAGGATAGGGGACAAACATAGGAAGGAATTCGGCCATTCGGTGGAAAGAACCATCCCGGCATACACCTGGAGCGATTTCGGGAAACAGTGGAAAACCGAATTTTAGATGACCGGCCGGTGAATCGAACCCGATTACCAGGCCTAAGCTTACCGTTCACCTATCAGGGTTGGTAATGCAATGGTATTTTCCATATTTCTTGCGGCATACAAAGAAATATTGAGCTGTATCTTCGAATTGCTGAGATATCCACAAGCTAAAACTCTAGCTAGTTCCAACAGCCAGCTGATAAGTAGACTATTCAGCCACGGCTGTGTCACGTTTCCTAAGATATACCGCCTTAATGTTATTAATCAGTTCCTAGTGTACTATTTTAAGCGACTAGTTAACCATCCCAGGTATATCCTAAAATCTAAGTACGTGAAGCAATTCCCTACCGTCCTGGCGTTGACCTTAAAATCTAAGCTTTAATCCATGCTATGTTGTATGTGGCATTTTATAGAGACAAGAGGCCAAGTTCATTAAAAATGTTCTTATTGCAGGAGAATCCATGTCTTTCTCCCAATATAGTTTGAAAAGAGGTCTTTACTTAACACTGAATTGCCCAAAAATTTAAAAACATTAATATCGAACGAAGTTCGGTCGACCAACAACTTTTAGGTTAAACATCCATCTCATCTGTTTTCAGGAGAAGTAACAACACATAAAGGCTGGTTTCAGGATGTTGTAGCTTTTAACAATATCTTACAGAAAATTAAAGGTTTACGTATGATTTGGCACTGTTGCACCATTTAATTTAATTGGAGCGCTTGCTCCGAAGGCAATTTCCCTACACACTCATTTTTCCCCTTCCCCTTTCCTTTTCCCATCTACTTCTTCCCTCCACTAATCTCTACTTTAATTTCTTTTAGAAATTTTGGTAAATTCAAATCTCTTTGTAATTTATTCCAATCCCTGACCCCCCTTACCTACAAAACAAAATAAATCTTCTCAAACCCTTATGCCTGAAACAGTGTGCCAAAATATGGTCATGGTCTTCTTTTTCTTCCGCACCTTTCCTAATTTTTCCTCCAATATTTTTCCACGCCTCATCACCAATATATGCCTTGTACACTCCCATTACTCTCTTCACCCTCCTCCTGTCTTCCAGTGAATCCCATTTCAGTTCCTTTATAATATCAGTTACAGATTGAGTTCTGAACAAATCTAGCAGCCCTTGTTTACACTCCCTCAAACTCCTGTGTTTATACCCGAAATATAGATCCCATCCTACGTTACCATATTAAACAATGGTTTGACCGAAGATTTTTAACCCTTTTCTCTTTCTCTTCTGGTAGTTCCCCTCATCACTCTCTCCTACAACTGAAGGATTTTGAAACCTTTTCCTACTACCTGTCCAATGTGTCCTGCCCAGTTGAGTTTGTCACCAAATGTTATGCCAGGGTATTTACATTTCAAGTCTTTAACAAGCCATTATTTCCCCACTTTATAATCATAATCAATCTTTAGTATTTTATGTGTGCGTAGGCCTAATAAGCTCACTCATCTTTGAATTTTTCATTTTCCTCATCAAACACGAAAAATATCGAAACCATCATTCTACAACACGACATCCTATATCATAACTTCCTTGTAACAAGTGGAGTGAGGGGAAAGAAGTTTGAGAAAGGTCCTATTCAGCACTACAACTATACTGTAAAAGAGAGGTAATGAAAAACAAAGATGTTACAGATAAAATCAAATTGTCCTAGAATATACTGCAATATACATTTTTAAGCTTGTAGATTCACTTTCTATTTTTATTGCAATTTTGAAGTCATTTTCCTCTCCTCTGTGAAATAAAGGCCACCATTAAACTGTTGTCCTAAGGGAAAGTCCGTGGATCGTCGAATTTAACGTGAGCTGCGGATCTCCCCTAGATGTGGCCTTCTTTTATGACTGTCGGGGGAGAAAAGCACGTTCAGTATGTATGAGGGAAAGGCCATGTCCTGCCTAGCCTCGCAAATAATTTCCGCATCAGCAGTAAATGGGTCGTAAAGACAAAAAAAAGGGAGGGAATAACACAAACACAGTTCCCATTCCGCTTAACACATTGTTTTTTGATGTGGCTATCGAATAATATTGATTGGATATAGATGATAGTTTGGGAGCTACAATGCCACCGAGCTGTACCGTCCTGTTTTCTGGTATATCACCCTGTGTGAGAACAAATTTAAAGACGAATCAATCTGAAAACATAAAACTTCTTGCTATTCCGTTAGTCGAATACTAAAATACTACTCCCATAGCGGGCACCAATACGCCTGCAACAGAATAGTATAGCTGTTTCAAAAAAGTATGTCCATATGAGTAGTTCCTAGGAACTACTCGTGTAATTTCAATATCTATTCTCGGCGATACTTTTGGGGGATTCGTTTCAGCGGAGGAAAGTAATTCACTTCGGTGGGATTTAACATTATACTTTCGTACATCAACAAACTTATGAGTTTTTGTTACCATTAATGAAAATATTGGGCAACTGACAGAAACTTGGACAAAAATTTTGCTAGGCATGTCAGTAAAGTAGTGTAAGCGCAGCCATTTTTACACGCTTTATATTAGCTTGACCTCTAGGAATGTAACGGAGTCTTTGAATTCAATTTTCATTCGCTGCCAGACGTCCGAATTGTTAAGATATTATGACAATAAAATAATTTCATTTCTATGTCCTGTTATTCTCATTATTTTGGCAGTAACAACAGAAAAAGAGTTGGGAATGCGCCTGAACTAAGATAGGCAGCCCAGAATGCTTAGGTGTTCACTGTATATCTCAGAATACTAATCGATTTTAAATATTCAAAGTGCTAACATTCTCTTTACACAAATTTATATAATAAAATACATAATTAATATACTGCGACTGAATCATTGTCTTTGATAAATTAACTGTTGTTTGGATTTTTGGTACGCATTTTTAACGTCCTAACATTTGCAGTAGTTTTCATGACCTTTTAACTTTCAAATGATCGTAATTTCTTCCTAAGAAGACCACTTATATATATATATAGTCACCAAAGTTTTAATTGCAATTTCTTAAAGTAACATCACTGCCATCTGAGCTCTTTAAGTTTCATGTTGTGGATTTCCCAAGAAAATAAAACCTAAAAAACAAAATACTCTTTTGTAGCAATGTGAACTAAAAAGTTAAAATAATCTTTATAGAACTACATAAAGATTATTTTCAATAACCATAGGATGTCCCACAGTTCAGTACAACTTAATTTTTTTTAGTAAGCTTAACATACGAATAAAGTAACTGACCAAAAATTAAGTGTAATTTAAGAAAAATTAAGTGTAATTTAAGAAAGAAAAAAAAAAGCCTGAGGTGTTTAACTTTTCAGCTGACATTGCTACAAAAAGCGTGTTTTTTAGTTTTTTTAAATGTTTACTATTTACATTTGAATCTGTGTTGATCCAAAACCAAATAATATCTTATTTGAAATTTAGCGCAACTCTGATCCAGAGTGAGGGAGGAGAAGTTTTCAAAAGGATAGAATAATTTTTTTTATTGTCCTGGTTTGATGTGTATCCTTGTTTTTCGTCCGAAAATCAAGGCACAAGTTACCATCAAAATTATAAATCTTTGATCATTTTTGTTATGTAGTCTATCACTATAAAGCCATTAGCTGGGAACTTAGTATTTTTCTCCAATATCGACAATATCAAGATAGTCAAAATATTTTGTGGTTCGTTAGTTTACCATATATTTAATTTAATTGCGATGGAGCACAAGCTCCGATTCCAATTTCCCTACACACCCATTTTTCCTCTTTCCTGTACCCGCTTACTTAAGCCCCCTACAAATTTTTGGTAAATTATTCATCATCTCTCATGGTAATTTATCCCAATCCCTGACCCCGTTAGCTAGGATAGAAACTATTTCCACATTCATATTAATATAATTTGATTTAAAGTGCTATTACTCGTAATTCAGATGGCATTGCATTCGATGAGGCGGCATCGATACTGGCTATAAGAAATTTGGAAGATAAGATTACACTAGCAGCAACAACCCGTGACGTTGATCGGAGCGTTGAGCAGAATCCAGTACCTAACCTCAAAATATGTAAAACTGATTTTAGCGCCAAGCGACGGCGATCTGGCCTACCGCTTCGGTATCTGTGAATGTCATTAAGTACGAAACACTAATTGCGCTAACCTTGACTGGAATTTAGCTGTTTTTGTTATTTGGATATTACACTGACAATACTAATTGTTTAGGCAAGTTCTTCTTGCTCCTCAAACTCCCATCCATCTGGATGATGAATTATTTTTCTATTATTAAATGAATGGATGCCATTTGCAAAAAGTGTCAACATTGTAGTATTTTATTCCGTGTGTGACACGTGTATGTTTAGGCGGAAATAGGATAATGCCTCAGACAGTTGAGACATTAAGGAAAACCTCTTAAAAAGCTAAATCAGTATTACTGATTTGCCGGCTGCAAAATCTGGAATCCCACCTTCTGTTATTACGAGCGCATTTCACAACTCGAAGATTGGTCGGATCCTCCCAAAGGAGACATATTAGCCAGAATGTTTGTTCTTAACGGAACCTTAAATTGAACGTGAAATCGAAACCATGGAATGGTCATAGCTTGCTTCAAATGCTCAAAGAATTTATTTTTTTCAGAGGGATATAGGCCTATATGAGAACATTCCAGACTCGTCTTTCAAAAAATTATCCCTTAATTATGTCACAGATTCTTTTTCATTCATTTTACGTTCTGTAATTCTCTAAAGAACAGACAGTTGGCTAATATTAGTTTAAAAACAAACAATCTACGAGTGTATGTAATATAAATCTTTTACTCAGTAGACCCAAAAATTTATCACAATAGCACTGAATTTGTTACGTAGTGTTAAAAAAATTTCTAGAGACCCATTAATCGTTGATAGTAAGAAGTCTTTGATCTTGTTTGCTGAGCGTCCGCAGCGCACATTAGGGATACCCTAAATAGATTAAATTTCTGAGATCCCCTCCAGCATTTCAGGAACTTGAAGAGGGAATGGCCCAATTATATTATGCAGCCGGCGAGGGAGTAGTTCTTTTCCGTCCACACGAGCAAAATTGCCTGCCGTTGGGCTATTAAACTACCACTTCGCCGATGGGCAAAAAACTTAAGATAGATGGGCCAATAGATGCTGTTAATGTAATTTGAAAGATACCACTGCCGTTAAGCTGTACAGCTCTCAACGAACAATATATACTAAAATACTTGAAGAAAACAAGCTCAATTTGTAATCAAATCTTCACTGGTGTATCACCTCATTATGTCATAAGAACTCGATATTTCTAACTCCGCTGTTTTCCTCAGGTGTGAAACCACCTGTGCTGGTCTACTATAGGTCTTACAAGATGCGCAATATGAATTGCACACATGGTGGTTAAAACATAATCGGATAACGGTACTGCATATTTTTTAAATTCGCAGCATCTGTTCCCCCCTTTCTATCATCCATTTTCCCTTCTTTACATTTGATTTCAGCTTCCTTCAATTGTTAATTTTTTCATAAACAAAAAAATGATGAGAAACACATGTGGAAAGATACCTTAACATGTTACAGCTAACTGCAGAAGAGGAAAGAAGTATAATGCATAAAAAAATGGAGAGGGGTAATTGGAAGACAGGAGGAGGGTGAAGCGATTGCTGGACAAGGCTTATATTTGTGGTGAGGCTTGGAAACATTATGGAAGGGACCATCATATATGATGCTTCCATCAATCCTATTATTTTTACAAAGCAATTATAAATTGTTTTTGGTATACTTTCAGTGAGTTTACAAGTGCTGCAAAGGAAGGCAAAATAATACATGGTATTTTAATGTACAGTTTATCAGGCAGAAATCTGTGAAAACTTAAACATTTTCTTAAGGAATGACATAAAACAGCTTGAAATAAATGTTAGGCCTCTGGTTTGAACCTGGGTTAATTTGTACTCTCCAGTCCAAATCCACTAGTGTATAGGGGCAATAGTAGATAAGTAACTCTGAGGACAAGTTTGAATAAATGGCTGTTTCTCTTAATGCCATAGATCATTCATGACATAATGTCATGTAATAGGATCAAAACAGGAGAAACACTTTGAATAGGTGCAGGGAGACCTGTGTACAAAATCTAACTGGGTTGGTCAACACAGAATGAAGATAAATGCTAAAAAGAGTCAGCTTATTAAGAACTCAGAAAAAAAAAAAAAAAAAGAAGTTTGATTATGATTATATGAGGCGAAGGAACTGCTTATTGAAAAACTGAAGTGTAAATATCCTGGCATAACATTTGACCATAAACTCAACTGGGCATGACAAATTGGACAGGTGATAGAAAGGGGTTTTAAGGTTTTAAAATTCTCCATTTAATACGGAGGGTGATGAAGGAATGTACCTAACAATTGAAGGAACTAAGTTACAAAATTTTGGTCAGACCATTGCTCAAATAGGGTGGTGTAGTGTTTGACCCACATTTTGGGTATCAAAATTAGGATTTGGAAGAAGTACAAAACATTTCTTTGGAAAAATTGCCGCAGGACACAGTCGGTAACTGATATGATAAAGGAGCAGGAATGGGATAGGAGGAAAGGAAAGAGAGTTTTGGGAAGCTACAGGGCATATATTAGTGATGTGTGCAAAGATATTGGTGAAATAATTAAGAGAGATGCGTGGAATGGGAAAGATGTCCATGACCACAAGCTGGCACTCGATTTTGGCATAAAGGAGTGGGAAAATTTTCTTTTGTAGGTAAGGAACTGGAATAAATTTTCAAGGAAAGAGGTGAATAATTTACCAAATCTGCTAAAAGAATTTAAAATTTCTGAAGGGCAAAAGCAGGCTGGTACAAGAAAGAGGAAAATTTGACCTACAGGGAAATTGCTAATGGAACATGCACTCCATCTCAATTAAATTGAATTAAATATAAGGTACCAACTTTATACAGCAATCATACATGCAGATAAGAAGATCAAAGCAAATCACTAGTTGAAATATTTCTTCTCTATAGGTAGCTGTTTAATTTATTTTATTTATAGTATTGTCATTCTAATTACTGTTTTTAAAGAATATATAGGGATAAGACATTTTCAACATTTTTAAGTAACTGAATACCTGTTACATTAAAAGTGTATAATTCTACTAAGAACATTTTTTCTATTTAGTTTTTTATGCATTTAAATACTTGTAAATGTTAGTAGTGTTGCCTATTTTGTTTTTAGCTCATTATGGTGGCTTATTCTGTGATATCTTAGCTTCCATTGGTCGTCATAATGTGATGGTTTCTGTATGAACTGTTTTAAAAGTGACACTTATGTTTCCTATTGGTATCACTACTGCTACACAGGGTTAGCATTAAGAATGGTAATCTAATTGTTTGAATTTCTTTCAGGTGCTAGAGAATATGCAAACTTGGAGAAAAAGTATCAACAGATGCAAAATACTTTGAATGCTCTGGAGATACAGTTGGCTGATAAAGACGATAAATACTCCAAACTAGTTCAAGGTCTGTTCTTTCTTCATAAATATTGCTTTTACCTCATTAAGTGATTACTAAAAAAAAATCCCCCTATAAATAATGAGCATAGTTTATCATCTTAATTGTTTATCATATTCATAAATAAAAGAATAAATGTTTATATTTACAATTATTTGCAAATGATTTGTACTTATTAACATTTTTCTTCTTCTTCCTTGGAAGTGAAAATCAGTAAGTTTCTCAGAACGTTAACTTCTTCTTGTATTCTTGACTAGAATACATTACAGTCTGCATTTAAATTTAAGGTATTAAAAAATGAGGTTTCAAAATAATAGTTCAAACGCCAGCGATAAAAGTTTAAATCTTATAACTATGAACAAAATTGAGAGCAGTAACTTTTTTCCTGATACCTTCGTTATGGTTAAAAATAAAAAGGCAACAAAGTCTGTGTTACTGTCTTCTCATATTCATTATAACAATACTGCTACAAAAAACAAAATTACTCATTTACTGACAGAATGAAGCAGGAAAAGGGCATTCAGGGAATATTAATATGGAAAGATTAAGCAGGCCAATCCCCTACCAGATTTGAAGGAAGAAGTATTGCAGTGATAAAAAACACTGTTAACATACACAAAAATATTTCTGATATTCCTTTACTCATGATAGTAGCAAATAAAGCATATACCTCATTTCACACAAACACCCATGTTAAAACTAGCCACATAAATGGTTGTTTATGAACGTTAGTTCAGAGCAGAGATGGCAGGAGAGGTATATAAAACAATACCAGCAGAAATGTTAATTGCATAAAGAAAATTAATTATTCATAATATTAAAAAATAGTTGAGTAATAAATTTATCTGGTAAACTTCGTCATGTGCACATCTACCGAACCATGGACCATTTTATAAAACATGAATAAGGTGTAAAAACCTACATATTGTATATGTTTTTGTTAATCATGTATGTTTTTCACTCATTGTGGCCTGCAGCTTTGGCAAATGATGAGTCATTTTCCCTAACCTTTGTTATTTAAGTAATAAAAACTAAGATAAAAATATGAACAATATAACGGAATAGAAATGAAAATATTTTAGTAAACTACACTTGCAAGTAATGGATTTACCAGGGTGGGGTGGTGAAGAGGAAAGACAGTATTATTTGAGACTGAGGCCCAGGGTGTCTTTGCTGTCCAGAGTGTGTTGGAATTTCAAGGGAAAGAGCCCTCAAGTGGTTTAGGACTGTTGGAAGGTTAGTATTTGTGGACAACTATATTATTCTATTTAGGTGGTCTGCTGAGTGTGATGCAGGCTGTTGTGGGAAGGATACTGGTGAAACTACAATACATTTATGGGAAAGATGTAAATAATAACGGTGACAAAGGATTTAATTCAGAGATCCCATGCCGGAAGAGCTGGCTGAGAAAGACAGGACACAGTTGGTTCTGGGTTGTTCAGTGGTTATTTTGGCATTGTGGATGGATTATGTCCAAGTACATATGTTTATGGTACAATTCTGGGAGATACTTACGGAATACAAGGATAAAATTTATAACAAGAAGCACAACATAAAGGAACATATAATGATTAGGAACTATCTAACCATACATAATGCAGTAGTGAAGAATGAGACAGGAAGATTTCACGAAGAGTCATCATATTTATCATGATTTTTTGAGAATTTGCAATTTAGCAGGTCATTCAGCACATCCTGTCACAAAGGCTGTGCTTATTCTGAAATCAAGGTTTCATCAATACTGGATTATTATTGTTGTCATTGGTTTGATGGAGGAGCAGATGTGTGGCCATATTTTTGTGAAATATGTAGCTTGTGTTCTATGTCATAAGTGTATTTTTGTTTGTGAATTTTGTAGTATATGAGATAAAGATTGGGAACTCTTCCAGCATTTGCCTAGGTGGTTGCAGAAAACTGCCTAAAAATCAGGAAGGCTGGTACATTGGAACTCAAATTTGAACCTATGGCTGTTGTACTTCCCAGACCAGTATAGTGGTGTATTACAGTATGCAGCCGCCCTGGCTGATTCATGAAGCGAATGATTCATTGGCATCTATAAGATAGAGACTAAATGATAAAAAGAGTTTCTATAGTTATGCAGTTTTGTATAGTTTATGCTGTTGAGACTAAGAAGGCAACTTATTATTTAGATTACTGCCCAAAGGTTTTATGAAGTGGATTTCAAAAGTTATTAGTTTGGTGATGAAGTTGAGAGATGGAACATGAAGATGACAGGATCCTGAGGAGAAAATTAATAATTCCATTATAATTTGTGTACCACATGAAGTTTTAGCTTAAGGTTAATTACTGCAATTATTTACCATTTCAGTGTCGGAACAAGTCTTCAAGGAATACGAGAAGCTTAAGAGCAAATATGAGGTTGAAACGGAAGCAATGCAAGGAGCAATGAAAACTGCTACACAAGTAAGCATTCAAACCAACTCAGCCACTATCAGATAGAATCAAATCTCAGTAAGAGTTCATAAGGTGTATGTGCTAATATCAGACTTACTCAACATTAAATTCTATCGAAATAGTTACTTTAAATGTTGCTCCATTCTGTTGTCTTGAAAACCACAATTTGTAAATGTTTTTTCTAGCCAGTATAACTTAAAAACTTTCTTGTCCGGTGTGTTGAGGCCATTTTAGGAATGATTAATCTGTAGTAATTGTCATTATGTTAAAAATATTTTTTAAAATATAAAAACCATGTGAATACGGACAAACTCTTTTTTTGTGCCAGTTTATCTGGATTTTGTGTATTTTGCAGTGTTGTACAGTAAAATTCCAAATTATAATTTCAGGGTGATGTGCTTCAGAAATAACCAAACATAATTTGATAGAAATAGATTAGTTAATACTTTTTTCCAGTTGTAAGAGACATTCTATGAATGAATGGCATAGTTTTAAGCAGTTATTCTGAAATAATATAAAATTTTAACAGAAAATCATAACATAATTTTTAGGTGATAAGAATCCCTTTATAACTTGTAATATGGGTTAACAGAGAGTAATTTATAAAATTCTACTCACGTGGTGTATTTGTACTGATTTGAATTGTAAATTAACAAGTTAATAGTATCAATTAAACAGTAGTAAAAAGTCAATTTTGCACAGTAAAAATGGTTTCATATTTGCAGTGAGAAAGCTTACAGTTAATAGATTTAGTGAACATCACACTTGGATGCAAAAATTATTTATAATATAGTTGATATGGTTTGGATTTAGTGAAAAAATGTGCTTCATAGAAAATTAAAATAATAATAAGGCTAGAGAAGGGAACAGTCATTTAATGAAGGTGATTATAAGTGGATATTGACACAAAAGTAATGGACAACTACAAAACATTAAATTTTGTACTGTAAGCACTTCTTCAGTTGAAAAATATGATTGTTCATGGAAGATTTATAAGCACCTACAAAGTGCGTGCATTGTTCTTTCCACCTGAAAATTTCAATGTTTTGTGTTTGTCTTTTATTGTATATATATGGCATCATCATTCTGCTTTCATATTTGGTAATTAAAATGTTTACAAATTGCTTCATATGGGTTTAGTTGTTTGGGTGCTCATCTGTAGAATTTTGATTCTACCTATTTTTTTTAGAAATTTGTTTTTTTTTCAACACAAAACTTTTTTTTTCTTTTTCAGTGGTACAAACAAAATCGTGAGTTGAAGCGGAAAAGTGCAGTATTGGTGCAGAAGTTCCTTGAAGTTTCACCTGATGGTGGGATTGACCTCATTGATGGAGAGGATGACATGTCTATGGCTGAAAAAGATGAAGATGACCTTGCTCAACTGAGGGAAACAGTTAAAGGTTGAAATTGTTACCAGTAATTTTTACATTTTCTACATACTGAACTGCATATGGTACACAATACTATTCTCAATGCTGCCTTCCTCATTTTGACATCAAATTTACTAGATTATCTTCCTCATTCTCCAGGGCATCCACCACTAGCGATAGTATCAACTTAATTCATCACATTGTCTTAATAGGATGGTGGTTCACTTGTTGAAGCATCTGACTGGAGATTGCAAAGTCCCCAGTTCAAATCCCTGTCTTGGTGGAGATTTTCATAGGCCTGACCTTCACTTCTGGCACAACTTACTGTGTAATATGAAGTACGCCCGTAAACTTCTGTGGCTCAGATACCACATTAAGATTTGGGTCCCTTTACCCTGTAGGATTACTGGGTTAGGTTAGGTAAGGAGGAAAGGAATTGACAATCCTAACTCCATTACCAGTCAACATATACCTCCTTTGTGTAGAATATCAAGATTACCCTTAGTAGGATAGATGGAGTTGACTTCTCCATTCAAACACTTTTTGATTCAGATAACAAGGCATGAGATGGTCATGTACTTGAATCAATAAATTCACAGAAGTGTATCCATTTCATAATATTATCCTAGTCTTGGATTCAAACTACATTTCTAATACAAAGGCCATGTATGTAAATATCACCTTCTGCATTAGACCTGCCAATCCCTGAAAATATTTTTATTCTGACAGTTGTGATCTATTTCATACTAAATGTTCCCTATACTATAAGCTAAGCATTTGAGGCAAATGCATTTATATATCAACTGTCATATGCCACAATTTTCATTATTACTCAGTCAACAATTAGATTCCATATGACTCCGACTTCAATCCTATCAGATCTCATCACACGGCTGCAACATCCCAGACATATAACATTTGCCACTTAACACAGATTTTATCATCTTTTGTACTCCTGTTGTCTTTTGTCCTGTGATGTTCTTATCACCATTCAGTTGTCCGTCATAATAAGATATCATTAATAGAGGGACAATACTGTTGCTACAGATGGCTAGCAGTTTCCATTAACCAACTTTTGTCTGCTTTACAATACAAAATATGGATTGGAAAGCTACTAATGGTAGAATGTGGCGAGTTTTTCACCATGTCAAACAAAAAATAATTATTTTTTACTGAACCCTAAACTGATAGTCTCTGTGAAATACAGATGCTGGAAATGGGCTATCGACATGTTCTAAACAACTAAAGAACCAAAGTGATCCTCAAAATAAAAGATCAGTTGATTTCTCTTATTAATTATTATTAATTTAATTGTGATGGAGCACTTGCTCTTGTAGCAATTCCCCTAGTCATCTAATCACCCCCTTTTTATTTTTATTTTTTAAATTATCTTATATACTTTGAGTCCAATGCCTCTTCTTCAGACTCTGTGATACTTTGCTATTTTATTGGTTTCTAAACCTGTGGGCTTACTGATTCACACAGTATCTGAATTGGAATTCACAATAAAACAATGATGAACAAATCATCAGCATGCTTTTAATTCTGCACACATAACTATTTAGGATCTGTATATCATAATTGGCTTTCACAGTAAAACATTAATGGACAAATGGATAAACATGCTTTAATTCTTTCTGCAGTACTGTGTTTCTTTCTTTCTTTCTTCTGTAATATTGTTCAGTGAAAAACACACACGTCTCTCATTACTGTGTCCTGACTAAAGTTGTTGGATCTAAATATTTGCCTGAAAATTATCAGTTTTTTTCTTTTTAACAATTCAGATTTTATTTTAAAATGTTGCTTCTGCATGCTACTTTGGTTACGTCTGTGAAATAAAACAAATCACATGTTTAAATTGTGATCTACAGCGTCATTTGGTTTAGCCATCTCCTGTGCCACTGTTGGTCTGCTGCAGTTTAATGATAATATTATATCTCCAGAGCTGGGCAGTCAAGTGGCAGATCTTCAGGGACAGTTGAAAGTGGCACGTCTGCAGGAATTTGAAGCACAGGAGGCAGCAGCTGAGCTGTCTGCACAACTGGAGGCCGAGTCTGAGCGTCGGCGGAGGCTGGAGACAGAGCTGGAGGAAGCACGGAGGCTGAAAGACCAAGCCGAGTCACTGTCACGCCGAGAGACCGAAGCTCTGCGTCAGGAGGCAGAGCGAAAGCACGAGGAGGCAGAGCGTGCCCGACGGTCGGCAGATTCGGTGAGTCAAATAGCACAATGTATGCGATATTATCCATTGCTCCTCTTACAATTGTTAACCTTCCTTGATCATGATTGAATCATTGTGTCTAACACTGGAAAAGGAATGGAGGTTTTTCTTACTTTTTAATTTCCCAAAGTTTTTGGGCTTCCATCCTAGTCAGATATATTTAATCAAGTGGCATTATAGGATTGTCTTCTGGTCTTATCACATTGGGAAGATAAGATCAGAGCATGATTTTGAAAAATCACATCTTCAACACATTCTGAGTTGTCCGATACAGATTAGTGATGAAGTTGTACTAACTCAGTGGCAGGATAGAGGGATTGTGCCAAGACACCTCCTGTTTAATACAACCTACAGTTCTTTTTTTTTTTCTTTTTTTTTCTTTTTTTTTAAATTAATGTACAGGCCATGAAAAATTATATCTTTTAATTATAAATATGTTTTCTTTGTTTGAACTCAAAATTTTATGTTGTTTATAACTTTCAGCTGTAATTTGAATGAGCTCTTCTTAGTTTGATATTTTTTTCAATTCACATTTCACTACATTTGTTTGAAAACATAATATTACATTCAAAATTGTTTTTAACATGAAAGAATTTCACTGATTTTTCAGCGTCTTAATAATGCCTGGTTTTTTGTACTGTAAACTCTTCTAATCGGTACAAAAGAATTAGAGGTTTTTTTTGTGTGCCAATAGAGGAATTTAACCTACAAATTAATGGGTTCCTGTTTAGGCCCCTCCACATGTTTTTATTCTCATGAATTAGAGAATAACCTCAAATAATGCAGTTTTTTTTTGTTTGTGGAGTTCTTTTTGTCAGTTCTGTTCTACTCTCTTCAATGTTGATGAGTGATGGGTCTATCTTTCCTTTCTGTATTAATTATGTAATTTAGTTTACAATAAAGAAATAGGAGGCTGGCAGATAGTTTTTAAAATGTACTGGTATGTTAATTAGAAAGATGTATTTATGAAATCATTACTTGATTACAGGCCCAAAAGGAGCGCAATGTTCTGGCTCACCAGAGTGCATTACTGCTGGCAGATATCATGGGTGAGGAAAGGGTAATGCAACTCCTACAGGAGGTCGACAGTCTCAAGAGGCAGCTGGAGGATGAGCAGCGTACACATGCTGCACAACTTCATGAGCTGCAGGTCAGTGAAATTCTCTTCTACATAGTCTATGTATTATATTTTACATTGAGATCAGGTTTAGTTTCTTAAAATCAGATTGTGGTGTCCTGCTTTTTGTACTAATGCATCAATGACTAATGTTATCTTCACTTTCTTCCTTTTTTCCCTCATTACATCCATTATGGATTGCATAGACACTTGCTACCTGTGCTCAGGTAGATAGTGTGAATCAAGAGGGGGAGGGAGGGCCATACATCTCACTCTAGTTAGAACCAGACTTGTTAGATTCGTAGCATTTATACTGAGGGTGAAAGTTTGTGTTGCCATCTGTTTGTAAAACCTATAACTTATCGTCGCAAAACATTGCTGAAAAGAAATGCTAATTAAGTTTTTATAAAACAATGGCAATCCTTTATATATAACTGGAACATTGGAGCTTACAAAGAAACATGGAAGCTGAACACAAATCATGGGAAGTGGCAGGCTGTAGCCGACCACACACAATATGAAGAAATAAGTCAGAAGTCTCAAGTAAATGGCACAAAGATGTAATAACAACGAATAGCAAATGCCTGTCAGAGCTGGCTATGAAATATAAGCCTACCTATAGAAGAGAATTAGGAAGACCAAAAAAAAAAAAAAAAAAAAAAAAGGAGATCCAAGAAACTAGAACATGTAAAGGTGTCTGATCCATGAAGAGAAAGTTTAAGACATTGGTTCAGTGTGGTCAAAATTTGTCTGACAATGACATTGCTTATGTTAAAAGCCTTAATAAGCTTTGCCCACTTCCTGTGTGGAGAAATTAACTATTAAAAGAAGAAGTCTTGCAACCAATGCTTTTAGCCCGTTTGTTGAGTAATGTGTACATTGATTGCATACTATCTTTCAACTTATTATTTGTTGCTCTACTCATATTACAAACAGTTTCAATGTCACTATCAATTTTCCACTCCAGTGGACAGGACATGGTAGTGACACAATGACAGTAAATGTTTACAACACACAAATAGAATTTGGATTGTCATGGTGTTTTTCCCATTCCCTCTTGAAGAATTTTACTTTCCACCATACGTAATTAAAGTTTTTAAATTTTCTGGCCACCATGTAGTACATTTCACTATCACCTCCAACACTAACTAACCACCCATTCCTCATTAATGTAGCCCGAACCCTTAGCCATGCAGATGGGGTATGCCATCATTTTCTCACATGATTAAAGAGTTATTGTCTCATGTTTAGTGTCATTGCAATCCTTATGGCATTGACTCCAAAATATTTAATTTTCCTGTCCTGCTTGGTTAAAAATTGAACTATTTATCATCTAATAATAAACAATACAAACATAATAATAGAGAAGTGTGTACAGGATAGGGGAAATAAATGGCCAGGAGGACTGGTGGAAAGACATGACAGACTGGAGAGACCTGTGTTTCCGTTAGACTCGACCAGAGGCTGAAAATATGTCCAAGATGATGATCATTATAAAACATGGTGGATATTGAAATGCATTCTTTAAATGATATTTTAAATAAATTAAAATTTAATTGGGGAATGTAAGACTTTTTTTAAAAAAATATGTTGCATACTAAAGAGAGAGAATACTCGCACAAAAAAATAATTCATACATATTAAGACATTTTAAGAATTATTTTTCTCACTGTACAGGAACGGTTAGAACAGCACCAAGCAGAAGCACAGCTAGAGTTGCTGGAGGAGCGCCTGAAGCTGTCAGAAGCAGAACTGCAGTGTGCCCTGCAGAGGGCAGAGCGTGCGGAACTATCCAGTACAGAACTTGCGGCCAAAGGTTGGTATTACAAGAATGACGCAGAGTCTACACCAATTGTTTGAACATATTTTGTTGCTACAGAAGTGCTACTAACATATTGAAGAAAGTAACTGTAAATATCAAAACTATCTATCAGTTTTAATTAAAAAAAAAAAAAACAATTCTGTACCTGAAGAGAAAGGGAGCACAATAATTATTGTTGCTACGCTGTTTGTCCATCTGTCACAGGCCTCTAACTTGTAACCAGAATAAGTTGCAAACTTTTAGGTTCCATGCTGACCCAATACCGAGTATTGTATTCAAAATTTTGTAAAATATGTTCCATAGTTGTCCCATATGAATAAAAAAAATTAACACATGTGAGGTGTAATTGTTAAGATTATTCTGTATAGGACTACATTTTTTTCCCCCACCCCACAGGGAAATAGAGATGTGCAGCTATCAAAGTTGTTAATTATAGACAAAAAATATAAAACAAATAATTACATCTAATGTGGTTTGTTAGTTGTGAGCAAAAGTTTTTATTTCACAGTTATTTTTTCACATATTAATATAATTTTATTGAAAGTGCTCTTGATTCAAAGTATGTTATATCCTAATGGATGGGATAAATACTATGTACTAGGTATTACAATAATATGTTAAGGCGATTTAAGTATGGAATCCTAACTGTACAAGGCTTGATTCACATTTTTCCAGTTTTATTATTATTGAAAAACCATTACAATAGTGGCATTGGTTATTTTTGGAGTCCTGTATGTATGCCATTACAGCTGCATACAAGATCGTATGCTGCAACATTCCCTATTCAATAGTAACCCATCAGGGAGGTACAGGTTCAAAAACTGTTCAACAAAGCACTGCCATTTTTTATCAGGAAATTATTTAATCCCTTTTTGTCTGGAATAATGTTTGAGTTTCCAAATACTTTGAAATTAAGTGTGTGTTTTGAAAGCCGTGAATGTAAACTACACAGAATCTTAAATACCTTTGCTGCAGTTCAAAATATTGTTTATGGATTTCCCAGGGTCTTGTGGGAAGGAAATTCTGTCCTGCTGGATCTCTAAATATGTGGAAGTCAGGATGAAACATATAAACACAACTGCTGAGTTAACAAGATAACAATTAAATTTGTAATCATCGAGCTCAAATATTGCCTTAATATTAAGAGTATAGATACTTGGTATTTTTATAAATCAAATGCTGGATACCACAAATAATGAGTGCAAACTGGACAGGTTGACTATTCAGTTATAGGGAGTTCCTCCCAGCTGGAAATGAGGAATTTCTCCTCAGTTACCTTTTAATAGGGTACCAACTTGTTAAATATGGGCATGTTTGGTGAGACAGTCTGTGATAAATTGGAATTTCTTTGATCAGAATGCCAGTTATTTTTTAGTCATTTTGATTTGGCAAATCCAATCATAGCTGATTTTTCCTTGACTTAATGAAAACAGAAGTATAATAAAAAAATTCACATTTTCAGTTTAAATGTGTTGTCATTCCTCAAATATTAAAAGTTTCTTAGTATTTTTTTAAGGCAGGCTAACATTCAAATGTCCAATAAAACCATGCATTAACACCAACACACTGTACAAATCTTTTTATAAAACCATAAATCATGTATACTGATCAGACATTTGGTTAGAGGATAAGATGTTTGCCTACAGAAACTCACCAAATGATATTTTTGTATTATCTTTTATAAAGTGTGTTTTAGTTTCTTATTACTGTTATTATTACTAGCCTCAAAGCCCATCAAAAATTATGGGTTGATTGAAGTGTTCTGGCAGGTGATTTCCTAGCAGTTGCAAAACTAAATACAGAGTAGTCAAAAAAAATGTACTCACTGTTTGTATCTCACTAATTTCAAAACAAAAAGACCTTTACTTACTAATCTCATGCAGAAGTGTTTTGCAGCTATTACTTCACTGTGGGTAAGTGGCACAATCCAGCACATGTGCAGAAGACAGTAGAGTTCCAACAGTGACAGAGATAAGGTTATAATTGTAGACAAGGCTATATTGAAGTGGTATTGGAAGTACGAGAACATTCAAGAGATACAACAGCAGTGGCAGAAAGAGTTTGGAACACATCCACCAACACATCAAACAATTGCTCATATTCATGATCAGTTTGAAGCCCTCATGACTGTTAATAATGTGCACCAGGAAAGATTCAGCTAATTACGAACAGTTACAAGTCCTGTGTGGTGTAGGTTTGCAACATTTCACCACAGAAATCAGTGAACCAGGGAGCGCGCAAAAGTGGGGAGAGCCAACATTCTTATACAAACTCTTATGGATGTGAAATGTTTTACTTGAAACAATATGGAGTCATACCTCACTACCATAGAGATGTCAGGTTGTACTTGGATGACATTCTGCCCAGACGTGGATAGGTCGAAGAGGTGTTATTGGGTACCCACCCTGGTCTTCTGATTTGACACTTCTGGATTCTACATTTGGAGGACCATCAAGAATGATGTATCGACAAAACCCAGCTACCATCAATGAGCTACATGCTGCCATTATTCCAGATACACAGACAGGCATAGTTCAGTGCCATCAGCTTTGTTTGGAAGCTGCTGGTGGTCATTTCAAACATTTAACATAACTCTCTGTCAGTGCTTAAAATTATACCTTAAAACCAAATTTCTAAGAATATATGGACTACAAAACAGTGAGTAAATTTTTTGGACCTCTCTGTAGAACTGTTACAAAAAATCGGTCACTGTGATTCCTTATGATTTATGCTGTAGCAAAAAGTTCCAGTTGTCATCCTGATGCAGGTTGCACTTCTCCCTAACCACAAATTCTGCTAATGTTGCACTATAAAATCAAAGCTATAATCAAATGAGCATTAATACATTCACTCTGTCTTGCATGTTAGTGGCATCATGCATCATGATATAAACTTGGCCGAAAATCTTCGTGACTTCTTACAACTTTCTTTCTTGTGATTCACAACCAACAATGGGTTGAATGCAGTATTCTGAAAGTTCATTTCCCCACAGTTGTTTCACTATAATAATAATAATTCTGTGTGGTCGTAAAGACCTGGTGACAGAGTTTCTATTGGCTGCGCATTCTGCCCCTGTCGTAGCCACCTTAACCTAGCCTGGCAATACTGCCAGGTATAGGGGACCTACAGTTTAACGTGGAATCCGAACCACGGAAGTTGCTTAACTAAATACAATTGTTATTAACTAACACTCATAACTTTAAAAATGATGTAGATTGGTATATATTTCTTATTTTATTGTAACAGCAATATATCTCTCAGCAGAAAGTATAAGAAAACATCTGAATTAACTGAACTGTTTCGGCAAATTCCATTTCCTCTCAGTTATTTAACTAGATAGAACTGTTATTAAAATAATGCACACAGCTTCCATTTTGAAGTAACATTTCTGGCCGTATTTAGTCCAGTATCGAAGGCCAGGTGCATTATGTCAGCATCACGGATATAATTACCAATAATCAAGCTTAGCCTTTTATTAGTATTGATTGTTATCATGTTTTCATTGATCTTGCCATCTGTGGACCACATGCAATGGCCTTTTATATGCAGGTGTGCAGTGTGAATTGTGAGAGGTGGAGAAGGACTTGTGTCCTTGAATTCAAACCGTGTTTATTACTTAATCAACAGGAGAAAATTCTGCGTTGCCATTGGTCTGCGAAATGTAACTTTTTGTGCTTTGTATCATAAGTGTGTTTTTATTTGTGGAATTTATAATTTTTGAGATGGAATTTGGGGAACATTCACCTAGACGATTGCGGAAAAACTGTCTCATACTCATAATCAGGACGGCTAGTACACAGGAAGCAGTGCTCTAGCTGGGTCCCATTGCACCTTTCTGATCCAGTGTGTAGCACCTTAATGCACTGGCAGGGTATTATTATTATTTTACTGAGCCCAGTGGACGAGAGCATGACATCCAGGAGGACACAAGTTTAAATTCCCATCTGACAATCCAGATTTTGGGTTTCCATGGTTTCCTGAAAACACTCCAGGTGAATGCCAGGATGTTTACTTTAAAAGGCCATGGCAAAATTCCTTCCCATTTCTTCTCCTCAATCCTCTGTAATGACATCAATGACAAGATATCAAGCCCAAAGTAATTTTTTTTAATGTCACTTCTTCTTGGATCTAGACAACATTAGCATTTGGTTGAGCTTCAGTGTTATTTGCCTAAATTTTATTCATCACCAGTTGATCTTGTAGCAACATTTCCTTACATCATGAAAGAAGATAAGCTATACATTAATAAACAGCAAGCAGTTATTACTTTAATCCAGTTCATATGACATTGAATTTCGAAAATGAAGAGTACTTAAACTGTGGCTATGTAAAATTTTTAATGAAATTTTTACAGGTAAATGATATATATGAAGCCTGTTATTTTTGTTCATAATATATATTAACATCTGACAATAATGAAGAACAGTAGTATACTAATAATTGTTGTAAACTCTTGACTATTTCATGTAACTATTAAATTTGTAATTATGAAGCAATAATTCTGGAGCAGTTTGATAATGTCTTAGAACACAAATACCAAAACCAAATATTAAATATAATTCTGTGTTAATGTTTAGGTTCATAAAAATTGCAAACACATTTAAATCATACAAGACAGCGTGTCTTCAAGTATTTAAAAAATTTGAGATATTTTCAAATCTTGAAACTGAAATTACACTGTTTTAATACTCCATCTGTATTATTTCTCATGGAGAAATTACAAAAAAAAAATAAAATGTTTGAGTATGTTTTGGAAAGATATGTTAGGGGCAGGTGTGGTTTGTTCTTGCAGCAAAATGCCAACAAAGAGAGTGCGAAGCACCTGGTGTGGGCTGTGTTCGTGAGTTACAAGAGAACATCTGCATGCTTTATAGTATAAATTTTTGCTTTAGATTTTTTATGTAGTCTATATATTGAAAAGTATAATAGTGATTTATTATTTACCAGAAATGATGGTAGCATAATAAATATTTGTAACTGAAATATTACAGTAGATTTGCTTATCATTGCAATATTTAGTCTGCATGTGTTTTATTTGTACAAGCTGTTTGTTGAATGCAGTAAGGTGTAATGTAAGAATCAATTTCACTCCTATTCTATATATTTGAAATTTTCAAAACACAATTTCTTTCTTCAAAATTTACTTCTATCAATCTCGAAATGGTCTTAAACTGTCCACCGTACAGTATTTCAAATGAAATATTATTATTATTATTATTATTTTTTTTTTTTGCCTCAAGTCATGTGAAAAATGAGTGGCATACACTCAGCAAGACTAAATGGATGGCATGAGAGATGCCGGATAATATACTTGTTCCTTTCAAGGCTTCTCAGCTTTTTCATAATGTTGTCCTCCATTCTGTAATTTTTTAGTACTAGTCATTTCAAATTGGGAAGTTTTCAAGACAGAGATAATTCTGGAATGTCACTGAAGACCAAACTTGGAGAAAAAAAAAATCATGTTGATATATGGTTTGGCTCACAGACATGGCAACAATTATTATTATTTTTTATTTTTTTTGTATCCAGCGCAGCAGTGTTAGTTTCAAAAGTGAATGTATAGTTTTTTATCAATAACATTTCTGATGCCACATTTAACTCATTCATTGAAGTGCCAAAAGTCATGGGATTAAAAGATGCAAAAGTCCAGGTGGTGGTAGCACCACAGAAGAAATTTATAAATGTGCCAAGGGTATGGTTACCAGAATTTTTTCTCCGAATCCGGGGACACTTCAGAACTTTTTCACCAAAATCCGGGGACGCTTTCGGCATTTTTCCTAATGACGCGTTGCGCTTTTTAAGTTATAGGATTAAAGGTGGGGTTAACTTAAAAGAATCATATTTATCATTGTTATATATTTTGTATTCTAAATGATATGGTACCTGATTTTACCTCCAACTTGTTATCATTGGTATTTCTCAGAAGAATGAATCTTCTTGAGAAGATCTTGTCTGGATCCAAGCTTGACTGAGAATTCTTGGCACGTCAATGAAAAATTTGTTAGTATAATTAACATAGCTTGAACTGTTTCTGTACTCATTCTGGATCTCTGTGATGTCCACATCATGTTCATTGAGGAAAAAACTCTCTCTACAGATGCGTTACTCCCAGGAAGACACAAAGACAGTTCTACTAACTTGCGAAGCTGTACATATGGAACTATTTTGTCAGAAAAATGTGAAAAAACTTCACTCCATCTTGAGCAAACATCAACACTGGATTCATTCCATCTATCTACTTTATCTTTTGATACAAATTCCTTTAAAGAAGTAATTTCATCGAAAAGACTGTCCTCATCTAAATCAACTCCACTCACTTTTGACAAGAAGTAATTAATTGTTGCCTCGAAGTTAACTCTTTCAGGAACAGATCTGAGCAGCATACATTTCAAGTGGCACAAATCTTGACAATGAACACCCCAGGCATGCAGATATTGTATGGCATTGTCGTAGAAGTCATATGACGTGTTGAGGAATTCTATAGTGGAACATGACCCATCTTCTTCTAGAGATAACAAGAGCTTCTTCACTGATGAAGGAATAAACTTTTCTTCTTTCCTTGAAGTAAGCTTCTTCACTAAATTACTCAGTATCATGGAAGACTCAATTGCTGTGACATCATTGCCTTCTGCCTGTATTATTGCATCATGAAAAAGGGGCAGAGTTGGCAAAATTCATCCACAAGAAGGTGCAGGGATCATCAAACCACTTCTTAAGCATTACTGGGCATTTATCTTCAGACAGGAAGAACGATTTGAGAGCAGGATAGATTTCACATATTCTTCTGATAGCTGGTAGAAGAGAAAGCCACCTAATTTTACTGTAGTCTAGTATTTCTTTGTATTCTTGTCCAACGTAGTCACAAAATTCCTTTAGTCTTGTAACTCTGACTGTGAATATGTGAAAGAAACCAAATATCTTCACAACAAGTCCCTCAATATCAAGAGGAATTGAATCAATTGCAGAATGTGCACAATTGTGGTTCATGTGAGCTACACATCCAAGACCAATCACTTTTCTTTCTAAAGTTGCTTCAATTTTATGGAAAACATTATTTACCCCTCTCTTTTAAGCCCTCCAAAATTTGTGTTTGTGTTGTCTCCGGAAATGGCAACAACTTTATTTTGTATGCAAGAGTTTTTAATAGACTGAAGTGAGGTCTCAGATAGAATATCGGAAGTCTCTCCAGCAATTTCAACAAAATCGATCATCTGATTTTGTATTGTAACAGTCTTTCCTTCACTGATATGAACATACCTTACTAGAATAGGTAACACTTTTACATGTCCATGGTTAGAAGCATCAAACAGCACGCTCACAAATGAGGTTCGTTGTAATTGTTCTAATGTTTCTGCAATTGCCCATGGAGCTATCACAAATTTTATTATAGACTCAACTTTTGTTCTAGAACACGAGAACTTAGGTTCGTTGAACTTCTTTATTAATCCGATGTGCAATCCATTGATTTGAAACTTTGGTAATGCCGCACAATATGAAAAGCAAATGTTCCTTCTTCAAGTGCAATGTCATAAATCATTTTTATCTGGCATGATCGTCTTGAAAAACTGAGACACTTTCGTGTTGTTACTGACGCGAAGAACGGCATTTTTGTGTCGTTTAGTATCCACATGGTCTGTAATGGAGGTTCTTCCACCACTGCTAACCGTGAATGATATTTCACATAACGAACAAAACGCGGTGCTCTCATATTTTCCTCGCCTAATAAATGGAAAATCCCTCAGCATTCCATCACTAACCACACATTTTCTTTTCTTAGATGAAGACATCGTTAAAACACTAAAAACACAGGAACAAAACAAATTGTGCGAACTTAGGCTTCACCTCAACAACAAGCAAAGTTTACAACGTCGGGAAATGTAGTGTCGCCAACTGTAGCAATTAGAATATAGCTTTGCTCCAAAACAGGTGCTAAAACTGCCAAAATACCTATAGAGAAATTTATCATTTATGGAGCAGACACAAATAAAATAGAGCTTAATACAAAGAGGTAACGCGAAAATTAAAACCTTTTGGCACTACTGAATGAAATGTAACAATAACTAGTTGTAGCGCAAAAGTGCATATTGTCAGTACTGTATTGAACTATCTACCAATTCCAAAGAGGATCACAGACTTGTTGCAAACAGCAAGAAGATATAAGATTTTCCAAAGATGTTGTGTCCAAGGTCACGTACAAGGAAAGAAGTGCGCTTTCTATTTCTTTCTTTAAACGAATGAATTACCAAATCAGGGCTTTTAAAAAACTCTCGCTGGATTAAAAAAAAATCTGGGGACAACAGCAAAAATCCGGGGACATTGCGGGGACGAAATCTGTCCGGGGACAGAAAGCTAAATACGGGGACTGTCCCCGTGAAACGGGGACGTCTGGTAACCCTAGCCAAGGGGCATTCATTTGTACTATCATTATTTTGTGAAAGGTTTTTTGATGTGATCATATTGCACAACCTAAATTAACAACTTGGTGAATGTGCGAGATTAACAGGACATTCCATTTGCAAAACTGTTCATGAATTTCACAATTCTTGATCCACAATGTCAAGAGCGTGCTTGTGAATTTGTAATTTCGACATTCCCGCCCACCATGGACAATGCAGCAGCCAACCACATCTGCTTAATGACGAAGACTTGCAACATCTGAGTCAAGGTGTCAGCGCTGACAAGCAGGCAACACTGTGCCAAAAAACAGAAGTACTCAATGTGAGACAACAGACCTGTCTGTGTGGACATTGCAGTGAAATTTGGCATTGAGATATGGCCACAGTAGACCGACATGAGTGCCTCTGCTAATTCCATCAGTTGTAGTGCCTCTACTAAGCTAATGAACATTTCAGTTTGACACTAGATATCTGGGAAAAGATTGCACCTTCAGATGAGACATGACACCAGTTGAGGTTTGGGTGCGGCATAGACCTTATGAAGTTGTGCACCCATTTTGTCAAGAAGGCACTGTGTAAGTTGGTGGTGGCTATATCCTGGTAAGAGTTGTGTTTATAGGCATGGATTGGGATTTCTGGTTTTCAAACTGAATTGACCATAGACTGGAAATTCTTGTATTCAACTGCTTGGTGATCATTTGCAGCCATTAACGGCCTTCATGTTACCAGTGATGGGGCTTTTCAGGATGATAATGCTCCATGTCACCCAGAATTGTTCACAATTGGTTTGAGGAACATTCTGAACAATTCCAGAAAATTTGGCAACCTAGAATGCCAAACATGAATCCAATCAAACATGATTGAAAGGTCAGTTAGTGCACAATTTTCTGCACTGGCAATACTTTCCCAATTATGGATAGCTGTGTAGGAATAATGGCTGGATTTTTCTTTAGGAAGCTTTCGACAAGTTGGATTTTTACACTTTGCCAGGAGAAAGGGGTTCACTCATAATATTAAAAGGTATCCCATGACTTTTGGCAGACCAGAAATAAGCATTAATTACTATTTTTTACACACTATCTGTAACTTTATTAGTGTTGCAGGTTGAAGGGAATGAATTGCATCAGTTTTACTTGGAATGCTGCATTGCTAGGTAGAAATATGATTATTTATTAATCAACTAATTGTTTTTTTTTGTTTCCATTGCTGGAACTTAATATACAGGTTTATGTTTCTGTATGATGATGTTTTGCCATGTTTCATGTGTAATATTTAGACTACAGAACATTTCTTAAAAAATCACTTACATCATAAAAATGTAGTCGTATGTAGTTGCACATTCTATTCATATGCGAATGCACTCCAATTGCCTGAATAAAATTGTATCTCCTGTTAGTGATTTTATACCCAGTGTTGGCAGGAAACACAATGGGAGATAAAGTAAAAGAGACTCCAAGGAACGACCGAATGAAAATGAATGATTCCATTTAACTATTATTTTAGTAAAATCTTGCAAGTTTCTACATAATTTCCTGGGCTCAATGCTGGAAAAATGCCATTGTAACATGGAAAAAATTAATATTTGACATCTGATTGTATAATACAACACAAAATAATAAACCCATCAGAAAAAATACGATACTTATGAGAATGTTAATGTGTATTTGCCCATGCAAATTAGCTTTTAATTTTATTGTGATAAATAGGTACAGAACAAAAAAAAAAATCTTTTTGTGTAAACCATTGACAGGTGCCATTTTATTAATAGGGTTCAGGTTGTTGTGAAAAGCTGAAAATAAAATCTTTCAAAACAAGACTGAAGTTTATAGATTTTGAATCGGTATTTCCAAATCAATATTTCAAACATGGGAAGTATTATTAATTATCAGTACATGTTTACATGTTATTTGTACGTGACTGTTATGACTTAGAAAATATAATTCATAAACTTTTTGGATTGTGAGACCAGGTTATAATGTGCAGTAATGTTATAAACAAAACAGCAATTTATGTGTATGAACACAGCCATCATGTTTCCTGTGTTGTGAGCTATAAGTATTTATACCACAACAGTTTTGGGATTTTTTCTCTAGTGTATCTGATTTGTTTGTGATTATAGTGGAACATTTGGAAAATGAAGTGGAGACTCTGAAGCGGCCACCACCCCCACCTCCGCCCCCACTGCCACCACCACCGCCTCCTCCTCCACCACCACCTCCTCTGTCAGTATCACCTAACCGAATGTCACCACCTTCGGAGCGTGATCCTGTTGGAGACATGGCGAGTATGCTTGGTCTGCCTCGCAATGGTGGGACACAGAAAGGAGCACCATCAGGTAACTATCTGATTAGTTACATATATAATTTGGTCTTCTTGTTTCTTAAATTACTTGCAGGAGAGAAAATTTACCCATAAAATGGTGTGCAAGAAGGTTTGCTAGATTTGCCTCTGAATTACCACTGAAAATAATCAGTAAGTGATATGATAAAGGAGCTGGAATGGGATTTGTTAGAAGACAGGAGGAGGGTGAAGAGATACATGGTAGTGTACAGGGCATACATCAGTGATGAGGTGTGGAAAGATATTGTTAGAAGAATTAGAAGAGGTGCATGGAAGGAAAAAGATGACAGTGACCAAAAATGGGCACTTGATTACAGACATAAGGGTATAGGAGGATTTTCTTTAATAGGTAAGAGGGTTAGGGATTGGAATAAATTACCAAGAGAAATGCAGATAATAATAATAATGTTGAAATTAGTAGAGGAGGAAAAATGAACTCAAGAAACGGAAAGGGGAAAAATGGGTGTGCAGTGAAGTTGCCACTGGAGCAAGTGCTCCATTGAAATTAAATTAAATATATCTAGATGTCTTCTCATCATTCCAAAATTGATAATAGTAGAAAGTAATTTCTGTCCTTGTTTTTACTTTTCATAAGTAAATAATATTGCAGAGAAAGAATTTACAATTTCATATAGTACAGTTTATTTGATTACATTTTAGTTCATATAATTATATAATAATTTTATAAAATATTTACATATATTATAAAGATAAGTTTTGGAATAATAAATGATATAATGAGTAAATATTTCTGTATAAGGTTTATTATGAAATAAATTGACTTAGTTTGATACTAAATGAATCCTTCATAATAGTTTTTCACAACTCGCTAAAAAAAATACAGAATTTTATAAGGCTGAGCCAAAAATTATGTTAATCTGTAAATATTCCACTAGAAAAGTATGTCTACTTTGTACTATTTATACCATAACTTGCTGCTACTGCTGCCCTCACAGTATAAACAATGTGGCTTAAGAGCTAAGTGGAGATTTAAGGACATTAAATTACCATGGTAGTGTGAAAACAAGAACTGAAAGGGATTGCAGTTGTCATTTATGTATGAATCAAAAGGTGCCTACATGAATAATTGTGCACAGCAAAATCTCTCTCTCTCTCTCTTTTGTGGTAAGAGATCATCAGAAATAGAATGTTTTTTCAAGTAATTGGTAAGTTACTGATTGCATTCCAGATGAAAGAGTGGTGATGGATAGAGTGAATACAATATGACACTTGTTGCAGGGGACTGTTTGAAGAAGAAAGATAAACAAAAATCAGCTAACATGCATTTATCATTATGATAACATCGAGTTCATTTTAATGCTCAAGGTGTGGTGTTATGAGAAAGAAACCAAAAAAAAAACTATAAATTTTATTTTTAAAAAATAAAAAAAATGTAATGTGTTTGTCTAGTAATGTAAGACTGCCGTCTTCACCAAAATCAGACCAAGGGTTTGTCTCGTAACATAGACTTCAGTTTTTATTTTGCAACCTTTCTGGATGCTGGGATTGTGTAGGTTATAAAATACAAAATTGATTTTTGTAAAAAAAATACTGTCTTTTATGCCACAGTTACCCAGGAAATCAAAATTGCTGTGCATGAACTGAATATAGTATGAACCTGTTTCCACCATCTTATGGCTCGCTTACAATTCAAGAAATCTGATTGTTTGTTTGGACTTTGTAGAGGTGCACTGTCAATGTTCTAAATCCAGTTTCTTTCAAATGAGAAAATTACAGGACATGTGATATTCCTTATACAGTAATTGTAAAATTACTAATAAGTGATTGCAATCTAGGACTTGGTTGGCTGTTAAGCTGAAAAATTCTAATAAAAGTGTCACAAAATCTTGACTGTCAAATCATATTTTTCAACAGAGTAAATTGCCAAATAAAGCAAAAAAAAAAATTTCCTGCAAGTGGTGATCTCTTAAGGAGATAACATGATCAGTATTACTGGGAATTGTCCATTCATGACTTCAGGAGTATGACGGTGAAATCACATTACTTCCAACAATTGCCATCTTTAACATTACAAAGCCATACTGTATCTCAAGTAATTGATTGAAGCAGTTTGTTCATAAATAATACAAAATATGAGTTGCAGCTCCATTAAGATGTATCTACAGGGTGTCCAGAAAAGGACTCCCTGATTTCAAAATTAAATATCTCGAAAACAAAGATCGATAGAGGAATTCAGTAAACGGTATGTTTATTGTGACAGCTGTAAGAAGTGTATACAGCAGTGTGAAATAGTAGTTACAAAAGCTGCTAACAGATGGCGCTGTAATCACCATACGTAATGCCTAAATAGTGATCCGATGCTCAGGGCAATCAGTTCCACCATTGAAACGTGAAAGGAGGTTAGCGTACCGAAGGAAGAGTTGATGTGATTGTTTGCAAAGATTGTTTGCAAAGATTGTTTTCATACGATTATTTCACTTATGTATGCTGATATGAGCTGTACAGCGTACAGCGCCATCTGTTAGCAGCTTTTGTAACTATTATTTCACACTGCTGTATACACTTCTTACAGCTGTCACAATAAACATACCGTTTACTGCATTCCTCTATCGATCTTTGTTTTCGAGATATTTAATTTTGAAATCAGGGAGTCCTTTTCTGGACACCCTGTATATTCATTCTTTATATAAAAGTTTGTTTTAATCTCAAATATGGTTCAACCACACAAGTAATTCCTTATGAATAAAATCTTCTTGGGTAACTAGCCGAGTTAGTCCATTGATAAAACACGACGTTTCGGCGGTCACAAACTCTGCCGTCATTGTCAAGTGACTGCTGCCAGTAGGTTATAGAGCCGCTTATATAACACGCTACATCATCCTCTTTCCGGTCAGCCAATGGCTACTGGCAGGAGATGTTGGCCACTAGTGAGAAGCTTTTCTGTTGGCAGAAGCCATTAACTGCTGGCATGCAAGAGAGGTGCATACTTTCCAGAAATCCTGCTGCAGTCTCATTTTCTGGATTACTGGGCTCCAGGCCTTACTTAACTGAAATACAGTATCTCTGTTAACGAGGTCATCTGAGATGCAGATTTTGATAGCTTCCGGGAAAATACTATCTCAATAACCTCTTGTACACATGAGAATTCTTGTTGTCTTGAAATTAAAGCCATGTCCTGTGTTGATATTGTGCTCAGCAATCGCTGACTTGTCAATCTGGCTCAGGCGGATGTTGCGTACATGTTCGGCACACCTTTGGTTAATACATCCTGTTGTCTGCCCAATGTAAGCCTTTCCGCATTCGCAAGCAATGCAATATACGCCAGGTGTTCGTAACGCTATATCGTCCTTGGGTGACCACAGAATATTCTTAATTTTGGCAGGTGGTTGGAAAATTGTTTTAATGCCACATTTACATAAAATTCTTCTAATCTTAGCAGTAGTCATTCCCACATGAGAAAGGAAGGCGAAGTGGCCAGGTCTTCCTGCTGGTGTATTTTCCTCCTCCTTCCTCGTCTGCAAATAGAGTTTATTAATGCTTCATTGTAACCGTTTTTGTGGAAAGTTTCCCATAAATGGCATATTTCTGCCTGCAAACTATCTTTATCATAGAGCTTGCACCCTGTGCACCAAAGTTTTCAGCACTGATCTGCATTTGGCCGCGTGTTGAGGTAGAGGTCCGTATGTATTGGTTTTCTATACGCAGAATGACTTACGGTGCCATCAGCCTTCTTTCAATCAAAATATCTAAAAATGGAAGGCGACCATTCCTCCATGAGCAACAGTCACTTGACAATGGTGGCAGAGATTGTGACTGCCGATACATCGTGTTTTAATGATGGACTAACTTGGTTAGTTACCTGAGAAGATTTTATTCATTTTCAATGCTGAGAAAACCTCCAGTCTTATATAAGTAATTCCTAAGTTTATCTGTCTCTAAAGTAACTAAACACAATGAAATTATTAGCCAGGAGACCCCAGAGGGAAGTTCAACTGCATGTGACAGAGTTTCACACTTTTATTATTATTATTTTTTTTTTTAATGGCATTTGGCTTTGAGGCCATACAGCCAACTCAATTGTATTTTGAATAATTCAGTGGTTTTTTTTGGTTTTTTTTTTAGTGCCTCTATAGTATATTTTTTCCAAGTGGGTTTAGACACAACAGGACGGACGCGACATACATACAACATATACACTAAACACCCATGCCCTTGGCCGGACTCGAACCGGCGACCTTTGGCACGTGGAGCTAACACACTAGCCCCTACACTACCGAGGCCAGCAGAGTTTCACACTGCTGTGCGTGTACCTTTTTAAATGTCATGAATCCTGTACACTTACATTTATAAGCTACCAGTATTTGTTAAGTTTGAAGCAGTAGTAGTCATAGCTGTTGTTGTCTTTTTCTATAGAGTAAATAAGTAATGACCGACCAAAAAAGGATTTTCAGCCGAAACTGAATCTTCGGCCTTGGTCTCAGTTGAAGACTTGTATCCTATGTGTATAATTAGTAAAGTTATTACTGCTAATTCAATTTAAATACACAGTGCTTTGAAACTTTTCATCCACAGCTAAACTATCATTGATTGATTGATTATGTATGATGGATTTATTTCTAAATGCAGTATTTTATTTATTGAATTATAATCCTATGGTAAATTGTACTGAAAATATAATTCTGCACTATTTCTCACAGGGGCAATCAGTGAGATCATTAACCAGATAAAAGGTGGCAGGTTCACACTCAAATCTCCAGAGGTAAGTTATTATCCCTAGCAAAAATAGAAATGTTTAAGAGACTATTTTATAGTTTCCTTATATCAAAAATGTTATTGCTCGATGCTTACTTCTGCCAAATATTACCAAAATCTGTTTAAATCCTGTTTAAATCCCTTTAAAAGTAGTAATCCGAGAATCATATCATAAAAATCTGTCAGATATTTTTTTGTGAATATTTTAAACTGTTAAGCTCATTACAACATAGCATAAAAATACTATTTTTTACAAGTATCAAATTTGCCTTAATTTCCATACTAAGTAAATTGTTGAAACCATCTTTAAATGAAACTGAATTCAATAAGCTTATCAAACTGTATCTTTCCTGTCAATGTCAATTAATTTACCTTGTGGATTGTTACCAATACAAAAAAAAAAAAAAATAAGGAGGTTATTACATCATAACGTAACACTGTTACATACAGAATTGATGAGGATTGTCTGTAAAGTCATTTTATTTTCAAAATGACAAAGTTGTTTCATTTTAAATTCAGGAAATTATTCAAATATTTTCCATAAGCCCAGGGAGGTTCTCTATTACTAAATACCCATAATAACATAATTCGTATTGTGCAATAAGTTGGTATTCTATGTAATGATATTTTTTCTCTTGCAGAAGGCACCAAGCAAGAAGGAAGAAGAACCACCTCCAGCAGTGCAGGAGATGCTAACTATCATTGGAACACTCAAGAGACGTAAAAAGCCACATGAGAGCAATGGGGAAACTCGTCGTGCTCCTGCTGATGTTGCCCTTTGACATCATCATTGTCTTTTGCCTGTATCTGAACCAAACCTGATACCACCAGTGTCTGCAAGCAAAGTTGCATAGTTGAGTATGTAACTAGTTAAGCACACCAGTAAATATTACTGTTCCCAAGGACAAGTTTGAAGCCAAGACCACTTGGTACTTATCTTTGTTATGGCATCTGCTGCTACTAAGCTGGTGATGAAGAGAATGCTGACAATAAAATTTAGTCTCTGATGTTACATGTTAATACTGTACTGACTTCATATATTCAAACTTAGATTTCTGTCCGACATATTTAAAGATAATTTTTAAGTGCTTTCATAGGTTACTGTGCCTTCACTATCAAGCAGCATTAACAAACCACTAAATAATGTATTTGAAAACAGCCCTAATTTACAAAGAAAATGTATCATCCTATGAAGGAACTATATTTTCTGATTTAAATAAACAAGTACTTATCTTCTGTTTCAAGCAGGAATATTATGATACATCTCAATCTCTAAAGTTAACCAATATGCTGTTAAAATTTTTTGCACTTGCAGGCTAAATGCTTAAGTTTGACTTACCAGAAGGCAGAATTTTCGAATTTTTCAATCAGTTTATTAATATTAATAAGGAAATTTTAATTGCAATACACATTAACAAGTTCAGTCCAATTCCTGATGAGAAAGAGTGCCAGACACTTAATCAAAGCCCATAACTTAGCCACAATCTTTGATCCTAAAGGCTTAATAGTAAATCCTGTCCTTCAAACCTTGTTAAAAAATCAAATATAAGCAGTAAAACTAAATTGGAAGAGGTTTAGGTCTTTAGACATGTGTGATGCCAACTGTATAGTTTTTAAAGCTCAGGAAAATAAGTTACTAAATTGTTGGTGTAAGCTGTTGGTTCCTATAAGTGTTGTGTCAATCTATGAAATATTGAGAAATTATATGCTCATCAGAACACATTAATGCTTACTAACCTAATTCAGTATTTTAAAATAATTCCTGTATCCTTACAAGGTTTTTTTTCATTTATATATATATATATATATATGAAGTAACAAGTCACTAAGATGATAAAAACTACTTGGTCACTGTGTCAGTGTTCTATGTGTGGAATGTAAATACTTGTACCTTTTTGTTAAAACTTTTTGAATGATATATGGAAAAGACTATTTTATAAAAAATAATAAAATTTACTAAAAATGTTTACAAAACTTTATTTACCAAACAGATTTAGTCCTCAATGCCATACAATGATGTCTGTGTAAATACATTGGACTTTGTTAATAACTATCACTGACATGTGATAGATCTGTTTTTTAACTTTTGATTCCAATGTATCTTGGTGTTATGAACCTGAAAATCACCTTAGTTCAGATCCATCATGTTAAAATACATTGCAATTCGCATTGAGTCAGATATGGTATATGACGAAAAATATCACAAATATGAGACTGAAAGACAGATTGAAATAAGTTTCACATAAAAAGTATTATAATAATAATCAATATAATGAAGTATAATATAGAAATAGAATATAAAATAGGAATTAGAAAATAGAATATTCACCAATTTAGTCGTGTCAATGTCTCTTGGGACAAGTCATGCTGTGTATCAGGCTTTTCCGTGCTTATGCTCTTCTGGTATCATCTCGATGCAACATCCAGCAATAATCCTCCATCATTGTGGTATTCCATCTGCCTTGTTAATGCTTTTCAATGTCTTTCATGTCCGATGAAATCTCTCGGCCATCTCTTCACTAACCCGTAAAGATACCCTATTTTAGTTTTTTGGTTGACAAGGCTGGAAATTAGCTACAAATGTACTGGAGATATTTACCATATTTTAGTAACGCTTTCACAAATTGCTTCATCAAGCCTAGTTTGACATGTGAGGGTGGAAGGAGAACTTTCATCAACTTGATGAAAGGTTTCTGGCGAACATTTTTTATTCCAGGTTCCAATGAAAGTCATTGTGGCCATTCTTTCCTTTCCAATGATTTTCCTTATTTCTGCTATCCCACTCACATAAAAAACATGGAAACTTTGTGTACCTACCTTGCTGTCCAAGGATCATTGATATTACTTTAAGATCACCACAGATGAGCCACATAAGATTGCATAGACTTCCACAGCTTTGATTTCCAGGTAGAACCATGTCAATAGATAAGGATGGAGAAGAAGTTACTGACGATTTGAAAAAGGCAGAGATTTTAAGTAACTGGTTCAGTGAAAGCATTAGGGACAATGAATCAGAAACAGGAGGGTCTAATTCGGAGAATGAGCTTAACAACACAATTAGAAATGACGATAGTAAAAAATTTGATATTTATCCTGAGGAAATCATGAAGGAAATAAGAAAGCTGAAAAAACATAAAGGGTCTGGTGAAGATAATATTACTACAGATATTTTAAGATAGCCAGATGTGACATTGTACATTATCTTGAAATATTATTTAAATTGAGTCTAGACATTTGCTGCTTACCACAGGACTGGAAAAGTGCAATAGTAGTACCGGTACATAAGAGAGGGGTGAGAAATAGAGTTGAGAATTACAGGCCAATCAGTTTGACATCAGTGGTAGGTAAATTAATGGAAAGATTGATATGCAACCACATCAGAAATATATGTGAGGAACGTAAGTGGTTTTCAAGCAGGCAACATGGGTTCAGGCAAGGATATTCATGCGAATCTCGGTTGGTTGGATATATGCAAGATATTTCTGATGAAATGGACAAGGGAGGCCAAATTGATAGTGTAACACTAGATCTGTCTAAGGCGTTTGACAGAGTAAGCCATAAAATAGTAGTAAATAAGGTAAAAACCATTGGAGTGGATGAGAAAGTGATTTGCTGGGTAGAAGAATTTTTAAAAGGTAGAAAACAGAAAGTTAGGGTAGGTAATGTAGTATCAAAAGAAGTAGAAGTAAAAATGGGTGTGCCACAGGGTAGCGTATTGGGACCATTCCTATTCATTATTCTAATGAAGAATTGTGTTGATTGTTTACTATCTGAAATTAGATTGTTTGCAGATGATATAATGCTGTATAAAAGAATCAAAACGATAGAAGATTGTAAACAGTTGCAAGGTGATATGCAAAGAAGAGTCAGCTTATTAGATACACAAATAAAAAACAAAAGGTTAATTATGAATATAAGGTGGGGAAAGAATTGTTTGCTGAAGACTTGAAATGTAAATATCTTGGCATTACTTTTGATAACAAGCTTAACTGGGCAGGTGGTAGGAAAAGGTTTCAAAGTTCTGCACTCGTTGGAGTGAGTGGAGAGGATGTACAGGAGAAGTAAAGGAATTGGGTTACAAAACTTTGGTGAGACCATTGCTCGAATATGGTAGTGTAGTATGGGACCCTCATTTTACATATCAAATACAGGAGTTGGAGAGGGTGCAAAGAAGGGCTGCTAGATTTGTTTCTGGAAATTATCACAGAATGCAATCAGTGACGGATATGATAAAGGAGCTGAAATGGGATTCATAGCAAGACAGGAGGAGGATGACGAGGGTCATGGGAGTGTACAGGGCATATACTGGCGATGAGGCATGGAATGATATTGGAGTAGGTATGAAAAGTAGTGCATAGAAGGGAAAAGATGACCATGACCACAAGCTGGCACTCGATTTCAGGCACAAGGGTGTAGGAAGATTCTCTTTTTCAGGTAAGGTAGGAAAGGGTGTCAGTTGGAATGAGTTACCAAGAGAAATGATGAATAATTTACCGAAAACTTTGAAAGAATTTAAAGATAAAATTTGTAGAGGGCAAATGTAGGTGGGTGCAGGATAGGGGGAAGATGGGCGTGTAGGGAAATTGCCACCGGAGTGTGTGCTCTATTGAAATTAAATTAAATTAAATTTATTGAAACCTAGCATTTCAGCCATTATTCTAAGGCCTTCATCAGAGGACTTCCATGCCTCGGATCACTATCGCCTATAAATAGCTCCCTATGCTGCGTTTGTACTGACAGCAAAGGTGTTTCTGTTGCCAGCGCCACCGGTCCGATGGGGGCTTGCATCCCGCGTTTTTTCTGAGCGGGTATGACCATATTTGAACAAGCTGAAGTCAACTGTCATTATTTATATTATACGGCCTTTTTTATTTCAAACACTTCTCTGACCTGTCTGCTGTTCTGAACCAGCACACTAGTCTCATTAAATAAAATAGTGTGGCCATTGTGAGATGAATGCTGTGCTACTGATTTACTGATGTCGCTATTTTTAAAATGTCTAAATGTCCTTGATTGTGCATTGCGTTTCTCCTGTATATATCTGGCCACAGCTACAGGGTATTTGGTATATCCCTAGTATCTGTAATTTCTCCCTTTTGTCATTTACCCTTACAAGCAGGCCAGAAATCTTCCTAGGTGCTCGATATATCAGACGGATATTTTTCTTTTTTAAAAGGTGACCAATCTTATCTGTTACCCCCTGAACGTAGGGTAACACTCCCATGGGTCTGTCCATTGGTCTGCTGGTCTCTTCTTCCAGTGGTGAAATACAGAGCAGCACTTAAGTTTGAAGAATTGTGGTGGCCTGATTGATAATATCAAGGCTGTAGCCAATGGTCTTTAAGCAGCTATGCTTCGTTACTAACTATAGATGCATGGATGCTTAACGTTTTTAAAATTCCATGTTTCACTGCTAGATGGTGGTTTGAGGCTGCATGCAGCTAACGATCCACGTGGGTAGATTTCTGATAAACTCTGTAGCCCAGGAAGCCATCTCCCTCCTGCTTCATGATCGCATCCATAAAAGGAAGCTGTTTGTTCACTTCAGCTTCCATGGTGAACTTAATTCTATTGTGAGTGCTGTTCAAATGTTGGAAAAAGGCCTGGAGGGATTTTTATCCATGAGGCCAGATAAGAAAGGTATGGTCCACATATCGTAACCACAAGGACCGTTTCAGGTCATAATTGTTGATGACTTCAGCCTCGAATGCCTCCATAATCACATCGACCACAACCCATCACTGCTCCCTCCTTCTGGTAAAAGTTGCTCTTATATTGGACAAATGTTGTCTTTAGGCAGAATTCAGTAAGGGGTGCCCATTCTTGCAGCAGGCTGATATTATCCAGCTGCTCCCTGATAATGTTGATGGCTTTGTCTACTGGCACATTGGTGAATAGTGATGGGATGTCAAAGCTATCTTGCCAGCAGATGCATTGGAGATTGAAACACACTGACAACTGGTAATAAGGGCACCCTGTCTTTATGTATTTTTGGAAAGAAAAACAGTTGTGGTGTCAAATGATTGTACACAGTTATTTTTCTCTTGTCCTCTGATTGGATTGAAGTTGCTTCGAATCTTCTGTAGATGCTTTGTTGGCAGCAGTTCATATGGTTCGTCTTCCAATAATGCTTCTATCTTTCGGTGGTACTACTCAGCATACATCACCATGGAAGAATTTATTTTGTCAGCAGGTAAAACAACAATGTCTTCTCTCTCTCCCTTAGTCGACACAAGGCACTTTGTTCCTCTCAAGTGAGGATATACTGAGGTGGTTTGGATGTGGATAATATTCTTGACATTTTGCCGCAAATTTCATAAGCGTCATTCGGTGATAGAGAGAAAATTGAAGATTCCACCACAGCAATAACTTCATCTATAGGTAATTTTGACAGCATTATTCCAAAATTAAGGCCTTTGGCGAGCACTTAGTTCTATCTCTACAGGGAGAATATCTTCAAACTAACCAGACAATTAGGTTCAGTATAACAGAAAAGGAATGAGACACTATGTCAACTTGCATTACTCTGCAGATGCCGTGATAAAGGTATCCTTCCAAGCTTCCTCAACATCGAGCATCATATAAAGACGTCTTCCGCTCTTTGAATTTTGAAGGGAAGCAGTTATTTATTTATTTAGCTTGTGGCCATTGCACAAAAATAATACAATTTAACATTAAATTACAATTAAAATTCAAAATTAACATGGTGTAGCCAATCTAAAGCTTCATTTGAAATGTTAATAAAATCTATCGGTGATCCCCTGAAGGCTCGAAGTGGGCAGTCAAATGTCACGTGACAGATGGTTTGTTTCTCCTCACCACAGTCGCATCTCGGTGAATCTCTCATTCCCCATGTATACAAAGATGAAGCAGATCTGCCATGACCAGTCCTAACTCTGTTAAGAGCTACCCAGGTCTTGCGAGGAAGGTCGAGTCCCTTTAGTGCCTGTTGACTGTCGAACAGGGAGTGCCATTCTGGTGGGGGCTGAGGCTATCCACTCCAATTTCCAAGCTTCTCCCCCATTAAAATTGACAGATATAATCTGTTTTACAGATTTACACTTGGATTTCTCGATTTAAGTCTCACAAACATATTATCCATGTCGTCATGGATGGGCAGATCCAAGTTATCACAGATCTTATTATACTGGGCAATTAGGAGATTGTGTCGTCTTATTGTAGGCGGTTCGATGTTGCACAAAACAGGTATCCAGTACAGTGGAGTGGTCTTAATACATCCGCTAATTATCCGCATTGTCTGGTTTAAAAAGGGAAGCAGTATGGCACATCTACATGAACTTATTCGCCACACGCTAAGTGGTCTATCAGCAATGGAAATAAGAATTATGAGCCTCCACCTTTTCTTTAGCTAAACATTAAATGCCAACGATTGGGATGTATTAGACAAATTATCGTGAAACCAGGCTTGTGACGCATTTGAAAAACTAACAGACAACTGCTGAAATTCTCCAAATTAGAAGAACAATAATTGTTGATAAAATGTGTTGCTAACCTCATAGACAAAACAGTAGAACATGTCTGGAATGTAATTTAAAGGGAAACTGCTGTATATGTCCTGAATGCAATCAATAACTTCAAGCATTGACGATAAACTTGAAACTGACCCAGCATCTGTAGGAGCCATTTAAGCAGATATTTTTCACAAGTCGCCACAAAGTTAAAGGGAGCTCATAATAATTCACTTTCCACAAGATGCAGTAATGAGCAAGCCTCTTCCATAATCTCCTGTCTAGCCATCACTTCTCTTCCAGGTTCTCTTCCCACTTTTAGTAGGCAGGTTTCTTTGTATTTGATTCATCCAGCTCACCCATGCCCTGCCTCTTAATTACTACTTTTTCAAAATATACATTTGATAATCTATTTTTCACTATTCTCATCATGTGAGAAAACCATTTCAGCTTTGATTGGCCTAGGATATCAAGAACTTTTTTTTTTTTTTTGGTCAGACTGATTTCAGTTCTCATTAGGTCCTGGTTTCTGTCTAGTCTTACAGATACTTGAGGAGAGGAAGTTTCAGTCTGGTTCTGTCCCTTATTGTCTGTATTAGGGTAGAGATCAGTTTTTTTCCTGTGGAAACATTTGGACCCATAGTATTTATGATACATAACTATAAAAATATATAGACATTTTAATCCCATTATAGTTATTTCTGGAATTGGCCCATTATTAGCTGATAAGATTCTGTAGAGGTATTTGAAGTTTTGAACACTTTCAGTTTCATGCTGTGTGATTCTTCTGCTCATCACTAAGCAATACAAATGTGTCAAACTCCTCATTCTACCAGGCTAGCGATTGTTTCAGTTCTTCTTCAATCTCCCAAATAATATCATCATCCGCAAACACCACTGCATCAGTATTTTTATTTTTACCATTTTGACAATTTTATCCATAATGCTTATAAAGTGTTAACTAACTATTTTGGTACAGTGCGCCACTTCTAGTCTCAAATTGTCATAATCTCCATGGCTTGTTCTTGAATGCAATTCTCCACATTTCGCTACAGCCGTTTAACTCTTCTCAACTAACACCTTCCAAATATGTCATCATGGAATATGATTGTAAGCCTCTTCTGTGGCAAGAATTCTTGTAATAGAGATTCCCAGCTGACGCAAAAACATAAACAAGAAGGTTACTGTTTGTATATATACAAAATAAATGTTAATGGGTTTGAAATAATTAATTCACTTATGAAATATGTCTCATGTTTCAGGAATATCTATCCCCACAAATAAAATTGTATTTATTTGTATGCATTTATCTCCAGCTGCAGACATAAATATTTGTGAATGAGTACGTATGAAAAAACACTAAAACTTACAAATAGTACAAGGAAACTAACTGTATATGGAGAAGTGAGGGTAATAGGTTATGGAACTTAGGTCAGACCACTGCTGAGATATGATGGTGTGGTTGGGACCCACATTTTGGGTATCAAAAACAGGAGTTGGAGAGCGTGCAAAGGGGAGCACCTAAATTTGTTTATGGAAATTTCCACAGGAACCAGACAATAACTGATGTGATAAATAAGCTGGACTGGAAGAGTTCTGGGGGTGTTGTGCAAAGGGGACATTAGTGATCAGGCTTGGAATGATATTGGTCGACGAATTGATAGTAGAATATGGAAGGGGTCAGATGGTCACGAGTCCAAGCTGGCACACGGTCAGGAGCGTAGCTACTATGGGGCTAGGCGGTGCAGTGCACCGGGGACCCTACACTCAGGGGGCCCCCTAGCATACCTCAGGGGCCCCAAGCGCACCTCTGGCGGCCCCCAAAATGCAGTTCAGAGGGTCCACGGCCTTCACGGCAAAGTGGAGACTTTTTTTTTTTTTTTTTTGCTCTACCTTCGTCTAAGGGGGCCCCTGAGACACAGGTAGCCGCTAACTGCACAGAGGGGGACCCAAACCACTGCTCAGGGCCCCAGCCTCAGCTCAGGGGGCCCCTATCAACAACACAAAGCAAAAAAAAAAAAAATGTCGCCCATCTGGCCTGAGGGCCCAAAATAAATTTTTTGCACCGGGGCCCTTGTTGATCTAGCTACGCCACTGCACACGGTATCATGCATAAGGGAGTGGGAAAGTTTTCTTTTGTTGGTAAGGCTGTTAGGGATTGTAAAAATTATCATGGGAGTTGATGAATGACGCACTAGTGTTTTGTACACTATTTCCTTTGTATAAGCATTGCAGCTTTTCAAAATACGACCTATAAAACGTAGTTTAGAATTAGCTTTGCCTACGACAGAAGTTATGTGCAAGTCCCATTTCATGTTGCTTTGTACTGTTACGCCTAGATACTTCAGGGAATCGACCGTGTCAACAACTGAATTGTTAACTTTGTACTCGTGAGCAAACGGGGTCTTTTTATTACTTATTTCCATTGCCTTGCACTTTTTACAGTTAAGTGTAAGCTGCCATTTACGGCACCATTCCGAAATAACATCCAGATCGTGCTGTATTTCTAAGCAATCGTCAGAGCACCCCATTTCCCTATAAATAAGTGCATCATCAGCAAAAAATCGCATCCTGCAATTAACGTTGTCACCGAGATCGTTTATAAAAATTAAGAAAAGAAGTGGTCCTATTACACTTCCTTGAGGAACGCCCGAAGTAACATCTAGCTTTGAAGAGGCTTCCCCGCCAACAACGACATACTGTGACAGACCAGTTAGAAAATCGCGTATCCATTCGCAGATCTGATCAGATATACTGTAAGCTCGAATCTTCGTCAAAAGGCGGTTATGTGGTACAGAGTCAAAAGCCTTCTGTAAATCCAAGAAAATAGCATCAACTTGTGATCCTGCATCGATAACCTTCATTATGTCATACGAAAATAGAGCCAGTTGCGTTTCACACGAACGGTTCTTACGAAATCCGTGTTGGTTTGCTGTAAGTAACTCGTTGTCATCCAGAAACTTCATAACGTTAGAGCATATGACATGCTCCAGAATTCTACAGTCCACATGCTATGACAGCTTGATGCGTACTGAGTGTAGAAACATTTTGACACCAAGATGGCAGCTCCATCCCCACCCACTCTATGCTAGGCAGGAACATAAGTTACTTTCAGGATAACTCTCATATGTACAAAAACAGTTAGTAAGAACACTGTAAATTATATTGAAATTTTGTAGTTTAAACAGGAAATGGTATATTTGTAACTAACACCAGTGGCAAAATGGTACTGTGTGATGGACATGAATACTAGTTTTCAACATCAATTCACCAGGCAATTTAACATTGACAAGTGAACTAAAATGGCCCCTGAGAATTTTCTGCTGTTAATGGGAATAAAGTAATCCAGATATTACTACATCAAAGTTCAATATACCTAATGATTGTAAAACTGCACTTACTTTGTGGGTTTAATGCTGTATCATTGTTGCTACAGCCAACATTCAATCCCAATCTGTGGCCTTCTTCAGGATTAATTTAGGGTAATGTATCCACTGCAAATGGCTGGTTATGTCTTCTTGGCTGTTTTCTGAAAAAGTATTTTTAAACGTGTTTGCCTTACAGAGTAGAAGGCACATTCCATCAGCTCCCTTCAACTAGAATTGTAAGCCGCTGTTCTACAATTGGAGATGGTTAAATTGTTAAGATATTAACTCTCCATACTTCAACTCTAAATGTCAGATGTCAAATCTTTCCCAATTCTGTAACTTCCCATATCATTTATGAAAACTGGTTCCCTGGAGGCGATACTATACAGAATGTCTGGTCTTCACAGACCACTTCATTATATTCTACATCGAACTTGCACTCTGTCAAGAAATAGATAGTTAACCTCTCTCGCTTGTTTATGGCTTTTGTTTGGTTTATTTCAAGAGAAGGTACTCTGGCCACAGCTGTCCACTCTGAATGATAAACAGTTCATTTCAATGTCAGAAAATTTTCAAAATTTTAGCTGTCATTTTGCTGCCTTCCCCTAGATTTAAATGGTTCAAACTATGAAAGCTGTCAAGACTAAAATGTGGAATGTGTTTCCTTCCTTCCGCAATAGGCAAACACTTATTTCTAGATGTCAACCAAATACGTATCTTTTTGCCGAGATGTACATATTGTGAACGAAAATAATACATGTCTGCCATAGACTGGCTGTGGGTCGCCTGTGTGTGTAAAAGAAAAAGAAAAGAAACTAACACTGAGGGTTGTAAAACAATTTAGACTGTGTGCGAAGAGGTTCCAAGAGACATAATGAACAAACTTCGCGGAATACTATCCACAAAACCATTTTAGGACGTGAAATCAAGATAAATTGCTTTACGAGACTCGTTTTCTGACACAATAAAAACTAGGGGCTGCTTGAAGGAGTCAGCAGTCATTCTTGGTATTTTGACATGCAGGCAAGAAGAGCCAATCCTGAAGGCAGTTTGTTGCAAATTGTCTGTTCTGAATTTGTTTACTGAATAAGTTTTTTTTTAAATAAATTCAATGGTTATAAATTATCTCTATTCCATTGTTAATTAATTCAATCAATCTGCAAGAAATGTCACATACATTTGGCAGCTTTATAAATTGTAACTAAAGCAAAATGACCTTTTAGCAATCAGCATTGTATGGTCAATAAGGCCAACAAACTAATCATTACAATATATCTTGACATTGTCAGGCCATCAGGCTGAGCAGTTAGAACTGTCAAATTCACTAGAAAAGAGCCATGAATACTGATTAGGCTTTGGTGCTGACCTGGCTTCAGGATGCAGAATTCATCTAGGATCATTACAGGGGAATGATTTCAGTGTGCTATGTCATCTTCACATGGTTTAATTTACAATATTTACACAGTGATATGCAATGGCTCAGATGAAAGAGTAACATGCAGATTAGGACAATTATAGCATGAGAGGAAACATGAACTGGTTCTTTGCCACTTTGAGTGACAAGCAAGCCTGTGGTTGGACAGTGCAGTTTTCCCCATCTAGGGATCATATGTTTCTCCCCATATCCAACCTGCCCCCCCCCCCCAATCCCACCTGTTTACTGGCTGGTGCTGCCTAGTGCCACCTCATGGGCCAATGGCTGCTGCTTCTGCTTCAATTGTGAGAGGGAGACCAGAAGCGATCCTTACAAAGAGGGATTTATCTCCTGGCCTCTCAGTATTATTCTCATCATGGCAGGGCAGTTTCAGCCAATCGTGGACCCTGACAATGCAGTCATCTGTCCCACTTTAGATTGATAAGGTACAGTTTCGACTCCCTTTTAGTATTCTTCCATAAGGCTGTTTTTTAATGTGCAGACTTGTCATACTAGTTTTATACTTTTGAAATATTTATGACTGGAATAACCATGGGCTTACAACATATACCACACAAAATGTATTTTTTCCAGTGGTTTCTTTTTACCACTTATTTATTCAATTGTTCAATTTTTCCAGTATCATTTATCTTTCAAATCACTACAAAATTACGTACTCATTTGTCAAATCTTTCAACAATACCAAACAATGGCCAATCACACTTTTTACTTCAGTACTACATTGGCAGACAATGGTGGACACTATCCAAAATCCAGAGACAACTGTCCCATGCCAAACCGCATACAATGCAACCATACTCCAACAGCAACATACAAAGTCTCTATAAAACAGACAGGAGCAGTTGGCACCCCATGACCTGCCACACAGACATTTTAAAATGTTCAGAGCTTTTAGGGCTCAGGCTTTCACATCTTTCAGGTGTTGGAGCCAACTTAAGCTGTTAAATATGAGGCCCAGAAACCAAATATTTTCACTAGAACTTAAAACGGTGTTCAAGGTAGGTAAAAAGACTTCTCATATAAGTAAAAAGTAGACACCAGATTTTCTCAGCTGAGAAATGAAAGCCAGTGTGTACCGACCATTCATCCAGCCTGTATAGCCCAAGTTGCAGTTCCCACTTTGTGACTCAGGCTAGATTGTGAACAAAAAATTAAAAAGTTATCAATATATAAGGAGTACCGGATGGGCCTCCTTATAATTGTTGAAATGCTATTAATGGCAATAGCAAAAGGGGTCACACTATAAATGGACCCTTTATTGCACTTTACTGGATAAAAAGTTCTGAAACTTCGCTACCAACTTGGTACCGGAATGATAAAAATTATTTTAAAATCATGGGGCAGATTTCCCCGAAAACCCCATTCATATAACTGTTTTAACATGTCACCTGGTAGTATGTTTTTTCAATATCAAAAAACACATCCTGTATTGCCACTTCCAGTAGCACCAGGTGGTGGGTCGGAACTTCCTGAATCCACACTAAAAGCAGTTCAGCAGATTATGGAACTCGAGACACAAGACGAGGCGGCAGCTGACCATCCACTCTAGTATCTTCCCAACACAGCTTGTTGAGGTGATGCCACGAAAGCTACCTGGCAACAATTTGTCCTTTCCAAGTTTTAAAATAGGGATTATCGTTGCTTCTTTCCACAAGTCGAGGAAATGCCCTCCGGTCCAAATATCATTAAAAAAAACCCGGGAGGTATTCTTTAGCATCTTAGCTAAGATGCCTCAGCATTAGGTCAGGCCCTTGTGTGATGTCTATGGCACTGTTTAGTGCAGACTCCCGCCCCCAAGATGAAAATGGGCTATACACCTGTAAATCCAACTAGTTTAAGCAAAAAAATTTCTTTTTGGCAAAAGTTCTTCGTTGCTGGACCTGGCGGTCTAATCCAGCAGATTAAGTGATGGCAACAAAGTACTCTGCCATCAGTTGCACTATGCTTGTTAGTGAAAACACACCCCATCCAATAATTGGATATTGGTAGTCGAGAATACCTTCTAAATACACAGCGGATAGACTCCCATACCTTTGATAACATTGTGGAATGGTTAATGGTGCTCGCAAAGTTCTGCCATGACCTTTTGCTCTCCTTAATTAGCTCTTGCAATTTGGGTGCAACCTAAACTGATGCAAGGCCTGTCTGCAACTCTGTGTAGCAGAATGACATTCGCCATTCCACCAAGGGACGGGCATTCTGTTCAGCGTTCCGGAGCTGCTAGGTATGGAAATATCAGCCACCCAGTGAATCACTTCTGTAAGATGTTTCACCTTGTCTTCAAGTTTCTGGCATTTTTTGAGAATGATTGAACTGCTGTAAAGCTGCCAATCAGCTCTGCTGATATTGATATTCATTCTGTAGTTCTTTTTCCACTTTCGAATTCTACGTACAACCATGTTGGGAAGTGGTAACGATCTGCCTCCCAATGCACGGAGTCTGCAATTGAGGGAGAGTGGAAAGAAAGATCAATGGCAGTGGGCATACCGGTAGCAGTAGTGAAGTGCATCATTTTGTTGGTATTAAGGATGCATACCTGCTCACGCTCCAATAATCTAAAAATTTCCCGACCTCTGGGGCAATCAGTCGTCGAATCCCACAATGCATTGTGCACGTTAAAGTTTCCCAATAGAAGAAAAGACCGAGAAATTTTCTGTAAGATATCGGCCAGTTGGCTGAAATCAACTGGTGATCCCGGTGGTAAATTATAAGGAGCATAAAGTCAATTGCATCAGTCCATGTATTTCAACAGCTATTACTTGTAAGGGAGAGATGAGAGCTACAGGTTCAGAGTGGACTGTGTTTCGGACAAACACAGCCACAGCCCCCTTCACTCAATCACCCTCAGTATATATATACTATCACAGGTTGGTGTATGGTCTAAAATGCGTCTCTTGGAGACAAACACACAAATGATTAGATAGTGCTACGAATTGTAACTCCTCTTTGTGAACCATAAAGCCATTAATGTTCCATTGAAGTAAGGGAGCCATCCTTACTGTTGATCCTCACCTGCCCCAGTTTGGGTGGGTCTTAGGTCACTGTCTGCTGAGGAAAGGGACCAGTCTTGTCCACCAGCATTTCAGTTTCTTCTGTTACCCAAGAGACAGACATCTCCGACTCGGTGAATTCCTCAAACACCTGTCAGTTCTTTTTCTTCCTCGGCCTCTTCCGCTTCTCCCAACGTAGTCTGGGAAGGGATGAAGAGGGTATTTCAGAATCTGAGTCTGGTCCGTCTGCCTAAACTTTGAACTTCAGATCTTCTAATTGCCTCCATTAGTGCTGGACATTGCTACTCCTGTCACTACACATGGTGGAATTGGAGGTGCAGTTAATTTGACTGCTGCTGTTGTTGGAACCTTTGCGACTGATGCTGGAGTGGTCGAGGCAGCAAATGTGTTGCCACCAACATCCGTGGTCTTAGATGTCACACCTTAGCAGATTTTGCACTGGCAGGAACACGTGCCTGCAATGAAAGTCTTGGTAGCAACACACTCTTTCCTGACAGGCGTTGAAGCCATCTTAACTAGTTGTGATAACGGGAGCGGAAAGCAATTTAACTATCTTCTTCACTTCATCGCTCTTTGGTCTGCAACTCCTGTATCGGGCTCTCTTCAAGATACACTTGACACTCCCTGATCCATGAGAGATGTAAACTGGAACAAGCCTGTGGGAGTGAACAATTAACATCCAGCTCATGTGCGCCGTTGCCGCACTTACCACAGGTGAGGTTACCCTTTCACGATGTCATCCTATGTCCGAACATGTAACACTGGAAATACCGCATTGGGTCAGGAACATAAGGGCGGACATTGTGGTTTATGTAACCTGCTTTTATGTTCTTTGGCAGTACTGGAGTGTCAAACATCAGGATGAAGATGGCAGTCTTTTCAATACTACCATTCACCCTTCGTGTGACATACCTCGACCACTTTCTTATATTCCCACTCCTTAACGAGTTCCTCACCCCCTATATCACACGGCAGGTGAAAATGTCTTTAATGCAGTAAATGAACTTGTAGAGTTCACTTTCAATGGCGAACTCTTTACTAACTTTAGAGTGCCTACAAGACCCTCCAAGCCTTTATTAATGTAAAAGGGGGATACCTTCTCAAAGGTATGAATGTGTTCTGTAGCAATTGCACTTCACTGTTACTTTAATTTTCTGAATCTGGAAGCCTGTTCACGCTGACATGCTTCTTAATATTGTGGGAGATATCCTAAGGCCCGCCTGATCCACCAGGAGTAGAATCATTCTGGTTGTTGGTCCTGCCTTACTAGCCAACTCCAAATGAAAATTTCTTCTACCACTGGTGCCCATACCAGCTGCTCCCAAGGCAGTTGCTAAATTTCAGCAATCTGAACTAACAGTTCCATACCATACCAAACAACATATCAATGCTGTGTGTATTGATAAATTCCAATGTTCCAACAATCAGAATTTCCCATAAATTTAGCATTACATCCCTATATGTCATAATGTTTACCCACCTGAGACAGAACATTAAAAATTCTTTCCATATGATGCTAACACCAACCATAGTCCAATACAGTCCTTCAATCTTGTGGAAGTATTATGAATGCGTGACATACTGTCCTGAACAGATTCCTCTGCAGAGTTTCTCCTACCTTTCAAACATAATGCACGACATCACATAAGCACTGCCAATTCCTGGATTAAAAAATCATTCAGTAAGAGAGGCTTCTGAAAAGGTCACAAGACGTCATACCATTTGCGAACTTACTATATATTTGCAGCAGTGACAAACAGGCATCCTTGTACCGTACCTTCATTCTGCGATAAATGTTTATACGTTTAACACCATCACCTTGCAAAAATCTAATTACAGAACACTGTTCTTCTCTCGTGCACACTGCTAGTGGGATGGCCATCTTTATATCGTTTCTTTGCTGATGTTGCACATACTCAATGTGCTGCCACCTGTGAGGACATCCAGCACATTATTTCAAACAGGCATACCAACTTACATACCACTGACACACGATTTTAAGTTACACTTTTAAGGTTTTCGTTTAACTCTCCCTCGTACAATTAATGTTTTTCTGTTCACATACCTTGCTGAAAATCAAGCCAGATTCTGAATTATGAGCACATCAGTCTCAAAATTTCGAGATAGTATATAATCTTTGGATAGGCATAATGTTGAAACATTTGAAGTAGTCACAAAAAATAATAGTATCAGAGATCAACTAAAGGAACTTGGCAGGATTTTTTTTTAATAAAGTCAGTTTTATTAAACTACATTCACATCAAAAATACTTCCAAACATATCAAAAGACAACAATATAAAGTTTTAGAAACACACATGTCACACTATAGTCATATTGCACTTGGACATGACAAAGCAACAACAATCACTTTCACATTCACAAAATACAAAAACATTGCCTTGAATTCTGCCAATCAACCTGGAGAGTGCAAGACAGTTGAATATAATAATATCCCAAATAAATAACAACTGACACAGCATCCTCTAAATTTCTGAGGGATGATGGTCCAACAAAAAGCAGTAAGCTGTTAATGGTGTCTGGAAGACTTAACATTTGACTGTACACTTTTTAAAAATAAATGTTTTAATTCTTGAAGGCAAAAGAAGTCAAGGTCAGGAACCAGCTTTTAGACATAATAGGAAATTGTTCACACAAGCCCACTGTTTAGCAACTGTAGAGGCTAATTAAATCACTCTAGAAACACACACCAAAAAAAACTGCAGCTCTAGTCCAGAAACGAATGAATCTTCAGATAGTTAACAAAAATACTTAAGTGTGTCGTTCCTTTGATACACATATTTTGTGTGGTATCTTAAAGACAGGAACATTTTCTGCTGCTAATAAAAATTGTCTTAGATGCTATCACATCAATACAGTTAAGTGCCATCCAAAGAGGCTATTAGTTTAAATGTTGTATAAATTTCCAGACTCCCAGGAGAGTGACAGATTTCCTCTCTGGCCACATTGTAATGCAGACAATGGACATGACAACAAAGCGAAATAGAAAAATGCACAAAGTACTGAGGTCAGATCAGCGGTGATCAAAAGAGACGAATACTTTGACACGATCGATGATGGTATCCAAGCGCGAGGCTGGCACGATAAGCACACGACGGTAAGGCACCATTTCTACATCATCTTCCTGCCAGCGGCCACCCAGTCCTGAATCTGTATCTCCCTGGACGCAAAACTCAAAGTAGCAATCTGCCTCCTGGAACAGCAAAATAAAATGTATTCTTGTTAAATATAGCTCAAACTTTCTACAAACTGTGCCAAACTATTTCTTTCTACCACATGACTCAACAAATTTCAATGAAGGATAAGAAAGGTTAAATACAACAATACCATGGAAACCATGTTCTTACATTCAAGGCATGATAGGGAAAAATAGCAAAAACGCATGATCAGAGTACCAGTTTCCAGAAAATGCAATATAAAGTTTGTGAAGTTCTCTCTTCCCTAATAATTAAGGTATTACATCAAAACAAGCCATAAAGAACAACAAACCTTTCCTGTTAAGGTAATCACTAGCACTATCGTTCCATTCTGGAGTGTCCCAGGTGATAAAACTTCACTGGGAAATATAAAATCCAAAATGAACTAAATTTGAAATCAGTGCCAACACACCACACACATCTTACATTGGGTCAGATGAACTATTTTTTTTTTTGTAATCGTAGGCTATTTTTTTTTCCTTTTCTTTTTGTCATGCATAAAATTTTCAATCTCAAATTCTGAAAGAACTGACAAATTGTAAAAACACTATTTGACCCCCAATTTTTTTCTTTTAATTTTTTTAGTTTATTAGCACATTTCCCAACAGTGTGGCTGCACACTAAGGTGCCACTTCACTGGATCAGGAAGCTACAATGGGACCAAGTTTGAGTCCTGATATCCACCTGTAACTGTCCTGATTGCAATTTATAGGCAGTTCCTCACAATCATCAAGGTGAATGTTGGGCTAGTTCCCAATCTTCACCTCATAAACACTAATCATATAATACATATTTCAGACAGATGGCAACACTTAAGCTCCCCCATTATCCCTCTTATGGAAGCAGAAGATGTGGAAAATGGAAAAAAGCAATTAACTTCTGGTTTTATTTAATACTCCAATCCAAAGACTTGTGGCAAATTTAATGCTCATGTGTTGAAGTGTATAAAGTTAATGCTTTATTCAAACAGCACACTGTGTCACATTTTACATGCAGTTATTAATGCAACCTTTGCTTACTCAAGTACTAAATTCTACTGTAAGTAATAATACACTATCGGCAACTCAATGGAATGTGGATTGCTTACTACGCCATCTTAGTGTTTAGCTGATACTTTCACTAATGGATCAATGGGTATTTGTGCTAATTTTAATAGCCAAGATAGAAATAAAATTTTGTATATCAGGACAAAAAAATGCTTAAAGTGCTACAATATGTTCTGGAAAGTGTTCCATCAGTTACATTAGAGTTGACAGTTGAAAATTTATCTAAATGTAGGAAAAAGTTGCTTGATAGCTTGAAACCAATGACAATGTACACAACAAGGAACATTAAAAATACACCAAACAGCTTGAAGTTTTTGGTTCTATCTGCATCAGCGTGGGAAGAGTGAAGGATGAACAACAGTTAATGTCAAAAGAAATACCAGGACACATGGAGCACAAAGCATCGAAATTAACCACACAAACCATGACACTGCATAGAACATTAAAACCCACTATCTTTCCTTTAAAGATTAAAATATACTTAACTGATTAAAACCAACTGAAAAATCTCTCAAAACATATTCATTATGTGTAGTAAATATTTCAAAGTTGAAAGCTGGTGAACCAACAAATAACGTCATACAACCTGTCGTGTCTCCTGCTGCCCATACTAGTAATCATTACTCTTCCAGTTTGCTCCACACTTTGACTATCTGCAAATTATCTCCCACAAATTGAATGATATGCTCAAAGGATTTGCTAGTTCTAGAATGCAGATGTGGTTGCTTCTACTCAGCCACAATATTCACAGCATTGTCCTATATTCCCACATCACAAATCCATCTATAAATCTTCTACCTTGATGTTTCCACATCATAAACACATCTATGAATCATTTACCTGATGGTTGATGTTTCAGCACTATAAAGAATTGCTGAAAATACAAAAGCTTTCAGGGGGTTTCAATTTTGATCTTCTACTGGTGTATTTATTCCAGATGGTATGACTGCATTAACTTCCGCAGTCACTGTCAATGTTAGCTTGGTAGTCCAGATGGAATCATGTCAATTTGTTGAAACCTGAAGTTTCAGCCAGCATGCCGAGATTTTCTTCAGTGACTACCATGCCTGGAATTGTGATTTCACAGCATGAGGGCTGGAACATCGGGTTTTAACAAACTGACGCAGTTCCACCTGGACAACAGAGTTAATATTCCAGATGACATTTGACTTCAGTACAGCATCTCTTGAGAACAGCATTTTCTGATAAATTTCCTCTGTTTAACTGTTATCATTAACTGATGTAGAGACTTGGCAGACCAAGTGATTAACCTTCTTATAACCTGCCAGTAAACCTGTCTGCAGCATAATCAGCCAAGTCTATTACTATAATTCTTATCTTTTTTTACTGCATAAGCTGATTTTTCTACTTTCATTCTCAACTATCCCCGACAATTCATTAATTTCAAGTTCAGATCCAGCAACTAGAGTGATATCAACAGATGTGAAACTATTTATTGTTCCATTTTTTACAACTACCCAGGGGCGGCCCTAGGGCGGTGCGAGCGGTGCGACCGCACCGGGCGCCGTCATATGGGGGGCGCCGAAAATGAAAAATAAATTCTATTATAACCCAGCTTTTAACACACATCACCCAGAAGAGTTTATAAGAATAAGAGTCTCAGCTTAATGCATAGTCGTATATTATCATAGAATAGAGTCAATTCGAGTTGCTACTCGAGTCAGTTCGAGTTATTCGAATCATGGAAATCACAACTCGTTCCAAAGTTAGCACCCTCCCGTGTCGCGTCACGCCTCCCGCACCTGTTTCCTGCCTTTTCAACTGTAGTCTTGAAGTTCATGCATGCGGGTACATGTGCACGGGCCGAGATTCAACCTATTTATCTCTTTCTACCATATTAGATCCTCAGTAATTACTATTAACGTTGGAATCGTAAATATTTACAAAGCTTATCTGGCTTTTACAGACAACACATGTCGCTAACCAAAAAAAAAAAAAAAAATTATGGCGCACAATACTTAAAAAGAAAACAAAACCAAGACGAAATTGAGAACGCTTCAAAACTGCTGGCAATTTTTTTTAGAAGTCATCTGAATCGTCTCCAGAACTAGTTCAACACGAGGCGGAAGGAAACTTTTAATGGAAGTTATTCAGACGAGGCTCATGACAAAGAGCAGCATGTGCGAGAAGATTTATCAATGGCTGGAACGTCGTCTGCTGTTAAAAAGATTACATATGGGTATACAAGACTTACCACGGCCGTCGCCTTTTCAAAGTACAAATTTTGACAATATTTCAAAATTTTCGCTTATTGACTGTGCTGGCAGAGATGAAATAATTATTCACGCAACGAAAAAATCCCCCCCCCCCCAAAAAAAACATCATGGACTTCATTTTTCGAATACATATTTTCAAAGAGTAACACCAAATGAAGAAACTTATAGAAGTAGATAGCTTGTTTATTCTAAATCTGCGGATGAAGTATATAGAATATATGTTATTAATTCAACAGAAGGTGTCATTTTTATTTGGGAAAAGAAGGATTCGATGACTGGAGTTAGTAATCTGAGCGTTTCACAATTCACGAAACTTCCTCAGATCATAATCACACCACGCTCATTTGTATAGAAGCGTTGAATCCATTAAATAACTTCAATAAACTAGACAAGCATTAGTAAATACAGACTTTAGACGAAAAATCACAGTGGGTTGCTATCCTCTAATGAAAGATGTATTGTTCAGAACAAGCTTTGGATCTGAAATACTTCTAATGATGGTAACTTCCTGGGTATATGATCCTTGATGATGGAGCATCTCCGACGTATTGCTAATAACGAGACTAATGTCTTATTATATTGGCAAATGTATTCAAAACGAATAATGGATATTTCAGTTTTTTTACTACCAGTTGTGGTTAGGTTGAAATGTGACCTAGACCAGAATAAAAATAGTTATCTTATTACCACACATCGTAAGCTTAATTGGGAATAGCTGGAAGTGGAAGTAGTTTCCATCGCGATACACGTTTTGTCACTAACTTGGTTCTCAAGACATTACTAACAGTAATAGATAAATTCTTTGTCCCTTATGGAACAAGAAAACCATTCTGGTACAGACTGCATTTAGACCTAACCACAATCTCCATTAAATTGCCGCTACAGAATCAAACTATGTAGACATACCCACACACGCGTATTTGAATCGCAAACTGTATTTGCGGTAACAACATCGTTTGCTTCATCAAGATTCCTAGATTGCATAGCATAATTTAACACATTTAATTTCATCAGTACAAATTTTGACGATATTTCAAAATTTTCGCTTATTGACTGTGCTGGCAGAGATGAAATAATTATTCACGCAACGAAAAAATCCCCCCCCCCCAAAAAAAACATCATGGACTTCATTTTTCGAATACATATTTTCAAAGAGTAACACCAAATGAAGAAACTTATAGAAGTAGATAGCTTGTTTATTCTAAATCTGCGGATGAAGTATATAGAATATATGTTATTAATTCAACAGAAGGTGTCATTTTTATTTGGGAAAAGAAGGATTCGATGACTGGAGTTAGTAATCTGAGCGTTTCACAATTCACGAAACTTCCTCAGATCATAATCACACCACGCTCATTTGTATAGAAGCGTTGAATCCATTAAATAACTTCAATAAACTAGACAAGCATTAGTAAATACAGACTTTAGACGAAAAATCACAGTGGGTTGCTATCCTCTAATGAAAGATGTATTGTTCAGAACAAGCTTTGGATCTGAAATACTTCTAATGATGGTAACTTCCTGGGTATATGATCCTTGATGATGGAGCATCTCCGACGTATTGCTAATAACGAGACTAATGTCTTATTATATTGGCAAATGTATTCAAAACGAATAATGGATATTTCAGTTTTTTTACTACCAGTTGTGGTTAGGTTGAAATGTGACCTAGACCAGAATAAAAATAGTTATCTTGTTACCACACATCGTAAGCTTAATTGGGAATAGCTGGAAGTGGAAGTAGTTTCCATCGCGATACACGTTTTGTCACTAACTTGGTTCTCAAGACATTACTAACAGTAATAGATAAATTCTTTGTCCCTTATGGAACAAGAAAACCATTCTGGTACAGACTGCATTTAGACCTAACCACAATCTCCATTAAATTGCCGCTACAGAATCAAACTATGTAGACATACCCACACACGCGTATTTGAATCGCAAACTGTATTTGCGGTAACAACATCGTTTGCTTCATCAAGATTCCTAGATTGCATAGCATAATTTAACACATTTAATTTCATCATACACTGCCCGTATAAACTGCAACGTGACGAAAGAAAGCGCAATACTAAATTCACTGAATCGCGATGTAAAACACACCCTTTAAATCTCATTTTCAACCCTCGTTAAAATGTAATGCTAGTCTATTATGTGCAAAAAAGCAAGGTATGCTGATTTTCTACACTACACCAACAAAAATTTGAGAACAAAGTCATCCCATTGAGAGCTATGACTAAATATTTATAGACAGGTCACCGAGGTTTGCAATTCTTACCGCCCACTTCAACAACGATAGTTAGAATTCAACTTACTTATGAAATGATATTCCAGGTTCTTTCCTCTCTTGCCTATTTGTGCAACCGTATGCAACACAAGATGGTATTATAAAACACTTATACACATTACAAAATGAAATAATCACAGCATCTAACACAATGTGAACATCGCATTTGTTGGGGATCGCAATATCGCCGCTGCCGCCACTGCGCATGCTCGAGAGTTTAGAGCCTGCTTCACAGATTTAACGTCACTTCTCCTCCATATATTTCCTTCCTCCATGCTGGGAGCTGGACTCGCTGCCCTGTTTATCATTTATACTTTGCAAAAGTTCGATTTGGATATGAACGATTGTCGAGGCCAAAGATATGACAATGGATCCAGTTTGGTAGGAGGAAACAAGTGTGTCCAAAGCAAAATTCTGAACCAGCATCTTCGAGCATTTTTTAATCAATGTAACTGTCATTAAATCTGGTAATAGCAAGTGCCGCCAAAACATCAGTTAAATCTGTTTCCTTGTCCGGATTTCTTTGAAGAATAATTGTTTTATTTTCTCGATAAAAGAAGTGATTGGAAGTAGTATTCAAGCACTTACAAGGATACCGCCAAAAAAATTGAGAAATTCGTTTCAAGAATAGAGTTTCTAGCATCGCTACAGTTCGTTATCACTACTCATCAGTTCGTGACGCCCTTCTGAAACGAATTATTCAGTTGCAGCAACAGATGCATTGTCACTTAGCCATATCATGGAGCAATTTGAGTTCATAATTACAGTGGTGACTTGGTATAATATATTGTTTCAAGTAAATGTTGTAAACAAAAGCTAAGCAGACTGAAAGTAGACTTATGAAACTCTTCACAGTTGCTGAAAAACAGCTTGGGAGTGGAAGGGGATAGTTTCCACCGCCCCTAAACTGGTACTGACCTGTTGAAATATTTTTTTGATTGCTGCGTTATTATGTCCTCTTCAAGTTTTTTCACTCTCTTTTCTCTAAAAAGTCGCCATGAATAAGTTAAAAATACCGAAATGTGAGAATGACGCGCAGCTATTAGATGCCTCAGGCGCTCAAAAACAATTACAATATTTTGAAATGATGGTTAATTCTTTGTGTAGTATTTTTTTGCTGTTTAGATACATTTTGTTGTAAAACGTCACACGAAATTAACAGATAGAAAATTTTTATCCGCAGGCTCGCCATCTTAGATCTTACGTTTCTGAGATGGGTACCGGAGAACGAATTTCCTGTAAACTTTTTATTCTTGGTCCAGGCCGAATTTCAATCTAACTACGATCACTATGACTAAACGAACCTGTTTAGGTTGATTTGATCCCTGTACAGATAATTTTTGTTTCATTTTTTGCATAACATTTCGCGGTTGCGGAGCGTCTCACATTTCGGCATTTTTAATTTAATTCGTGGCGACTTCTCCGAGAAAGGAGAGTTCAAAACGTGAAGAGGACATTATAACGAAGCAGTTAAAACAAATTTCAACAGGTAAGTACCAGTTTTGGGGTGATGGAGAATATACCCTTTCACCCAAGCTCGGAATTTGAGAAAGAGTGCCAGCATTGATAACAGACAGTAGAGAAGTTGATTCTCAGATTGAAAATTTCCTATTATTTACCCAGTCAGATGCCGAAGTATGTAAAGATTTTTTGAGTATGAGCCCTAAATTAGATAACAACAGATCCAGAAGAATTGTTTACAATGAACGTGTTTTAGCATATGGTCGATGCAATAAAGAATTCGTTGGTCACTCTATTAGCACAAATTTCCAAGTGCATAGCCAGGATTAGCTTCAGAATATGGCAAAAACAATGAAAAATACTTCTTGAAAATGGTTTTACCTGGGAAAAAATACACGAATTTAACCTATTTAAGCATTAGTCTGCGAGGGTTCTGGCAAAATTTTGATAAAGTTAATTTTTCGGTATTAAAAGTGGAAATTTTTAATTTTCATATTTTTCAATTTTATATATTTTTTAAAAAATATTAAAAACTGTGAATTTGACGTGTAAGTGAAATGAGCATTGTGTTCACCACAGTAGCTTAAATAACTTTTCGAACATATAGCATTTCTTCTTACCGTTGTTTCTCACTCATACCGCTTCTATCCTATACTAATTTTTCTGAGGTTTGAGTTACTATCATATATAAAATCTTTTGCCCGAGGATTTTCTCAAGTGGAATTCACAAAGCATTCATATTCGAATCCCACGGGAAGTGCTATTTGGGATAAAAGTAGATGGATAATACATTATTCAAATTTATCCCGAGCAGTTCAGTAGTTTCGACGTGAAACAGTAAAAACATCCAAGCAAACAAACTTTTACTTCTATAATATAAGCAGGATGTAAAAACTGTGTTATCTTCAGTATATCTATATGGACACCTTAATAACAAATAAGCGATTGCTCATTTGGGGCGCCACGATGAGATCTCGCACCACCTGAAAAAATTGCTAGGGCCGCCTCTGCAACTACCTAGACTCTTCCTTAAGCTAAACTTCTCACAGGCATTAGATAAAGTTGTATACATGTCTTACTACTATGGAAGGTTCAGAGAGGTATAAATTTTGTTTTATCTAGCCTAATTATTATTATTGTCAGAGAGGTAGTAATACAAGTGATAAGATGTTCAGGAAGCCTAGTTTCTTTAAGCATTTTTTCATAGTTCTTGCCACTCAAGTTATTTTAGTCCAAGATGCATGAAAGGTACGTCCTCCATATTTCACAATAGCTGTCTTATATTGAGAATATGTCCTTTTCGCCTCTATTTTCTCACACAGCCCAATTGCTCTGGTAGTATTTCCTTGTGCAATTGGTATGTTAGTCATCGAAAATGTTTTAGACTTTGTTGGCATGTGATGATATTGAATAGTCCTTTAGTTATTAAAACATTGCCTTTCTTATGGAATAGTACAACCTTCAACCCAGACGTCACTGTTCCATATGGTGTTACATATTTCATAAATAACTTCAATTCCACAGCTTTCCAAGCTTTGAGAATCTCTGCATTGTTTATGCTAGATTGTGGTGCTTTGTTTCTTAATTTGTTCACTAGTTTTCTGACTTTTCTAAATACTTGGCTCTTTCTTATCTGGAACTTCTGGTTGCTAAAGTTTCCCCACACATCCAAATACAGCCCACTGAAGTATCATCCGCAGCCATCCAGTGATGTCATACAGCAGTTGTTTGGACTTTCAGGTCAGCTACACTATGGTCATTAGACTGAAAAACAAGCATTCATCTTTACAAAGTAATAAAAATTTTGGCTTCAGCCTTGTGAGGAAGTGTTTGAATCATTTTCCACAATCTAATTTGAAAGCATGGAGGATTCAGGATGCATTCAAAACAGAATCTTGTTCAATTATTGCGCCATTTGTTTAAATTGAACTCTTAAAATTCCATTAATTTCCTTAAAGCACATGCATTAAAAGTATGCAATTAACGTTCATTCGGTATCAAACCACATTCATCAATGCAGAGGTTGGACAAAATAATATGAACACCATGCAACAGAGTACACGTTGTTGCATGTTGGCACCACTACTTCCATGTGAATACTGTGATGCACATGTACGACATAGTTGCCACGGCAGGTCTTGTAGGTTATGTGTCAGTGTATTATACACTTTGATCAGTGATAGTTATAACAAGCAATCGGTGAAATGCGTGATCTCTCAGACTTCGAAAGAGGGCAAATTGTTGGAGCTCGGTTAGCGGGAGTGTCTGACAAAAACAACTGAACTGGTTAATGTCTCACGAGCGACAGTATCAACAGTAATGATAGCATACACAAAAAAATGGTAAAACATCATCGGTGAAGAGAAATAGTGGACGAAAATCAAAGTTAAGCGACAGAGACCAACGAACATTAAAAAGGATTGTGGCCAGACAACACAAAACTACCACAGCAAAAGTGACCGCAGAACTCAACACACACCTGAGTAATACTGTTTCGACAAAAACGGTATGGCGGGAGCTTCACAAAGCTAACATTCATGGAAGGGCTGCAATTGCAACACCCCTTACAACGGATACCAATGCTAAGCAGCAAAACAAGTGGAGCCATGATCATAAAAACTGGATGATTGGAAGAATGTAGTATGGTCCGATGAATCATCGTTCACATTGTTTCCTACTAATGGCCGGGTTTATGTATGGAGAACCCCAAAAGAAGCCTACAATCTCGACTGCCTGTGTCCTACAGTCAAGCATGGAGGAGGTTGAGTTATGATTTGGGTGGCTATATCATGGTATTCAGCTGTCCTCTCATTCAAATCAATGGCCGGATGACTGCGAATGAATATCTTGAAATCCTCAGTGATGAAGTTTTTACTATGACTAGAATACTGCTGCCAAACACTGCCATCTTCCAAGATGATAATGTGCCCATACACAAAGTTCGAGGGGCATCAGAATATCATCAAACTTCTTCCCTGGCCAGCACAATCGCCTGACCTCAATGTAATTGAACAGTTGTGGGGCGTTTTGGAGTAAAAAATAAGGAGCAGAATTCCACCTCCAACATCATTGAAGCAATTGGTGAATGTTTTGGTACAAGAATGGGGCAACATTCCGTTGCAAACTATTCAGACACTCTACAAATTTATTCCACGAAGAATTGCAGCTGTTCTACAAGCAAAAGGTGGCCCAACACCATATTAAAAAAATAAATTGTATGTAAATGTCAGGTGTTCATATTATTCTGTCCAACCCACCCCTATACATGCCCATAAATTAGCTACTGTCTTTTGATGAAGCAAAATAGTGTGGAAGGAGAAGAACCAATACAGAAATTGTTCCTTTAAATTTGAGATGAAACTGGGTTAAAAAGTTCTGTGTTACAATATAGGCTACGTTAAATGAAGATTTTAACACGGACAACAAAGGGCAGAAAAAGTTAAAGCTGTGGCATTGGGAGGGAGAAGCAGAAGGAAAACTGATGAATGAAATAGGGAGGAGATGGTATTAACTGTTGAAAAATTACGATTTAACATTGAACTATACACAGTTGCAGATATTTACATTCTACATTAAGAAAGAAGCCAAAAGTCGTACCTGATCAATCAATTCTTCTTCTGGATTTGACCAAATTATATCCGGTTCAACACTATTATCATTCTTTTTATTCTTTTTGTTCTTCTTTTTCTTTTTAGTAGAAGAATCAGTTTTATAAAGCTTGCAGATAATCACAAAATAAGCAAAGTCAAATGGCATTTTCTTCTCGCGGGCTCGTTTTATTTCCTTGCTGCAATAGAAGATCAGTGACAATTACATATACATAAATAAAAGAGGTAGCTGTTAAAAGTATAGTCACGACTGACTAATTAAAAATTGCATATTTCTTTAAGTTTTTAACATAATCGGGAACATAACTTGAGAAAAGATCTTGTTTAGTTCAAAAATTCAAGCTCTGTAATACTTAAACGATCATTAATACTGACATTTTGAATAACAAATATTGGGGTCATGGCGACCCCACCTTACCGGTTATGGAACAACTTATGGACCATACTGGTTACGGGTTAAAGTTAGAAATGCCTTAGCATTCACTTCAAAATAGGTACAGAACATTTTATGAACATACAAACTCGATTTTCATCAAACCAGCAAGAAAATCATTTACCTGAGATTTTCAAGCAGGGGCACAGCAATTTGTGCAGGGATGTTGATAAAACGTTCACTAATGAGTAGACCAACAGGCCTCGAGTCGTCAGACAGAAGGGAACTGATGAGTGTTGCAGCAGCATCTGTTGCATGCTCTCTACTTAGTTCTAACAACAGTGACCGCAGCTGTTGTATGCACTCCAGGTTCTGTCATTTGGGCAGAATGAAGTTTATTGTAATTATAAAAGGAAAAAGTATTAATCAGAACTCAAGATTCACCTGGAACAAATTCTGAAAACCTTGAAAACCAAAATCTGGATGGCAGGACAGGATTTGAAACATGTCTTCCCAAACGTTAAGGCATTAACACTCATCCACCAGCCTCGGTCATTCATTGTCACAGTTTCTCAATGTTGCATCTTTGAAGTTGTGATTAATACTTTCGGAAAGCAAAAAATTTTAAGATTAGGTCATGATCGTGTACTGAGAATAGAAACAGCTAACTATGAAATTTCCAATAAGAACTTCAGTAATACTAATAATTCAGCAAAGCAGGTGAAATTTAAACTTTTCCAATAAACTACACATTTATATCAGCTTTTTTCAGTTAAAAGATGGCAAAACTTAACACATAAATCCAGGCAGTTTTATTTATTTAGCATATAAGCACATCTCATTCTAGCAAAATGTTGTCTATTTTTGTTACTAGCTCATAGAAAATATTACACGGAAACACTGGAAAGCAAAAAATTTGCATAAGATGTAAAAATAGTGTAGCATATAAATAAGCATTAAACTTTTCTAGGTGCAATTCAAAAAAAAAAAAAAAAAAAAAAAAAAAAAACTTTTTCAAGTTTCTAGAAATCAAAGACTATATATTTCAATAATAAGTGTCCTTGTAAGAATATTTACAGACATGCACTTCAATGTAAAAAAATTTATTATATTATTAATCAATGCAATTGTTTTTACTGTCAATTTCTAATCGACAGCTTGTTTGATTCACACAACTGTCTTGCCAAAAAATACTCTCCAACCACTGAATAAATGGAGCATATAGAAAGAATTGCCAAAGCAAGATTGTGATGGCTGGGACATGTCAAGCATATGGACCCAACAAGAACAGCGAGGATATGGCTGTTAAACAAACTTAAGGGTAAAAAACCAAGAGGCTGGCCCAGGAGGAGATGGCTTGATCTTGTGTAACTGGACGTACAGGAGGAAGGTGCAGCATGTTCTAGAATCCAAGAAAAGCTACTTGGGCAGGCAAAGGTGACGAGCGCTCTTACACCACACCCGGGAAACTGGAGACGGAAGATGATGATGAGGAGGAGTACATATAACAAAGTCTCGTGTCTGACTTACTATTCAGAAATACTGTTGATATACTAGTTTTAATCACATTACTGTGAAATCTGTTAGTGCCAACTGCAGCTGTAAAGTCTTGATTTCAAAAACTATGAACAATGTTCTTTCATTTACAACAACTAGTTTGGTAATTTAAACAATAATACCAAGAAATGGTCTTAAGCTAAATATCTCTGCCTAGAATTATTTTGCAACTAAAGTATCTACTATGAAGCAATAACTCACCTGTTTATCAGTCAAGTTGACAACTGTAGTAATTCCAAAAACTGCATTAGCATCATTATCATCATCTTCATTATCACTCTCTTCATCCAGTTCACTTTGCTGAAAAGAAAAATGAACTGATCACAACAATTGTTCGAAGTGACAAAATAATTCTTTACACCTTACATTCAAGCGTGTACTCTACACAAGCTCAGAAAATAACCTACACAATTCCAGTAGCCCACTCATCAACATGACGTGGTAAGGAACAACGCGAAGGAGAACTGACAACAGTGCCTTCATCTAAAGCAATTAATTACATTGATCAAATAAAAATGAACTCCTAAACTGTTTCGCACATTCACTCCAAGCACATTCTACATTTTTAGATTAAACTCTCAGATACACACAGTGAATACTTGAAAACTGCCTAAATGAACTTTATAGTACTGTGGAGACTTTCTCGACATACAGCTGCAATGTCATGTTAATGTGTGTCCAGACAGATGGTGTCGTGGTAACATGCTCTGCATCTGTGCCCAACCTGTTCATCTCCTACCCCACTGGCTGAGTACACAGTCCGTCAGGACACCAACACAGTAAATGACATAGCCTACATTTTGCAGCAAGCCGCAGATTAATCCTAGCGCTAGCGACATGTTCAGAATGGATGTGCCAGTGCTTGCCATGGACTGTCAATAGAAGATCAACAGATCAACTGGTTATAGTAGATTGTCAACAATCTGAACAACTTAGCATCAATTTTGTTTATATTTACAGATTTATAGACAGTACACACTTGCACATGTTTTGTTCAGAATACAATGAGTTTTACTGAATTATTTTTTACTGAATTATTACCACTATATCCTGGAGACCGACCAGACACTGGCTTTGACACTCAATGTTTGTTGTAATTGCAATGAGACAACAATAATTCTTTCAATGTGCTGGTAGTTTTGAGTTTAAGAAATCTGAAACTCACTATGTCCGCCCTGCGCCTTTGTTATTGATTTGCCGTATTGATGAGTTCTGTTGACTTTAGTATCTTGTACCAAAATTATACACCTATAATGGCATCATATTCATCTTTTAAAATTAAGCATAAGCGTTTCCAAGTAGAAGAAAATAAGAGACTTCTTTTGCTTGGAATATGGAAAATTATAATGTACCTAATGCAATTTTAAAGGCAAAATAAAAACTACATAAACTGAAATCATACAAATCGAAAATCTGAACAAATCAATAATAAAAAAAAACCTCGGTCCCAATTACTTTGGATTATCAACTACTGTACTTTCAACCATGGAACAGCTTTAAATTGTTTAAAATCTCTCGGAAGGTTCAGGAACAAAATCTAGTTGACACAGACATAAGATGAGGGTGATTATGAAAGATACACCAAAACCAAGTTAATACTTAGCTTATGCTTCTCATGTGAGCTATAGTGAACAGAAAAATTAAAGTTTTAAGAATGACCTGTAACAGCAGCAAACCAAAAATAACCAAAAAATTGGGAGTTTCAATAGATATCAGGGCTGCAAGGAAAGAATACGAAGATTTTCTGTCAACAGAAGGATTATAGAAGACTGGAGATTTTCTCGGCGTTGCAAATGAATAAAATGTTCTCGGGTAACTAGCCGAGTTAGTCCATCGTTTAACCATGATGTTTCAGCAGTCACAATCTCTGCCGCCATTGTCAAGTGCCAAAACGTCGTGGTTAAACGATGGACTAACTCTGCTAGTTACCAGAGAACATTTTATTCAACACAAGGATTGGTGAACTGTCCAAAGAAAAGTTACAATTCTACAAATAGAATAGACTAGGAAACTCCTGATTTAAGAAGAGTTTAATATAGTGCCGACTGGTCTCATGATATGGTTGTGTATTATTTCCCAATAGTAGAACAGATCAAAAAGAACACTGCAGACGTCTTGAAAATTTAGCCAGCAGACCTGGGGTAATTAACTACTGATGGTAATCCTGCAAGACAGAAGTAACAAATACAACAGGATAATCAGGAAAGAAGGATAGTTATGTGGAAGATAAGAAGGCAATTACAGTTGATGGAATCAGAAATTACTTGTGATGATTTAGGTTGTGGAGGAAGAATGTAATCATTTTAAAATTCTACTGGTAAGCAAATGAAGCATTGTAAATGGTGAACAGCCAGGAAAGAGAAAAAGAAAAACCATAACAGAAAAAGAGTTCTACCAAAGGAAAAAAAAAACAGTAAATAGTTCCAAAATGGAAGGAAGGAGAGGAAAAGAGCAAAAGGTAGTGGTGAAGAAACAAAAATTTTCAGATCATTAGTTTCTGATGGTAGTTTTAATTCTTTAATCATGAAATAAAAGGAAAATCCAAACACTGAAAGTCAGCGGGTTACCAGCTATTATTTGACACCCGTGAAGATTATCTACAGCAAATCTTTACTTTTGCCCCTCACTAAACCCCTTAAAATTCTTTCCAACTTTCACAATTTTTACGAAATTTTATCACAATCATATTAAGACCGGTAAGAAGTGAAGTAGTGCACAACTAAAAAATTCTAAGTTAAACGGCTCTAAAGTTTTGTGACAAAGAAATGAGTGAATTCATAATATATATTTTTTATTATTCAGAAATTACTGAACCTTAAAAGGGGTGAGAAAATAGACAAAAATGTTGGTTGATAGTGGGGGAATAAGAAAACGGTATGTATGACAAAAGAACAGTAGAAAAAAAGTCAAAGCAGGCTGGATGATGGATTAAGGGAGGAAAAGGAATGAGTAAATGAAATCTGGGGAGTATTTTGAGGACTTGTTAAACCAGTATTGAGGAAAAGAAGAGGAAGAAGCCAGGGAAGAACAGAGAATGTAACATGGAAGGAAGTGGATGATAGTTAAACAGAATAAAAGGATCAAATAATCAGGGATAGATGAACAGGTATGGAAATAAGAAATGGGTATGCACTGGTGTACAGAGTGATGCATGTTGTGTGAGAGGAAACTATCAGAGAGCCAGAAGAAAGATGTAATAGAATTAGTTTTCAACAAAAGAGCCAGAAAGAAGTTCAAAAGCTATGGAAGTATTACTCTGATAATCATAAGGAAACATGAGAATATTCTGGAGAGCAGATTATATATATATATATATATATATATATATATATATATATATATAAAAAGACAGACCAATGAAAATATGAGTTGATTTAGACCCAGAATATCAACTATCAGCCTAATATTTACAGTAGAGCAGATCCAAGACTGAATACGAATATGGTTTTGACCTTTATGAAGATAGAAAAAGAATATGACAGCATAAGGAGATCACTACTAGAAAATAACAAAGTTTGTAATTGGTAGATTGTAATGAAATATACAAACCACCAGCTGACTGGTTACCTATGTACATAGGAAATAGCAGTAACTCTGCCAGTTATCCTACAGGCCACATTACAATCTAACCCCAATATCCCTTAATACTGGTGCTCAAGAACCATTACTTTTTATGCTTGTGCTTCTGATCCACACTGAATTTCAACCTACAATAACATTGCTCCTTGAAAATAAAAACCTATGTTGGCTGCCATGTGGAACCTTAATGACATATCTTACACCGTTGACCATACAATCACATTAACAGGCAACATGATTCTGAATGATGCCTTTTCATGTTGTTAAATTTTTATTCTGAAATTGAACAAACGTATATCAGAAACCATAACGAAATTATAAATTTCACCAGACAAGATCAATTCCTTCCACATCATAAAAGTTTGTTCTAAATATGCCCGATCATGACAAATCTTCCAAATCAGGTACAGAACACATTTCAATGCTATGAAATCAAGAAGCAGAAATGTCATCAATGCTGTCTGCCAAATTTCAGCTGGTAATATTGACTCTTACTAGGGCAAACTATGAAAGAGCCACTCTGCCTTTCTCACATCATTGATAACATCTTACCAATTCTTCTACACAATTGTCTGAATACCTTTTCTTTGCCATTTTTCTAACATTCACAGACATTTCTAGTTGCTTCATGCGCCAGTACCAGATTAACCACGTAGCAGGAGGTAGCAAATGCTACGGGCCTCGCGCCTCCTAGGGGGGCCCCACGCCTAGGCTAGCCGGCGACTTTTTTTTTTTTTAAGCTCTACAAATTTCCCCCGGACGGCAAAAACCAAGGGCCTCTACTTCACATTTGCTACGGGCCTTGCACTGTCTTAATCCAGCCCTGCCCACCGCAGCCATAATATTCTTCATGAACATGTTTGTTAGCTTCCCCTTTATTGTTATAAATTTGTAATTAATTGTTTAAGTTTCTCATACGGCCTTGCTGTTTCCGAATACTATTTTGTTCCCTTCTGACCTGCATCTTTAGCTTCCTCAGATCCCTATTACGGTAGAATATACAGAGTCCATGCTTTTATTTTTTGTTTCAGAATAAACCAACTGTCGCTACCTCCACTCCGATGAACTGGAGCCCTCCTTCGACATACTGAAGCTTTCTCTGAACTATTCTAGAACTCTTGCCTTTTTTAAGATTAAACCTAAAACCAACTTCCATTTTGGTTTACTCTTATATCCATCTGCACTACTTCATGATCATTTAATCCTTGTCATAGGAAGTATGTATTTCATGAACAGTTAAAACACCTCTGCACCAGCCACATACAGCATTTAATATCACAAAAAATATTCTTGGTTCTTTACATGCAAAAAAAAAAAAAGAACAAGAGAGATTACTACTGCAGTTTAGAATAAATTACCGTTAAATAACGTGCAGGAATTATTGTTCTAGTGGTTCTTGTGTTATAATAAAAGTTTTAGATATAATTATTTTGGAAATACACTGGTCGTATTAATTGAAAAACACTTGTATTATACGTGTATAGTTGAAACCATTTTTTAATAACAGGAAAACTGATATTGTGCATTTTCACTTGCAAAAAAGATAAATATTTATAGGTTAACTTAGCAGTTGAGACAGTATGTGGCATTTGGTTTTATTGCTCTGTAGAGGAACAACTGTGCTTTTATGTGTGTTTAGGCTTTGGTATTATTTTGCAGCAGAGCAGTGCATTAACGTCCCAGTCTTCTAGTGGTAAAATTAATGTCAGGGAAGTGTAGCACCTGCCGCACTGTTGAAGTTAAAGGTTTGAATTTCAGCAAGCTGTTTCACTGCTGGAAATACAGTGACAAAGAAAAAGGGGTAGTAAATGAGGCCCTTCCATGGTATCATCCTCATTGTTTTAGGTACAGGAAAATTTTGGAACAGGAAGAAACAATCATGGAGATGGGTGAAATGAACCAGAAGTGAGATCAAATGGTCAGTGCCCTTCATGCTCATCCAGTTAGCCAAAAAGGAAAGGTGGTGGGCTAAGACAAAGGGAGAAGATGTTTGAGAGCTGGCAACAGGTCATATGTTAAATAGTCTAAAAAGGATGAAAGCATTACATACTTCAGGAACTTTGGGGAGAAATAGGTTTTCACAATTGCCAAACTCAGGAAAGGAAGAGCCTCAAGCAGATACAGTAGAAGATAGGGTGCGGCTGGCCTCTAGGAAGTAAATAATAGGAAGTCCTGCTGCTAGGCAGGAGCAATGGCAAAGGTCTACACACGTTTTTCCAGATTGTTAGGCACAGGCTACCAATTCCAAGTGTTTATGACAAAGCCAAATAATAGAGTTATTTTTTAAATGAAGTATAGTGATCAAAGTAACACTTTAGTAACTTGCATTTTTTTCCCTTAATAGAGATGCATTATTTTCTTTTTGCTTATAGCTTTACACCTCATTGACACTGAGATCACAGGTGATAAAGGATTAGGGACAAGGAACAGGAAGGAATTTGGTCATGACTTTTTTGAAGGTATTAACCTGGAGTTATTTGGGGAAACCATAGAAAAACCAAAGCAGGATGGCCGGATGAGGAATCGAACCTACGTCCTCCCGAATGCGAGGGCAGAGCATTTCCACTCCCCCAAAATGATCTGTAAATAGAAATTTACAAACCACAATAATTATAGTGATACTGTTTTGGCTAAAGGCAGGTGTGCCACACAATGAGGTTTCCTGGATGATTACAGATGATACCACAGAGAGCAATTGATCAAGGTTTTTTTTAAATATACTAGTTAGCAAAGAATACCATAGTTTGCTGGTGTTCAAAACAACAGTCACTGATTAAATTCCTAGGTGATCCCAAACAAAACATTATGGCACTTGCTGCTTACCATAGTAGAAGAATGACTGATGAAGGTAATACTTTTGTGTAGAAATTAAATTCATATGCAGAGTTCATCGTAGTGTGGACTGGGAAGAAAATGTAATTAATAACAAAAGCGAGCAGACTTGCAAATACCTTAGAAGGGAAGGAGCAGCTATGCAAGTGGTAGAGCAGGACACTGAGACCTAAATATTGGATTGTTTCTTAATAAAGCCTTATTGCCTTGTCATGTGTCAGATAACTGAAAGATGTTACTTCTGGCATTCCTCAAGGAAGTGTAATAGGACCACTTCTTTTCTTAATTTTTATAAACGATCTAGGTGACAATGTTAAATGCTGGTTGCGATTGTTTGCAGATGATTCAATTATCTATAGGGAAATAAGGTGCTCTGACGATTGCTTAGAAATTCAGCACAATTTGTAAGCTATTTCCGAATGGTGCCGTAAATGGCAGCTTACACCTAATTGCAAAAAGTGCAAGGCAATGCAAATAAGTAACAAAAAGAATTAGTTTGCTCACGAGTACAAAGTAAACAATTCATTTGTTGGCACGGTTGATTCCCTGAAGTATCGGGGGGTAATAGTACAAAGGAACATGAAATGGGACATGCACATAACTTCCGCGTAGGCAAGGCTAATTCTAAATTACGATTCATTGTAATGCTCATACAAAGGAGATAGCATATAAAACACTAGTGCATCCACATCTGGATTACTGTTGTGAAATTTGGGATCCATATTGCCAGGGCCTGATTGACTCCGCGGAGAAGGTACAGAGGAGAGTTTCTCAATTCGTGACTGGTTGTTACAGCCCTTATGAAAGCGTCGCAGAATTCATACATAGATTGGGCTGGGATAGTTTGGAAGACAGACGTTATTTACATTTAAATTTATTGGAGAATATGCGAAATTCTATGACTTACGAGTGCAGTGAGATACTTCTTCCACCAACGTATTTAGGTGGCAATGACCGGAGGGATAAGATTCGAGAAATAAGATGCCGTACTGATGCTTTTATGTATTCTTTCTTTCCTCATTCTATTCGGGACTGGAATGTGCAGAATTAAGATTAGTGCTTAGCACCCTCTGCCACCCACAATGTTTGTTAATTACAGAGTACAGATGTGGATGAATAAGTGATCATGAAGCTTCAGGACTGAAGAAATATAGCAAAAAACAGTTCAGTACACCAAGAGTGTCCCAGGACAGCGAAGAAGATGTGGGAGCTGTTCAATAGTATAATAAGAATGGGGGAAAATGTTTGTTCCAAAAAAGAAAATAAAAGTAATGCAACCTACATACTATAATCACAGCTGGGCAGAAAACCATTAATCCATTAATGGTTAATTAACAAAGTTAACAAAATTGCACTAGTTTAACTTTTAAGTTAACCTTAAAAGTCATTAACGGTCTTTTTAACTTCCGTTAAATTGAAGTACTGTGAACTTGGTAATTGACGTATTTAGTTTGTTTGAATTGCGTGCCATGCCACGCTCGACCGTTCGGTGAGTCGGATGGTGAACGAATTAGGTAATACAAAGTGCGATTGTGATGCATATACAACTGTTATGTTAGGCATGGCATGGGTAAGAGCAGGAAAGCTAGAGTTTTGGGGCGTTTCTATTTTAAGTTTGCAAATCGGCACTCACTAGTAGTTTCTGATTTGATCAGTGATTGATTTTGATGTTTTTATAATCTAGCTTTTTTTACTGCCAGGAAAATGTTACTTTTTAGTTTGTATTGGTTTGGTGTTCGTTAGTGAAATAAATTAAACTGACATTCGTTACATGATCACGTCATGAAAACTGATCTTGAATCCATTAGGGAAAGCAACAATGCTGACAATAGTAACAAGAATTATAAAAATCCCTGGCCACATTTATGATTTTTGCATTTAAATCAAGACTGGAAGAACAGTAGATTTGTGAATGCAAACTGTGATTGTCAAAGCTTTTTACAACCAAGGCTCACGAGCCTAGCCTTATTAATCTTATATAACATATGAAGAGGATGAATATATCAAAATATGAACAGCTTGAAGAAAAAGTAAAAGCAGGCCCAACTCATGGGAAAAAGAAAAATAATTCAGAATAATTCAAGTGCTGTGGCTTCTGATGTAGATAGCAGCAGAATTGATTTGTTTTCATTGTTTGATTATGTTAATAAAACATTTGGCATTGTTGCTACAGGCACCGTCGTATTCCAAGCTGATGTGGACCAATCTCAATTTCCAGTAGGACATTGGGTAGACGTATTATTGATTCCACATCAGGGTTCATAGCACCATGATATTTCTTGCAGTAATACCTACTGCAATACATAAAAAACAGATCCACTTTTGGACCATTAACTTTAGCTTGCGTTAAATTTGAAAAAATGTAATGCTTTAACGACTATCAAAGTTAACTTTTTGATTAACCGTGCCCACCTATAACTAATAGGGAGGCAAGAAGGTTAACGAATTTGGTAAAAAGAGAATATAACAGAGTTAAGAGACAGCAAGGAAGTGAAACAACTCAAGAAGGAATTAATAGCAGGAAACAGGGAAGAGATGAGCTTATGATGAATATTTGTGAAGGGAATCATTGGATTATGAGTATATATTCCTATGGATATATCAGAAAACAGGTGGAAGGATAGGTACTCGTACAACTGTACATAAGGATTGAAAAATTACCAAGTATACGTATAAGGCTGAGAGATTAACTAATGAGACCAATAAGGTCTAATATAACAGAAATCATACTGTTTGCATGGACAGCAGTAATTAGTATTGCATTATCCTAGTCAAACAGCGCACAACCTACTACGCAGTGGAAGCCTAGTTCGCGACATACCAGACACAGGGTGTTAATTTCACAGCATTTGGGGCAGATGGTGGCAGTCGAGGTGGAAAATCTCATCTAGTGTGTGAGGGAGTAAGTATTTTTATATTGTACTCGGCATTCCAAGTATAAAAACGTTATAAAAAAAGCCAAAACAAGGAAGGAAACTGGTAAGAGATTCAGACTAATTGGAATACATTTATTATTTATTTTATGCAAAATCTACTATTTTCTATAACCAATAAGATACAATGATTTGAAAGTATAATTATCATTTAATTAATCACTCAATGAACTTAGGTTGTTAAAGTAATTTAGATTATGATTTCGTACAGCATAGGCAGCATTAGTTGATATTTCAATTGACTTGCAGTTAAGAAAGCATTGGCATGTTGGTTTCTTATTATTGTGTTATCTTGTATCTGAGTATCAGTGAGCTGTTTGAGAAATGCACAGATAAATTGTTAAAGCAACATGTACGTTTGACAACATGAAATGCACTATCTACGATAGAGTAGTGATAGTGGGAGGTGCGGGAATAGTATTGATAGAAATGAGAGTTACAGTATAGAGTGACCTGAGGAAGGTGGTGAAGGAGGCGCAGCATAACAGGCAAGTTCTAAGTCGCCATGACCAACCACAATTGAACTATGCTGTGAGGCGGTAAATGTGGTAACAGAAGTACTAATTGGGAAAGGCATTAGTTTTGTTTTGGGGGTTGTGCCTGTGAACACCATTGGTAGGTGGGGTTTCACTAGCCATGGCCTACACCTAAATAGTAGCGGCAAGGGGGAACTCGGAGTTGTTAAAGCAGTAACCAAGCCCATTTCCAGTGATGATGGGGTCAGGAGTGCTTATTTTTTTAGGTTAGGGGCTGCTGGTGAAGGGATGTAACTAGATGATCAAAGTGATATTGACTGTAGATTCACGATGGGAAAAATCACGGATGTTAATAAAACAGATGAAGTTGCTGAAACAATAACCGAATGGGGTAGTAATGGGAAGGAGGAGGCAAATGATGAAAATATAAATCCAGTAACAAAGGTGTTACTGGTGAACTGTAGAACTAATGAACAAAGTATTTAAGTTTGCAAACTTAATAGAGATACACTAACCACGAGTAATAATACGGGTAAAGAGTTGGTCAAAAGAATTACTAGACAGTAGATTTTTCCCGATAGTTACAGAGTGTACCACAGGGATAGAAGGGTGCAGAAGTTTTCATACTAGTTAACAAAAACTACCACAGTTCCTGGTGTTAATAGATCATGACTGAGTTACTTGAGGTAAAAAGAAAAAAATCAGGGTGTTGGCTGCTTACTGCAGGGAAAGAATGACAGATAAAGATGAGGCTCTTTGGGAGAAATTAATTTCATACTCAGATGAGAATAGAACGGTCATTATTGGTGAGGATTTAAATTTACCAGGTCGCTTGAGGGAATACTACAGAGCAGCCAACCCCGTTAGCCTGATTAGACCCATCCGTGTATACCGGGGTAAAATCGCAAAACTGATTTAAAACATCGTTAAAAGTTCAGGTAAAAACATTGTCGGCGGTACACAGCATGTTGTACAGTGACAGTTCTAAAATTGTTCTGGGCCTCTTTAAAATCCAAGGAGGAGATTTACTCCAACCCTGGTGATAAAAAGAGGGCATCTGAAACCAATATTCCTCTAAAATAGCCTTTGTACGGTAGCTGAATGGTATAGTTGCTCTTTGACGGTTGGTACAAAGTCGTTCTATGTTAGGATGAATAACTACGTCATACACGGGACTGCCAGGAGTTGCGGCAATATGTATATAGTGTCGCAGCATGAGGAAATGCTGGCGGATGGAAAGTGGCGGCTCACCAGACTCAGCACAAATGCTGGGTATCTGGCTGGTGCGGTATGCACCTGTGGCGAGACCAATTCCTGCATGGTGGACCCTATCCACTATACGGAGATAACTGTCCCGTGCCGAACCGCAGACAATGCAACCGTACAAAGGCTCTATAAAACTGTAGCAGGCAGGAGTGGTCAACGCCACACTACCTGCCACACAGACATTTTAAAACATTAAGGGCTTTGACTAACTTGTGGCAGCCATGTAAACCTATTGTCTAAAATGAGGCCCAAAAACCGAACAGTTTCACTGAAACTTAAAACGGTGTTCCTCAAGGTGAGATGAGGTTCTGCTAAGACTTCTACTGCAGTTAAAAAGTATACATTGGATTTTCTCAGCAGAGAAACAAAAGCCGGTGTGTACTAACCATTTATCCAGACTGTTCAGCGTGAGCTGCCGCTCAGCACTTCTCAGGCTAGCCGATGCACAAAAAATTAAAAAGTCGTCAACGTATAAGGAGTACCGGATGGTCCTCCTTATAATGGTTGCAATGCTATTAATTGCTATGCCGAAAAGGGTAACACTTAAAGCTGAACCTTGAGGAACACCGTTTTCCTGAATAAAAAGGCCTGACACTTCTCTACCGAGTCGGTACCAGAAGCAACGTCGAGATAAAAATGATTTTAAAAATCGGGGCAGATTTCCCCTGAAACCCCATTCATATAACTGTTTTAAAATTAGATGCTGCAAGGTAGTATCGTATGCCTTTTCGATGTCAAAAAATATACCCACCGGATGAAAGCGTCCTGTATTGCCGCTTGCAGTACGAACAGGTTATCCGTGGTGAAACGGGCTGTTGTATAGCTACACATCCGACAAGCAGAAGCAAAAGATTTGCCTTCCAGCAGATATTCTTCGTTGCTGGACCTGATGGTCCAATCCGGCAGACGAAGTGATGGCAGCGAAGTGCTCTGCTATCAATTGCGTAATGCTTCACTCGTCGAATACTACACGCCCCTGATCCAATAATCCAGATACTGGCGAACGAAAGTACCTACCAGATATATGACTCCCATACTTTTGTCGATGGTGTGGAACGGTTAAAACGGTTAATGGTGCTCACAAAGTTCTGCCATGACCTCCTTTTACTCTCCTTAATCACACGGTATGCCTTAGCTCTAGCAATCTGGAACACTGCGAGGTTGTCAGGTGTCGGGTGCAACTTAAACCAGCCTACGACCCCGTACAGCGGAATGACAATCACCGTTCCACCAAGGGACGGACGTTCTGCACAGCGCTCCAGGCATGGAAATATCAGCAGCTGGGTGATTCACATCAGTAAGATGTTTCACCTTATCATCGATGTTCAGGTGCTGTGGATCACTGACTGGCTGTAGAGCTGCCAGTCAGCTTTGCTGATATTCCATTACCGTGCCGTGTATCTTTCGACATGTTCAGACTCAACGTGCAACCAAATTGGGAGGTGATCGCTTCCATGGAGGTCACGATCCACTTCCCAATGCTAGTGAAGGAGAGCAAAGAGAGAGACATCAATGGCAGTGGACGTACCGGTAGCAGAAGTGAAATGCGTCATTTGGCCGGTATTAAGGATGCGTTCAGGTTGATGTACCCTGCTTTGATGTTCTTTGGTAGTACTGGAGTGTCAAACGTCAGGACGAAGGTGGCAGTCTTTTCAATACGGCCATTAGCCCTTCATGTGATCTGACGTACCTCGACCACTTTCTGTTCCTTCCACTCCTTAACAAGTTCCTCGGTCCCTATGTCTATCAAGTCACGGAAGGTAACAACGCCTTTCCTTTAGGGATCTGTGGAGTTCGCGGGTAATGGCGAACTCTCCAAGCTTCTCACAGTTAAGGAGTTGGGTAGCTTGCCTACTGTTGGTTGTTTCCAGCAGCAGCGACCCATTCCGCAGCTTTTTCACCGAATTCAGGTTCCCTACCAGACCCTCTAACCCCTCTGAAATATAAAAAGGTGAAATTTTTTCAAAGGTTCCATCCACCCTTTGCATCACTATAAAAGTGTTCGCAAGCGAACAGACTTTTCTATTACTGTCACTTTCAGAACTGGGGGTGAGGGGGGGCTATCAACCCTCACCAGCTACTTAGAACTGGGTGTACTGAGATTAGTCTGTGGCACACCCATATCGCAGAGTTTTTTGGTTTTGGTGGAAGACCGGATTTTGGTCCCACGAGTATAACCAATTTAAAAGGAAATGCTAATACAACAGGTGTGCGCAGGTGCCCCTGAGGTTGCACATTAGCGAGTGATCTGCCTCTCACCCATGCACCTCCTCGGGAAGTGTCTGACCTTGAGGTTGAGGGTTTTTTTTTATAGAAGTTTGTGCCATCCTCGCGATCCAGGCGATTAAGCCAAGATCCTCTTTCTCCTAGGCACACAAGGTTCCACCGTCGCGCCCTATGGTGGTCGTTGAAGCGTGGTAGGAGTTTACGGCGTGGGAACCTTGCGGCGCTCAAGTTTCCAGCTCGGGCACCACGAGTTCGTCAAACCCGTACTTGGCACTTGTGTACCAGTAACCTGCGGGGCCCTAAATTCTAATACACTTTACTACTCCAATACATATCACAAATTGGGGAGATGTTAACAGCGCACAGGGTATGGATAAAAAATACAACATTTTTAGTAGCATTGTATTAAATTACTTTGAAAGTTGCTTCCCCTTGAAAAACTGTCATACTTCTCGAAAAGGACAAAAACCATGGATAACTAATGGCATTAGAACATCATGCATTTGTAAAAGGAAATTATAAATTGCCCCTAGGAACAGTCAGAATGCTAATGTTAAAAACATAATACAAACAGTACTGCAAAATACTGAAAAAAGGTTATTAAAGAATCTAAACGTAGGTACTACAAACATAAAATTCATGATTCTGAAAATAAAATATGGGGCACTGTAAAAAACGAAATTGGAACAAGTAATCAAACCAGTAATGATATTTTTATCAAAGAAAATTCAGTAGAATCTAATTTTTCAATTGCTGATATATTTAATAAATATTTTTTATCTGTTGCTGATAAATTGACTGCTAATAGCTCAGTGACACAGCATGGATTTTGTCAAATCAGGATTCCAAGAAAAATTTAACTATGTCTGTAAAATTAGTTACTCCAGAAGAAATAAGAAAAATCATCAGGTCCCTTAAGAGCAAATACTCAAGTGGTTATGATGGGATTTCCAACAGATTAATTAAATTGTGCTCCACAGAATTAAGTAATATACTAAGTTATCTGTTTAATATATCTGTACTTGAGGGTACTTTTCCAGAAAGGCTTATGTATGCTGTAGTTAAACCACTCTATAAAAAGGGAGATAAGTCAGCTGTATCGAATTACCGACCAATTTCATTACTAACAGCCTTTTCCAAAGTTTTTGTGAAAGCAATGTACAATAGAGTTTAAGAAGACCTTATAAACAGAAAACAGAAAATGTCAATGGAGAATTTTAAGGCTGCCTTAAGAGGTCCACTGTTTTCCAAGTGGAAATTAATCAGATGTGGAATACCTCAGACTTATATATTGGGGCCACTATTGTTTTTAATATATATAAATGATCTACCCTGTGTTTCATCTAAAAACTCAAAATTTGTCCAATTTGCAGATAACACAAACATAGGAATTAAAAATTCTCCAGATTTATCTACAGAATATAGTTCAAATTATGTCTTTGAATTTATTAATATATGGTTTACAGCTAATGGTTTGTCATTAAACTTTGATAAAACTCTGTATATGCAATTCAGTAGGCCTACATCACACAGATTAACACCAGATATAGACATAAAATTTGCAGGCCAGTCGATTCAAGAAATGTGTGTGTGAAATTTCTAGGTTTGTATATTGACCATAATTTCAATTGGAAGGTACATGTTTCTGACTTACTACAGCGATTGGGTGCAGCCACATTTGCGATTCGGACAATTTCAGCTATAGGTGATCTCCGTATGAGACAGCTTGTTTATTTTCACTCCTTATTGTCATATGTAATAATATTCTGGGGCAATTCTATCCATAGAGACAAAGTATTCAGAGCCCAAAAGCGAGTAATAAGAATTATGTGTGGGGTTAGCCATAGAACTTCATGTACAGAGCTGTTCAATTAGTTAGAGATTTTAACATTGGCAGCTGAGTATATACACACATTAATGTCCTTTGTAATCAGAAATTATACTTTGAAACAAATAGTAAAATACACAATTATGGCACTAGAAGTAAAAATGATCTTCGCAAAGAATAAAAGTCACTGTCATTTGTTCAAGAAGGGGTCCAATATTCAGGAATACGTATCTTCAATAAGCTCCCAACACACATTAAATGTCTAGCAGATGATAAGAATAAATTCAGGAAAAAATTGAAATAATTTTTAATTAACAACTCTACTCTGTCAAAGAATTTATTTCTAAGGTATCTACTAAATAACTGGTAGTAACTTGTGTAAATGTAGTTTACATAATTAATTTACCATTTATGCTATTGTTTACCGTAGCATGTATGCTATGACTGCACATCTTCTGGTGTATATATTATTTGGGTCTGCTGAGATCGCGATTCCGCTACAATAACATTCAGTAATATCGTGTGAATACTGCTGTAATCAGTCGCAAGACGTATTATTTTCAAGCAGCAATTCAGTTATAATATAGCCTGGACTATTTTTATCAAGCAGAAATTTGGTTGTAATACAGCCTGGAGCAGCATGAAACCGTTAAATGTACTTCGAAAATAATTTCTAGTAGATTCTTGCGTTTGACCACTGCAGTATTATGATGAAAACTCCTGGTGGAATCGCGATATCCAGTAATCTTTATTATTTTGTTATGGAATTGTTTAATGTACCATGTAAGCTATGACTGTACAGCTACTGGTGTATGTATTATTTTGCTATGCAATTGTTTATCTGTAAATTGACAACTTTCCACATCCCACAGAGCCAGTCTCTTATATTGGGATCAATGGAAAATGAATGTATTGTCACTAGGCCAGTAACTGTCTAACAGTGTTGTGGTTAGGTTGAAATGCTGCCCAGACCAGACAGATATTCTTTGGTGTACAGCGGATTTTGAGTGATGATAACTTTCAACAATAACCCATTTTATCTTACCTTTACGACACTGCCAACGTAATTCTGTGATATGATTAGGTCAGTAAGCTCCGATAAATTGACATGAGCCTTCAAGAACAACTGCTGAAGAAGTTGCTTTATACCATGAAAATCGGTATCTGTCGGATTTCGGCCTTCGAAATCAACCTGAATTTCCTACAAACACAAAGCGAAAAAATATTAAGTCCATGTTCAATATAAAATCACACATTAACATTACACACCGGCACGTGGCTCAAGCAAAATTGATTTCCAATAATCTTACCTGCTGCCCTGTGTACGCTTCCACTCCGTCATCGGAACTTTCTGCACCGCTGGTATTACTCGATTCATCTTCACGTAAATCGTTTTTCTCCGTATTCACCGCACGTTTTTTGACAGGTGCAGCCATTCTTCCACTTTACACGTATTAATCCCACTTCTCTGTCTAGTGTCTAGATTCGACTAAGTTACTATCTCTGGTCAATTATTCCCAAAGGTCGGAGAAAACAGAGATGATATAACAGGAGACCGATCCTTCCTCCATGAGACCGATAGAGAATTCAAGCTAATGCAACCCCTTCCTCCATGATGCAACCTTCGGCCAGAGAAGTTTTAAGGATTACGATATCACCAAATATATTAACACATTTTTATCTTTATCTGAAAACGATCAGCAATAAATTGCAGTGAAAAATAACCAAGAAAACCTGTAAAAATCTGCCACAGATGAGAAGCTTATCCCCAGGTCTTTGTATAACTTTTGACAGTAAGCTCAATTGACATCACGCAGTTAGCGGAAGGTAGGACAAGGTTCAAATTATTTATTTGAGAGGGTGAAGAGAGAATGTTCAAGAAAAGTGTAAAAAATTGGGTTCAAAACGCTGGTCATACCATTGCTAAGATATGGCGGGTGGTATAGTATGGCACCCACATTCTGTTTCTCAAATACAAGTGTTGGAAGTCATGCAAAGGAAGACAGTTAGACCTTTTTATGAAAATCGCCGCAGAACTTAATAAGTAACTGAAATGGCAAATGAGTTGGATTGGGAGTAGTTCATGGAAGATAAAGATTACTATGACCACAAGCTGGACCTCTACTTAACACATAAATGGATTGGGAAAATTGTCATTTGTAGGTCAAAGAATCAGGGAACGGAATAGTAACCAAGTGTTAACTAACTTACCAAATCACTGGAAGAATTTAAAATCGAAATTCCTAAAGACCAATAGTTGGTGAGTGGGGAAATTGCACTGAAAAAAAAACAAGAAATAATAAACAGGTGAAGAGGTAAATTACCAACGGAGAATTCCTGTATGCTCTATTTCAATTAAGTAAACGTCACTCTAAAATGCTGTGTACGGTCTTTTTATATGAGACTAGCATTTGCCCGCGGCTTCACGCGCGCGTGCCTTGGCAGGTGTAGAAATTATTTACCGATTTTATTCTCTTATCAGACATTAACGTGGAAAGGCATGAACTGTTAATGTATTCTGAATAGTTTCATTTTGTTTCGGTTTTCGGTTTTTATACTGATGTCAGAGAGTTGTTTTATTCATATTTTAACATGATGCAATTGATTCAATAGTAGAAAAGGTTCCTGAAAAATTAACAGTAGTAATTCGTGGTTGTAATTATTGTGCGAAGTATAAACATTTATTGTTTAGAAAGGCATTCACGGTTCAAACGCGTTCTTTCTTCTGTGCGCTTTCAGAAGCTATGGATTTAGCGTATAGAACCCGGTTATAGGTCAATCGCTTTTCTCGGTGCAGGTTACTTTCATTTGCTCTAGCTATTTCATCTAGTTCTCTTTGACGTTGCAGACGATGTTGTCGGTCTATTTCACTCTCATTTAGCCGAATATTATTTCTGAAAGCAATATTTAACTCAGCTAAAACATAATATTTTTAAATGCTGATATGGAGGATTCCACGTTAACCGTGGTACCGAAAATTTAAATGGATATATAACAGTTGCAACGTTAAGAAAGCTGTTATTATAATCATTATGTGTAATTTTTTTTTGGCGATTTTATGTGTAAACTTTGCCTGGGATTATATAGCTAGGTATAAGCTTTGTTAAGGATGTATCTGTGGATTTAATGAAAAATATTCTTTCCATGATACTTAACTAAAAAAAGTTTATTTTTAATGTGGATACCGAGGATTGCAACATAACCGCGGTGCCATAAATTTATGTAAATATAGCAGTAATCTACGACTTAGTCCTCTTGGAAGTGTGCTGAAACATAAAAATTCGTTACCAATAATCACAGCATCTCAATTTTTCTGATTTATTTATTTTTTGTTGTTTTTTATTTTTTGTTGTTTGGATATTGGTTTTATTTTATGTTGATACACCATCAATTATTCCTGCTTTAAAATAGAAATTTACGTGAATTGGAGCTACTCTTGATTTCAAATCGTCGTATCATTACTGTCATTATTTCAGTCAGATATAATTAATCCAAAAATGTCGAGATGTGATCATGGTACAGTTTATGTAGTAACGTGCATGTAACTGAAACAATTATTTCTGAGTGGCAACATTATCGCAAGTTGTGAATCGCTTGAAATGCAACCTGACAGCTGATATGATGCTTTGTTATAGGCCTAAGAGACGATGCCTGCAGCTTTATAATCTACGCGGTGTAACATTAGGATATGAAACATTTTTAATTTAAGTTTCTTTCAATATAGCCGTATTTTCTATGTAATTATTTCAGTCGCATGTAAGTACCTGGCGAAACAACCGTCTGGACCAGATGATAATTGACTCGTTTTGTTTAGCATCAGGCATAACAGGTTTAGTTTTTAAAATTTACGCGGTGTAGAATAGAATTTTAGGATGCCTTGTTATATTTGAAATAAAAATTCGTTACCAATAATCACAGCATCTCAATTTTTTCTGATTTATTTATTTTTTGCTGTTTGGATATTGGTTTTTATTTTATGTTGATACACCATCAATTATTCCTGCTTTAAATAGAAATTTACGTGAATTGGAGTTAATCTTGGTTTCAAACCGTCGTACCATTATTGTCATTATTTCAGTCAGATATAATTAATTCAAAAATGTCAAAATGGATCACGGTACAGTATATGTACTAATGTGCATATAACTCAAGCAATTATTTCTGAGTGGCAAAATTATCGCAAGTTGTAAATCGATTGAAATGCAACCTGGACAGTGATGACAGCTGATATGCTTTGTTATAGGCCAAAGGGACGATTCTTTTAGCTTTATAATTTACGCGGTGTAGCATTAGGATCTGAAAATCTTTTTATTTGAGTTTCTTTCAATATATCCGTATTTTCTATGTAATTATTTGAGTCGCATGTACCTGAATTTTCGGATGCCTAGTTATATTTGCACGTTATAGCCACTAGACATATTAATCGAATAAAGTACTTCCAAATATGTGCAATTCCGCACAAGTCATTATGAAAGAAGTATGTTTTATTACTTGCTGATATTTATAATAGCTGTTTTTCAGATATCGCTCTTCGAGAAAAAACTGAATTTCGTATTAAGTATTGGCTTATTGTGGCTGTATTGTACAGAATTCACGTAGCAATTTTGTTCCAGAGACAAACTGTATAACAGTCTACCAGAGACAATACGTCTTCAATATTTGTAATACAACTTTTTCGTAATTCAACAGACCTGTTACGATTCAAGTAAATGCTGATTATACTTGATTCACGTATTCTTTTTATTTTGAAGTACTGCGGTCCAGAAAAATGAATCACAGAAGTAAAAAAAAAAAAAAAAAAAAAAAAGAAAGGAAATCCTAAATTTTGTCAGGTCTCTTTATGAAAGGAGTGACCGTCTGAATGTTTATAATTATCTGTGGTCTACAGTTTCACATTTCTGAAGTTTTTTACTGACTTTCTTCTTCCCATGGTACATATTAGTCGTTAGCTACTTCTGCAGATGTTGATCAGCAACATTAGCTTTAAAAATTTGGAAACACCATGCAAATTGATGCGGTAGTTTTTGCGTTATTAGAGATCAAGCCTCACTACAAACGCAGCTTGCTTACAGATTTATAATAGTATGAGACTATATTTTTGACAGTAAAATTAATGTCTTAATAAAATGAATAGTGTCGCAGTGTGTTCAGTGGTGAATCATGACTCTACACTACGTCGGATGAGTCACATTTTTTCCAATGTTTGAAGAGGCACAGTGGTGTAAAAGGACCTATAGACGATCAAATTTATCTGACAAATTTGTTGGCCACACTTCAAGTTTTCATCAAACAATAGCCCAAACGCACAAATCAGAGATCAAAAAAGTGTCAAACTTGCCTGTAGTTTCGGTTTTCTTCTTATCGGGACGTGCCGCATGCCGCAATGAGTAATGGTGATAAAGCATATTTGGTATTAAGAAAAATAGCGTAGACGTTGGTCTAGAGCAGGTTTGGGCAACCTTTGCTTAGCTGAGGGCGTAATCTCGGTACTTAATCAGGTCGCAGGCCGTACGTAAGAAATAAGTAGTTAGTAGTGAATAAAAAGGCGATAAAAATTCACACATTTTTTTATTTATTAGAATTGCAATAGCATAATCAAACATACAAAAAGCAAATTAACAAAAACAGATAGAAAAATCAAATGAAAATTAATGAGAGACTTGAGTTTGAAGGTTATTTGAAATTTAGGAATCTCTGGCGGGCCGGATTGAAGCTAGAGGAGGGCCGGATCCGGCCCGGGAGCCAGGGGTTGCCAATATACGGTCTAGAGAATAGTTGAAAATAAGAGAAAATTTACTATGATAAATATTACGCACAGAACTAGATGAATACACTAAATTCCTGTGACTGGGCTATTGAACTTTTAAAGAATTACTATCATTATTACCTCCTCGCATTGACAAAATGATTACCATTGATTCTTGGCTATCCGGGTGGCGCCGCGTCATGTTTCTTAAAACCGACGTTTCGACCCTCATTCTGGGGTCTTCTTCTAGGGCAGAACTGGAAGAAGACCCCAGAATGAGGGTCGAAACGTCGGTTTTAAGAAACATTACGCGGCGCCACCCGGATAGCCAAGAATCAACTGACTCTGGCCGCGGAAGCCTACGATTACATGATTACCATTATGCGCAAATCTATGCTAGCCACTCAAAGATTATAAATAACTTTGAGGCACCTAGCCAGTGCACTAAGTTTGATTTAAAATTTCAGGTCCGTATTGCATCAGTACTCTGAGCGAAATTATCATTGAAACTTGGAAGCAATAAATGGAAAAGGCCATCAAACATGTCATGAATCAAAATTTCCATCAAACACGTAGATTGTTTGAAAAACGTGTCAAACAATATCGCAGACTATCAAATCAATTGATAAACACGTAAAATTTTACAAACAATTTTATTATCTACAGGCTCCTTTAATCCTGGCGTCGTGGGGTAAGGAACAATCGAATATGACCTCCAGTCACGACTGATAGTGACTAAGGGAACTCTGACAGCACTTCCTGCGTCCTCACGTTTTACCTCTCGTTCTACATTATCGTGGTGTCAGTTTTCAACAGGATAATGCTATTCCACACACGGCACGTGTCTCTATGAACTGTCGCGTGATGCTGAAGAACTACCACAACCAGAAAGATCCCCAGATCTGTCCCCTATAGAACATGTGTGGGACCAGCTCGGACGTCAACTTCGTCCCCGGACGTATATGTCAAGGACTAGTTGCACAGTTGTGGGTCTTACGAATGTGGCAGTTCCTAGTGAGCAGCGAGTGTTACGGTGCTACGAAGTGTATAGTGAAGAT